>JAMXBB010000009.1:105624173-105799686 GCA_024138015.1 Lumnitzera littorea | reverse complement strand
GTATTTTGTTGTATTTTGCTAAATGTTTCATTATATGTACATAAATAGATGTATGGGTAGATAAACAAATATATATGTATTCCTTATGTGTGTATAAATATATGTATGTAGACATGTATATATATATATATATATATATACTATTATGTAAAATATACGGTATATGTATTTACATGTATGTATAAATAAGAATACATATAATAGGTATTTAGAAATTTCACTATTAGATATATATATATATATATATGCATGTATACGAAAGAAAAATAAAATAAAATAAATAAATATATGTATGTATAAATAAGAATACATATAGTATGTATTTAGTATTTTCACAAATTAAACATTGATATATATATATATATATATATGTACAAGTGAATATGAATATTTATGTATATATGTATATAATCTTTATTTTCATATATATATGTAAGTGTAAGTATACATATTATATATATATATATATATACATGTGCTTCATATTTTTATATTCATGTATACATGTAAGTTATTATTTTTCTTATATATGTACATATATATGTGGCGTGAATATGTGTATATGTATATATAAACCTAGTCTTTAATATATATGTGTACAAGTATAATAATAGGTATATGTAAGTAAATTTATATCTAGTATTTTCATATTATAAGAATTCTTGTATATATAGTTATACAAGTATTTATATATTTATGTATATCGTAGAATATTAGAAAATAATAAATTAGAAAAAAAATAATAATAAATTAATAAGTCTAAAATCTCAAAAATAGGTAAAAATAAGTAATTAACGTAAAATAAGCTTAAAATAGTAAAATTATCAATTATATGATTTAAATAATTATTAAATCATAAATATACTAAGAAAAAGCTGAAATTAATATTTTATAACTTTTTAAATTAAAATAATAAATTTTTTAATATTTTTATATCACAGTTCAAACTGTGAGTCACAACTTCCAAAACGGATTTTGCTACGATAAAATACGCTCGAAAACGATCAAAATGGACTATAAGTTCATAACGATCCAACCTAAAATGAAAAAAAAAGTTATGTATGATTCGATAAAAAGCTCAAATTGATAATTTCGCATAACTAAGTAAAGTAAACATTACAAATTATGATATTAGTTTAGTTTTAAATTCCCAAACTTATAATTTTCTATATTCCTTATTCTCAGGTGATCTCAACCTTGATCCTAAGCTGCCCTCAGATTATTACGACCCTTAAGTTGATTATGGTTGAATGAGTTTTTCTTTATGATCTCATACTTGCTTATATTTGTAATTAGTGAATATAAATTATGCTTAATAATTGATTATTATATGGGGATAGGTTATGCTTGTGTATGATAACTGTTTATTAATGGTGAATTTACTTTAAAATACGATAACATATTGATTGTTGCATAGTAGATTCGCTAGGAATTGATTGTTGCACAGTAGATTCGCTATGTGACCTTATTGATCATTGAATAATAAGTCCTAATTTTACTTGACTAGAAAAAGTTAACTTGAGACATGCATAATCATACACCGCATAACTAATTCCGGCCGTTATATTACAAGGAGCTAGTGAGGGGCCATACGTGGGTTGATTATTTGATTGTTATAGATTTCGTATGGTGCACACGTGCGATATGACCTTACTTTGGCCTACAAGATTATTAGGTGTTGGAGGCGTCAACTGCTTAGCTAAAGGTCGAGTCTAAAGACCTCTGTTTAGGGGTGAGTGAGGGCTGTGTGAACTTACTTACAATCATATGTAGAACTCATTTTTGATAAAACTGAGAATGGATATACAATTGCATTTTAAATACAAAACGTGGAGTTTCGTTATGAGATAAGTTCTAATATGATACCTGAATTTGACTGTGCTAATGTATCTCCAACCCTGACTTCGGAGGATGTTAAATCTGAGTTGCATGTAGTACTTGGTGATCTACATGTATTTGTTTGGTATACTGATTGACATGCATTCATTTAATTGAACTTGATTGCTATATAACTTGATTGTTGTATGGTTGAGGGGATTATCTCACTAAGTTAGTTAGCTTATATTCTTGTAGTCTTCTTTTATAGGTTGAGTTGTTTGTAGAGTCAGGCTGCCACATGCCCGAGGTTAATTATTCATTAGGGGGTCGATGTGGGAGTAAGATATGATCAGAGTGTTCTCCTAATAATTTATCTAGATTATAGATCTGAATTATGTGATAAATTGATATTAGTTTGAGTTAAGAAGTATTATAGACCTCTTATCTGTAAATTCTTATATAAATATATTATGTTTTATATTTCTTTATCTTATTATTATTATTATTATAAAATGATATTACTTATGCTTGCGCAACTCTTAGTTGTTAACTGTAGCCATAGCTTTGTGTATCGCATAAAGGATTGTTGATTATAAGGGAATTTAATTTATAATCCTTTGTATGGTATATGGCGACTGCCGCGACTAGCCCCCTCGGGTCGTGACATAACAATTATAACATTATATATTTCTTTTATTGAATCCTCTTCTATCCCCATCAACCATGCAAACTCCCTCGCCTTGGATAGTTAGCAACATTATCAACACAATTTTTAGTTTGACTTCTTGAAGTATCCTGATCGCATACCTGAACATTGTAACCTCTTCCTCGACCTCGAAATCTTTCTCTACCTCAACCTCTCTTGCTTCTTGAAAAATTAGGATTGTCTTTCTTTGTCTGGGCTTTTAAAGCTTGTTCAACAGACTTGTTAAGACCTTTTTCATTCATTCTTTGCTCATAAGCTTCTAAAGAACTCTAAAGTTCTTCTAATTTCAAATCATTAAGGTCTTTAGACTCTTCAATGGCCATTACAACATAATCAAATCTTGGGGTTAAAGTTCGAAGAATCTTCTTAATCAACATTAATCTATCATTGTCTCACCATGAGACTTCATCTGGTTGGACAATGACACAACCTTTGTATAGTACTATCTTTTGAATCCATCAGAAGTAATTCATACTGTCTCCTTAGTGTCTATAATCTAACCTTCTTCAACCGATTTGCTCCTTTATAACATTTCTCAAGGATGTCCTACACTTCTTTAGATGTTTTGGCTATAGCTAACTTCTCAAAATTAGAAGAGTCAACACATTGATGAATGTAGAAGAGGGCTTTACAATCTTTCTTCTTTGCATCGTTATAAGCTATACGTTGAGCATCAGAAAGAGCATTACCTAATTCTTGCAAACCATTATTGACAATTTCTAATACTTCTTGAAAACCAAAGATAACTTGCATTTAAATGTACGAGTTATTGTAATTTCTACCATCTAAAATAGGAAGTGAGGCCACAATATTACTCGTACCATTCGACATAGTTTCTTGCACAAGAATCATAGAAAGAATGACCAATAGTCCTCAAAATCTTAATTGATATGCAAGCTTTGATACCACTATTAGATGAAAACAATGCAACACAATAGAAGGTACATGAGAATTATGTATAACACTTTTCTTTTATTGAATGTTTATCACTTTCACTTGTAAACACACACATACTATAAATTCACACACATTGCTGCACTACACTTACTAATTCTGTTTTATGCACTTTTCTCTAAAACCAACTAACTTGCACATGCACACAACTTTGTTATTTATATCAATATTTCCACTTCTAACTGACTTAACTACTCCTCATACAAATCACATAACTAATCAGAATTAAACACCTCAACACACTATAGCATGGCTCAAATTCATTACTCTCTCCACCTTCTTTCTTTTTAAACCTTATCATTGCTTTCTAATCTTAAAAATTTCCCTACTATTTTCATGAGAAATAAATTGTTCATTTATCATAGACTCATGCAATTTCATGAATTTCTTAATGGGCAAGTTGTTAGCATTTTATTAAATGATGATGATGGTAAAAATGATGATTATAAATGTTGAGATTCTTGAACTTTTAAATTTAGAGAACTCTTTTCAAGGTGGATTATTAGTGGCACCATGGACATGATGGTGATTAGAATTAAGAAAGGTAGTTGCGGTTCAACAGCTTCTATTCCAAAATAAATAAATAAGTAATGTAATTTTATTCATTTGATGTGTATCCCTAGTGTTTTTTCCTTGCATATTCAAGTCCTAAGGAATAAGAATGTATTGCAAGCCTTATCACATTAAGTTTCCGATGTGGTAAAATAAACATACTATAATGTTAAGTTTGGTACATGGGAGTGGATTGAAATGAATTCACGATTTCATGTTTCATTCCCTTTCTCTATATTTGAAAGTATATTTAGAAAGTAGAATTACAATTTCTTAAAATTGGCAATTCTAGCTTTAAGCAAGAGTTTAGTTCTACCTAATCATGATTGCATTTTCCCTCATTAATTTGTAATAATTAAAATTACTTATTTAACTTTTAAACTAATTATGATAACTAATAATTAAGTGTATTTTTGACAAATACTATTACATACACAATTCCATTCCAATCCTTGGATATTTCTAAATATAAGAATGGATTTATAATTTCATTTTTAATTTCATTTCACTCCATTCTATTTGATTCCAAACTGTTTCGTTATACCAAACTAGACATAAGTGTTTGTATTTTCAATTTTTGATAGTTTAATATTAAAACTTTTATTTATTTATTTTATGATTTACTTTTAATATGCTTATAATTTAACGTAAAGTAGGCACTAAATTACCAAGTAAATTGAAAGTATAAATAGTAAATTACGACAACATTTTACGGAAAATATCCAATAGCAAAAATTTTCAAAACAAAAAATATAAGCACTCATCGTGCTTTATATAAATGTAATGTTTCTTCTTATTTTCTTTTGATTTCTTAAATTAATTGTTTTTGGCTTGTATTTCCTATTGAAGATAAGCTAAGAGGAAAGAGGAGTTAGTGGATGATTTAGGTTGGTGGGAGAGGAATAACTATATTGAGTCATAAGATCTCTACTATCTAAAAAATTGTACTATAGGTCATTTGGGATGTTAACTCTACATATGTTGAACCAAAATCTATTGACCATTGAAATTAAAAAAAAAAGAAAAAAGCTTTAGTACATAAATGTGTTGTTAGACATTAAAAAATAAAATGCAATCAAACCTCTTGACCTCTAATTATGTAAATTAAAAAAAAAATTATTTTCATATAATGATTTAAAAGAAAATCCCTCTAACATTGTTAGATGAAAATTGGTAAAAGAAATACAAAATTAGAATTACAACATCTGTAATGCTTTCGATGTGTCTAAGAGCTCAGTTATCACCATGACTTATTATAGTGGATTAGAACTAATGGATCCTTTAAGATATTGAAGAAAATTAGAGTGAGTTGGTAAATAAACTGACTATAGTAATTGATACAAAACTGTTCGAAGGATATGACCTACTCACAAACATAACATGACTTGATACTTCACTTGATATGACGTACAAGTGAATGTCAAGGACCATTTATCACTAATCTTGAGTTACTCAACAAGATTAGATAAAAGTATATGAAAAATAGACTTGGATAGGGTTGTCTCACAAGAATACTATATTTAATGTTTATTTATCAAGTAAGATAATTTTGGCTTATAAGGAGAAGAGACTATTTATAGTAAGTCCCTAGGGCAATATTATAGATAAAGAAATTACAAAAAGATACACATAAAAAGGGGTATCCTAGTACATACGAAAAAGGGTAAAAAGGACAAAAGATAAAAAGGGAAAAGTAGTACAATGTCAAAGAAAAAGGATAGGTGATAGTGCAACATTGGTTCTGTACAAAGATTTTCTAAGCACAGTAGCTGATAGGAATCAAGATGTTGTGACAATAAGGAGGCCAAACCAGGAAGGGATGCCATGAGAATTGGAAGTACTCGGCCAAAAGGAGGCTAGCTCTCATTACTTGGCAAGAAACTCTTGGCAGCTAAAGGTCAGATTACTCAATATAGAGCCCTCGGCCAAAGGATAGTTAGCATTAGCACAAGAGAGAGAATATAGCATAGCACAAAAACCCAAAGCTCTCAGGGAATTCAACCATCCTCCTTCTGTATATTGTTTCTTGTCATCGGTAGGTTGACAAGAGAGAATTTTTTGGGTGAGGAATTGAAGGCTTCGGAGGGCTTGGAGCCATGCACGAGTAAGAAGATTAGTGGTCAGCAACTCATCATTTTCATTATATACTCTACAAGATTTGAAGTAGTTCCTACTTATTGGATGGGGGGTGGACGATGGAGGGAGGAAGGGGAGAGTGTGCAAACCAAATCAAAAGTGTAAATATCCTTATTATACTTTAATAGTAAAAAGACATCTTGGCTATTCTCGCATCAGTTACGGTTGGTAAGGCTAGTTTTGGCATAGGGACACAAATACTAGTTGTTTCCAAGAGTTACTTTTGCACTAGTTATTAGAAAGGCTCACTTTTGTATGTAATATTATTTAAGAGCATCTAAAACTTCGATATTATATGAGATTCATCAGTTAAAATCTTATTTATAATATTATATCAAGTAGTGATTTTTTAAATATAATATTAGATTTTCTTATATATTCATTATATGCTAACATGTTACCATATATGTTCAGAAGTAAGATTCACAATTTAGGATCCGAATACAATGAACCCAAATATGACACGACATGATTTAAATGGTCTAGTCTATGAAAAAATTTGATATGAGACACAAATAAGTTATATTCATTTAAATACAATTAAATTTGTATCCGGATTCTGGTCAAAATTGTAGATCCAGACATAGGATACTAGACACACTATATATTCTTTAGTATTTAGATTTTATTATATAAATCATTTCTTTCTAATTAAGGATTTTAATTAAAGGTACAAAATATTTTTAGTTATATATTCTTATTGCATTGTAGTTTAAATGGGAAAAAAAAAATTATGAATTCATGTGTAAATCTTTTTACTGTTTCCTTTGAAAATCTAAAAAATAATGTGATAAATTTCAAAATTTACATTGGTAATAATATTAGTATCTATTTAATCTATGGTTCTACTTAATTAGTAATGTTATATAATTTAACTCTTTTGGATTTTCTATATTTGGTAAGATTTTGCTTTATTAAAAATTTTTGTTTAGGTTGTAAATTTTTATTGAGTATAAAGATACAATGTTATTTGTCTTTGTAAAACTTAAGTATTGTTATCGTTATTTTCCTTTTATAGCTATACATATTTTATAGATTTAGTTGTAATGTTTTAATCGGTAAATAGTATCAAACTTAAGATAAACGAGATATGATATGGTAGTACAAATTGTTAGTTTTAATATAAATAGATTCAATTGGGATATGAGACATGTTAGATCATGAGTTTAGATTTTCATATACGATTAATAAACGGATCATGTTTTGGATCTAGGTTTTTTTAATATAAACCCATTTATATATATATATATATATATATTTCAGGAGAAAAATGAGAGATTCATATTAATGATTGCGGATCGAAGATGTATTTGACGCGGTGAACTTGGATCATTTTTGAATTCATAGACTTTGTTAGTGTGGTTGTGGTTTTTTATGTACTAGAGGTACCCGTGGGACATTGTAAAATGTTCCTACGTCCTATGGAGAAATGCCATTGAGCTGGAAGTTGTTATTTAATATTATCAAAGTCGTCACTTTCAATTGTTTTAGTATCATATTCGGTGAAGACTATATGGCTTGCGGATCCACCAGTTACATCCCTCTTTCAGTTCCTCAAGATGTTAAAAATAACCTTAGTTGGGCTCACGTAGAATATAAATATTAGGGGTAAGAAAGAATTTGACCAAGTTGAAACAATTGGTATGCCAATTCAAACCAAACCAAAAATATGAAATTTTTGTTTTTTTGTGCATTTGGCTAAAAAAATCCCCAAACTATGCAAAATAGTTAATTTATAATTGGTTTGAAATGATAAACCAAATCAATTTGTAAAAGTTGAACCAAACCATTTTATAATAAATATAGTAATATTTTTTTTATTCACAACTAAAGAATTTCTTTCATTAAAATGTAATGTCTCAAATAAAAAGTAGTGAACTAATGAGCCTTTTTCAATTCCTTAGTCCAAAAATTTTTAATTAGTATTGACAAAATATTTACTATTTGACCTTCAAAATCAATAGCAATTCTCTCTCACAATCTAATGAGGTTTCACTCAACATGGGGTATCACAATCTTCTCCCCCTAAATGCATGATGTTCTCACCACAAGACTTTATAATCGATCCCCTATCTTAAACATACAATGTCTTTATCGCAAGACCTTTTTGGTGTTTGATTCGATTATTTCTGTCACCCTCGACCTATAAGTTATCCTAGAATCACACTAGGGCCTTGTTGATACTCCTTACCTTCTTCAAACATTTGCTCTAAATTGGGTAAGAAATGTCCCTAGATCATTTACCTATAGATAAGGGGTTAGCTCTGATATTTCCTAAGTCAAAAATAGTGAATAACTAAACCAACAAGTAATAATGGGTTGTTTTTCAATCATTTGGCCTAAAAGCTTTTAATCAATGTTAACTAAATATTTACCACTATAGTCTTATAAATCAAAAGGGAGAATTACAATAGAATGAATCAACATTTAGGGTCTTATAAATCAATAGGGATAATTATAATAAAAAGGGATTAACATTTCAAAAAGTTTAAATAAGTTATCAATGTTTTGAAAAGTTTAAATAAGAAATCAATATTTCACAAAGCGGTTTAAATAAGGGATTTATAATAACTAATTCATAAAATTGTTGATTTCTTATTCAAACTTTTTTAAACATTGATACCACTTTGTGAAATGTTGATCCTTTATTTGAAAAATTTAAAATATTGATCCCTTATTTAAACTTATTTCCAAATGTTAACCCGCTCATTGTAATTCTTCCTTAAATTAGTACGAATTCTCTTGTAATTTATATGACACTTCACTTAACATGAGATATCACATAAAATGTATATGTATTGAATATTTATAATAATAATTTATAGATTGTATATGTATATATATAAAAATATATATAGGTTAGCTCAAAATTGATACTATACACCATTTTTATATGTAAAATTAATAATTAGACATTTAAAATTTATTAATCGAATGAATGTTGATTTCCTCAACCTTTTATGTAATATCATTACTTATTATTATAAAATGAACTCATTACCTTTTACATGAGAATACATGTCATGTAAATATACTTTGTTAAACTATAAAATGTGGTTTAATCTATAAACTGAGCTGAACCAAACCAACATTTTATAATTTGGGAAAGTTCCTTAACATTGTACGATTAGTTTCAATGTTATAAAAAACCAAACTATATTTTTGTGGTTTAGAGGGAAACCAAACCAAGTCAAATTGCTTGGCCCTAATAAATATATTAAGTTTAAGTGTTACTATTTACTCCGGATGCTTGACAACTAGATTGTATATATGAACCTTAAAATTATGTAGCAATTCTTTAGCTAGCAATATTGGCTCAATTGACAATTCAACTTATTGGTGGATAATCTCATAAAATTGATCTTTTAAACTAAACAAATTTCAAATATGATAATTTGGACCAAGATTTGTTTGATCCTTAAACAAAGAGTTGTTAGGCATATAAAATGATATAGGCCAATAATTTTGTGTTCCATTCTTTATAAGATTGTTATAAAAATCTTACTTCAAAGATTAAGACCTTATCAAGATCCCATAATCCACCTAATTAAATCAAGATTCATTTAAGGTAGAAAAGTAATAGATAACGTCTTGTTAGTTAACAAAATCTTACAAAGCTATAATAAAAAAAAAAAAAGGAAGACAATGGTAGATAATTAAAAAGCTTGATATTGGAAAAGGTATCCTATAAAATAGAGTGGGACTTCTTACACTAGGCACTTGTTAGTCTAAACTTTTCAAAAAGGTGGGAATAATTAGTAGATATAGTTGTTCATTTACTTTAATGATGTAAGTGCTTTTAAATGATACCTTCTTAAGATCTTGCCCCTTAAGCCATATGACTCACTTTTAAAACACTTGAAAGATGATAATTAACTAACTTAAATTAAATAACTGGGATATCTAGCACCATCAAAAGAATAAAATCAAAAACCAACAATCAAATTATCTAATGGCATATTGTGAGCAAGTTGCTGACCAGCTATTAAACTATGCCTTAATCAAATTAGAAGGCATCAATTTCAAATCTTCATTAGTCATTCATAGAGACGATTAGAATACATGCACAAATTATATTATCTTAATCTACTTATTGTTCTTAAATTGAAACATAAGCTTTGTGAGTAAAATCAATAACCTACTATCAATAGGCATGGATTGAAATAACAAAAACCACCATCAAACAATCTAACCACATATCAATTCGAAATCTCATTTAGCCCTAAAGGAATACTGAGATAAAACTCCATCCATATATAAATACTATCATATCTCGAAGCGGTAGAGTTGTAACAATGTCTTTTTATAAACCATTCTAAGATAGAAATTGTCCTCTCATTTGCTATTGTAAACTTGATTTATATAAGATATTTACGACTAACTCACTTTGAAGTAAATAGTCTACATAAAAACAATATGATTTTGCCTATGGAAGTCTTAAAATATGCATTAAAATTCAAATAATTCAAACATACATTTACAAGACTTAATAACTTAGTTTGTTTAATATAGACATAGTTCGATACCATAAGATTGTTAAATAAGAACAAAAACTTCAGAAGTTCAATTGTGCTCCAATTTATATCCTCATTCCCCAAGATCTAGTAGTCACAAATTTCAGGGTGGTTATATTGTTGCTTCCTAGCAAGTACCTATAGAAGAGATTTATAGGGATGTGAGTAACTAATCGCTCCATAAACTGGGATGGAGACATAAGACTATATGTCAGGTGCAAACAATTATTTAAAAGTAATGCAACAAATAAATACCATCGCATAACGTTGTTCAGTCTATCGTGGGATTAGAGAAATTTCGTTTGTTCTAATTTAGGTTTAAGGAGTTTCAATGTGTATGTAATAGCTTATGGCTAAACCCAAGCTTGTATAATAGAGACATCCCTCCTTTCATGACTATTCTTCGAACCATTACCTTTAGCCTTGCAATAAACTCTTCTCCTATCACTTAGTTTGACAAAGGATAAAGAAGGGACCGTTATACTACAACACTATCTTTTTTAAAGGTGTCGGTATTTATCCAAAGAAAGCTAAGCATCACCTAATGTGTTGTAATGCATGTCTAGTTCAAATTTTAAGTTGTATATCGTTAAGTTTAGTTTAAGGTGATCAATCAATCTCACATAATACAAACAATTGCAATCCAAACTAGTAAGCTAGCAATACACAAGCAAGCTCAGAAACACTTACCCATAGGCATACGTACATTCAAGCTATTTATAAGGACAACTAAGTATTATCTTAAGCCTCCGAGTATTATAAAACAGAACTTCGAAATACAGTTGCATATTGATCCTAAACTTACTTGGACTTCTTCACTTGCTCACTAAGGTGCAACTTAAGTTGTACCTTCACTATTAGTTCCTATAATAGAAATATCATTTTAGTATTCATGCAATTACTACATATAGGCTTTATTTTATAACTCGAATTATTATCTTTAGTTTAAGGTAATACTTTACTTAATATTCCAGGTTTTACGTCTCTTATAATCAAGCTCACTCTAAGCTAGTCTTTGATTTGGTTTCTAATTTAGCTTTTAATTTAGCTCTTAATTACAGTTTTATTCATAAACACTAAAACATCTTCTAATCCATTCTCTAAAGTTTATCTCACTTCGTCTCAAGTATATAGAGTTTTTGAATTATATTTTGATCAACTTCCTAGTTCACTTTATATACCCTATCTTTAATCTAGCTTCTGAATCTGCCTTTAATCCATTTGTTCACTATATTTTATGCCTACAAGTTTTAACTAGATTCAAAGTACATCATATAACCCATTTTTGCTTTAGTTTAAATCAAACCACACTTAACTCCATTATTTGAATACTTTACATATTACATAAATATCAACCCTAAATCCACAATATTCAACTCCAATACTCTTAATACCACAAAGCTCATCTCTTAACATTATTGAACATTACAAGATATTAGAATACATCTTAGATCAAAATTTAGGTCAATTGCTTGAAAAATCACCAAATATATTTTGATAAATGGCTATTTTAATGGGGTTTTGGGAACTAAAAATAAAAAAAAAATTAAATATAATTTTCATGAAAAACTCTTCATAGTAGTTTAATATACATAATATATGTTTTACAAAAAAATTTTAGAGTTGAAACAACATTAATAGGGTTTTTGAAAATAAACGCAAAATTAGCTTAGGTTTAGTTATTTTTTAAGGGTAATGTATTTCAGGACTTAGTTTTTTCAAAATAATATTTTTCTAAAAAACTTAATATAAAAATGTATCATAATATTTCATTTTTCATAATTTTTAGATAAAAATTTCTATTTTTACTAATTTAAGGAAATTCAAATGGTTTAAGAAACTCACTAGCATTGGTATCTTCAATTACTGCCATCGGTAGAGGGGTTGTCAGTAGCATTGGGCGCTACCTCCTCCATCAGGTGGTGTCAGCCTCTTACTCCTAAGCCTTAGTTTAGCACACGAACCCTTGCTTAGCCTTTATTGCACTATATTTTTGTAAATTTCCTTATAGTTTTTTCTCAACTCTTTCTGGCCTTCCACTATTTTCTTTTACCTAAATGTGACTAACCTAATTCCAAAATGACTAACTTGAATTTATAGAGGGAGGGATTTGTCGGTTGGAATTATTTTGTGCCCAAGTGTCATGTTTTTTTTTTTTTTTCCTTTTAATCCATTAGTTTAGGTGTCCTTAGGTGCAGTTAAAATAATCCAACAACTATCTTAAATGTGCCATACCTTCATACAACATTTCTTAAGTGACACATAATTTTCCTAATATTTTTATTAATTGTCTTGAATTTATTTAGTAATATTTGGTATATAGTAGATATTTTTGGTAATTTTGGGTATTAATCCCTACAAGTAAATTCGTATCTTATATAAACATGTACTCCTAAATTTTTCTTATGTCATTTTGTGTTTTTTAGTGTATATATAATTTCTCTCTAGTGATTCATTAGTTATTAGAATCTATTTTGTGCATTTCTAATAAATAACTAGCAAAATACGTATATTTTATAAATATAATATTTAATTAGTTTATTCTTTTATTTTCTCAAATTCAAACTCATGAGGTTGTCATGACCCTAAAGAGAGCTTAGTAGGATTGCTTAAAATTTTCATATTACGTATGCATCCGTAATACAAAAATCGTCTTGCAAGTCAGAGATTATAAAACTCTGAACAATTAGCCACTAAGGTTTCAATTTTTAATTTAATCAACTTGTTATAACATATAAGTGACTATGGATATCTAATAAGCCATAGTCCATTAGAATTGTAGAGAATCGGTATCCCTTATCAAATACTAAGATAAGGAAAAATAACTTACTAATTTACAAGAAATACTATATAATCTTATCATATGAATATAGTTTACATAAATTGTTTTGTACCGCTATATACTTTTCAATCACTTCTAACATTGCCAAACCGCTCTCTAATTTGTACTCTGCTCTCAAGCTTATCATAGTCCTTCCTTACAAGAAACTTGCAAAAGTAATTATAGGGAAATGAGCAAACTACAGCTCAGTGAGTTTGTTTCACACCACTATCGTCAAGCGAGTTATCAAACATTATTAGCACACGTGTAAGCTATCCACATATGAATGAATGCAAGTGCAATGAATGCAGCAACACATTCATAAGAGTTCGAAACTATAAAAGATGTAGAGTTACATTGTCTATACGTCGATTTTTCCTCTGTACTACTTGCATAGAGCACCTTATCTTAACTGCATGAGGCTGCTTAAGGGCACTGTTTGACCAAACGTTACTCGACTATTACCCTAGTCTGAGAATCAATAATCAATATAAGTGGATCTCAACTAAAGCCGCCCACTAAACATATTAAAGGCCCCTTGGGCACAAATAACGAGTACATCTTGCTATCCACAAATATCCAAGGCCCTATGGGCACAAATTTGTGAGTCCTTTCATAAACAATTAGAGATACAATGCTAACTTTGCCTTAATAGGGAAAACATCATTTATGGGCTTTATGAGCCTTTTTAGAAATCATTTAAAAGTATATTTAAAATAAGAAAAACATTTAGCAAAACAGTTTTCTCAAAGATTTGCAAAACTAACACTCTCTATTAATGTACCAGTCGGATTATAGACATGCGACAAATATAACTGGTTTCTTTAGTCAAATAGTTGCATTTACCAATTTAAGAAGGTAATCACATGAATGTTAGCATACAAAATCATCAGTCATTCAATCAAATAATCAGTACCAATCAACAGGCAGTATATAAACAGCAAGTAGATAGTAGATCATAAGAATTCCCTCATCTGGGTTATGCTCACTTTCTTGACTTTTGAAAATTCTTAAACTTGATAATTAAATACTTAAAAGATAAGAAAACTTATAAGTATTCTAAAAAATTAGGTTTCTTTATTAACTAAATGTCTATTATTATTTGTTTAGTTTCCTACTATAACCCAAGTATAGTATAAACATAGTTTAAGTTAAATCTTTTACTCAGATTATCTTAAATTTTCGATCGCATATAATTTTTTCGATTTAGTTCAGATTTTTATGAACTTATAGTTCATTCTAACTGCTTTCGAGTGTACTTTTTTCTAGCGAGGTCCATTTTAGACATTGTGACTCGCAGATTGAATCGTGATATAAAAATATCACAAAATTTATTATTTTAATTTAAAAAGTCATAAAATATTAATTTAAGCTTTTTTTTAGTATATTTACAATTTAATAATTATTTAAATCTTATAATTGATAATTTTCTTATTTTAAGCTTATTTTACTCTAATTACTTATTTTTACCTATTTTTGAGATTTTAGAATTATTAATTCAATTTTTTCTACTCTATTATTTTTTCTACTTAATTAATTAATTAATTAATTATTATTATTAATTACGAAAATTAATTAATTTATAACAAATGGTGACGTGGCAACATGTGGAAGTGCCACGTGTCTTTTGTACTTTTTCTTAAATTTTCCTATTATTTTATATTTTATGGTATATACATATATATATATAAGTATATTAATATTCATTACTATATTTTACTAAATTTTCTAAAATAATTATTTACTATAATTTTTCCTAATGTTACGGTATATTCATATATATATACATATATGATTATTAAATTACGTTATTTATTAAGTCAATATTATAATATACTATGTATATACCTATTCAAATATACTTGTATTTCTACATATACGAGACTATTCATATGCGTATACTTATACGTATAATAGACTTATGAACTAAAATATTCTAATCTTAATTATATTTTATATACTATATGTATGAGTATAATATACATGTAAAAATACTCTATATACATATGTACATATACGGTTATATTACATGTATATATATATATACTAAAATACTTAATACAGATAATATTATACATAAATACATGCATATATCCATCACGTCCAGCACATGTATTTATATAAACACAAAATTTTATAAAGTGAAAATACTAAGTATATATACATATATCTACTATACACGCATACAAATGTATATCATATAATAAAAATAATAGGTATAAATGCATATATACATAATCACACATACATAAGGGTACATGTAAATAAATATAGAAAATACTCAGTATATACATATATCTATGAATAAAGAAAATACCTATTACATATATATATATATTATATACGTGTATGTACATGTACATATGCCTAAGTTTTTATACAAATTATTTGTATAAATTACTATATCATGTATACTACACATATAAATATACTTTAATACTTATGAACATAAATACTTAAATATATGTATGTACAATAATATAATTGAATAATTATTACAAAATACATATAATATATATACTAAAACATACTTGTAGAGTATTTGTAGGTGAGGTTTCTAGCTTCTTCTTCTTCTTCTTCTTCTTTTTATCCTTGCAAATTTCCAACAAATGGAAGGGAAAAGAAGGAGCAAAACTTGCGATCAAGTGAAAGAAAAAAAAAAGAGACTTTTGTGGTGAATTTTGTTGGACAATTTGTAGTCGTAACTCAACAACAATATAAGCTTAAAACAAACAAGAAAAGAAAAGGGAAAAGCAAATGAAAGTTAATGTGATTTGACCTAAAAACTTATCCAAATTTCCTTATCTTTTACACACAATTAGCACATGGAAATAACTTAATGAAACCTAATTCTGGAAGCTGCTGGACATGATTTGCAAGCCAACGTGGAAGTAGAAAAAAAAAATAGGAAAAGGAAAAGGAAAAGGAAAACGGAAAAGAAAAAGAAAGAAATAAAGGAGGAAAAAGAAAATAAAAATAAAAATATGTAATTTTTCCAAACATAAAAATAATTAAAATAACATCTATAAATAAATTTTGAAATTTTATGAAAATTTATCAATTTAATTGGTACTCGTTACGATTATAATTTTTATGAGTTATTTTGACGTTTTCATTAAAAGTTTTACGTAATTACGCAATTATGCGATTTAGTTGATAATTGTTATCAATTACGATTGTATCATTATTAAGTGATATTTATTTATTTTATAAGTTTAAAGTTATAGTTTTAAGGTTCGATCAAGTTCGAGTTTGATTTTAAGTAGTTGCACGCATATTAAATTTAGGGTTTTTGTACTTGATTTAGGTTTTAATTAAAATTTTAGATCTTTTATTACTTATAATATATTCAAATTTATAATTTATTAAATTTTTATCTTGTTTGGCTTTAACGACTCATGATGTCCTCTACAGTATTAAGATTTAATTTTACTTTTAAATAGCTAAATTTGCGAGATTTACAAAAACCACCTTTACTAATGTTCATAATTTCATCGTAGAATTCGGGCTTGATATGATAACTTTCGTATTCATCTTAAATTTTAAATAGTGATTCCAAATCATCTTATTGTAAATTAGTAGTACCTTGGTGGGGTCTCACAAATACAAACCAAAATTACATGCTGAAAAGCTAGTTAAAACTACCCTACTAATGAAACCTTTGTTGGAGGAAGTGAGAAAAGTCAAAGAAAATAAAGAAAACATTAGCCTCCATTTCTAAGCTACAAAACGCTATATTTTGATATGAACTGGTCAGCTAGTTCAAGGGTGAATCGACCAGTTGGTTCATGCATGCTTTATATGTGCATTTTAGCCCAAATTGGTTGAATGATTCTTGGTGAATTGGTTGGTTAGTTCACTCTACATCAACTGTTCTCCTTTTTATAGCCTTCGATCTAACAATAAAGGCTACTTGGTGCATGGTAACCCCTACACCTACACAAGATATTTCAAGTTGATTATTTTTAAGTAAAATTTAAAATTTTTTCATCAATTTTAACACTTAGCATGCTTGGTCCATTTTGTGCACAAATATAAGATTTCACACATAGTCAACTAAATTGAAGCTGAATTTATGTATAAGTGAATCTTTTAAGTAGGGAAAAATCATGAAATTTTAGGTGCTATCACTATAGTCTTAGACAAGGCTACCTATTGTTGCCCTATGTTTTTATTCTTGCTTTAGAAACACTTACTATGTTCATTGAGAAAGAAGTTTGCCTTAAAAATTGGTAACTTTTCTAGGTAAGAGGAAGTGCCTTAGCAATATCGCACATAGTTTTGCAAGTGATCTAACCCTCTTGGTAAGAGCCTCAGGCAAGAATGTCAATACAATTTGAATAAGGTCCTCAAATACTTCGAAAAGCTTTCGAGTTTAAAAGTCAATGAGGAGATATCTTCAATTTCTTCGTAAGAAATGTCCTACCTCAAACCATGCAAGAAATCTCAAACACATTAAATTATAAGAAGTCAAAATCCCTTGGGAAGTACCTAGGATACACATTGGAGAAAAGAAGCAAACCTAAAAGTTCTCACTTAAGTCTCATCATTGAAAAGGTCAAAAGAACTTAATAGCTCGTCAAGCACTTAGCTGTAGCTAGAAGAATCATTTTAGCTAAATTAACACTTTGAGTCGCTACCTACCTACTACATGTATGTAGGGTAGCTGCACAAGACAGTGATTGATAAGTTCATATAAATAGTGAATAATTTCATCTAAAATGGGATGGAGGAGAGGGGAAAAAAAAAAAAAAAAACACTTTGCATAAGACGAAATAAAATTGCATCCCTAGAAAAGTTCAACTGAACGATAAAGCTAACATCAAGTTTGCCTTTTATTATGTTGTTACGGCTTGGGTTTTTTTTTAGAAAAGTTCATTAACATTTCTTTAAAGTTCTTTTGGGTTCCAACAAAAACATCCAACCAATCAAAAACTTCAAAAAGAAAAATATATATTACTCCTACTTTTTCTCTAACTAGAATGTGTTCTTGCTAAGGATCGGGCTTTACCCTTGAAGGAATCCAAATTGCCCTAAGGAATGACGCAAGGAACAGGTGGCGCATGTGTTCTTAAAAAGGAGAGTTACTTAAAATGCAAATATAGTATTATATGGATCCTTATTATGTATTCACTTATAAACATAACTTTAAGACTCCTGTACTTTTTGTTTGTAGGTATTATTTTTTTATCTTGCGAGTGCCTTATTATGGGTTATATGTTATCAGCAACTAACATTCATTACGCAACGATAGGATTTCGTGCAACTTCTAATATGTGCGAAGCATGAGAAATGGACGATGCATGCATGGGGTCAAAGTGAACCGAGAATGTAAATAATAAGATCATAGTTTACTGAAGTTTCCTTTTACATCGAGGATTAATTAATTTATCGTCCAAGTGAAGGAACCGAAGACAAAGGAAAGAAAGGAATATCTATGTGTAATCCAAATGAAATGGAATGCGACATAAAGCCTTTAGCAGACACAAGGCATTATTTAAAGTAAGTATTAGCATAATGTACTACTGATCCTGATTTAATAATAAGGCGGCGATGGTGAAGCCGAAGGTGTAGGTGTAGTTTCATACTTTGCTTTGTAAGCATACCATAGATCATCTGCACTTTTCCCAAGCAGTTGATTGAAGATGATCTCACTGTAATAATATTTCATTCGAGCATTCAGCTCCGACACGAAAGTTGGCCTAAGACAAGTGCAATACTCCAGGAAATATGCAGTGACCTCGTATCCCTGGTCCCACCTCAAACCTGAGCCTCTGTTCTGCCAGTTTTTAGATGGCCACCCCGCTTTCAACCTCACGTAATCCGCAATCCCGTTGAGTACTCCCGAGGGGGCATTTCCATTTGCATCCCATTGCCAAACATGGGTGCTCTCGTGGTACAGAATTCCCGTGAACTCGTACTTAACATCACCGTTGTAGTGCTGAATGTAGTCCTGGTTGATCCGAATGATGTTGTTTATGGTGCTAGCCACGGCATCGGGATAATTTCTGGCTATTCCGTTGGCTGTAAAGCTTTCGACGATGGAGAGCACTTGGGAGTAATTTTTGCGTTGCTCAGGCTTCTGCTCGAAGGTTTTGAAAACGAAATCGGTGGCTTGTTCTAAAGCATCAGCATTGTAAGGCAAACCAATCTCTTTCTGAAATCTGTTATTAGGGATGTCTGTGGTGTTGTCCATGGCCTCGATGACAGGTGCTGCCTCCATTGATTTGAAGGCCATAGACAAGAGAACGATGACAAAGAGCTCCATGGATTGCATTTTCGTTTGGCAAACCTAAGTTCCGTAGAAAAAGGTATACGATGACGATGTGATGATTGAGGAACATACGTTGAAGTTGAATTTATAGGTGTCAAACACCTGAACTTGTTGAAATGGGACAGAAAAGCAGAGGTTTAAAAATGTCTAAAGGGATATCGAAAGCATCGGCCGGCAATTTGTTTTGTTCCTCAACATAGAGAGCAACGAATGCTCGGTTTGCTTTATGCAGGCTTGTCAGTTTGCCATACGCCATTAAATTAAACTATGTTGTCTTGTTCGCTTTAAAGGTGGATTAATTGTTAGCTCGACAACACTGGATTTTCACTCTTTCATTTGCGTTGAAATGTAGTAGTATATTTTTACTTGTAAAATATATATACATTATGCTTCCAAAAGAGTTAAAAAAAATGAAAAAAAAAAAAACGCATTGAATTCTCCATCAAAGATTTTTAATTTTATTCATCATAATTAGTGGGGGTAAGTAGCTACAAGGCAAGTGGACAAGGATGGATTTGGGATAAATGACTCAATGAATAATACATGTCATGTATTATGATAAGTTGTCATGACCCTAAAGGGAGCCTAGTAAGATTACTTAAAATTTTCATAATATATGTACACTCATGATATGAAAATCACCTTGCAAGTCAGAGATTATAAGACGCTAAATAATTAATCACTAAGGTTACTGATTTTTAAGTAAATAATTTACTGTAAAATACAAAGATAAATAACTATGGGTATCCGATATCCTACAGTTCCTCAGAACCGTAGAGAATCGATATCCCCTACCAAATAATAAGATATGATATATCAATATTATAAAAGAAATATAAGAAAAATTAAATTATCAACAAAGGTTGCTTACGTATCATCTAAAGAGTACTCAACTATTCTTAATACTAAGATACATATCTTCATCTCATACTCGGTACTTGAGACGTATCCCAATCCTAATGTAAGTAAACCTGCAAAAGAAACTATGAGGGAGTAAGCATATAACAGCTTAGTGAGTTCGTTCCTCACCACCACCATTCAAGTAAGTTATCACACATTATTATCATACATGCAAGCAAGTTATTTACATACAAAATGAATGCAAGCATGACGAATGCAAGCAACACATCCATAGGAGTTCGGAACTATGGAAGGTGTAGAATTACGTCGTCTACACTTTGATTATTCCCTGTACTTACCCGCACAAGGTACTTCAGCTTACTTGCATGAGGCTACCTAGGGGTCTCACCCCACTAGGCGGCACTCGACTATTACCTTAGCCGAAAAAAGATTTCAATCTAAATAGAGGAATTCTATTTTAGGACTATCCACCCTCCAAGGCCTCTTGAGCACAAACTTGTGAGTCCATCTCGCAAACCAAAATTAGCCAAAGCCTTACAGGTATAATAAAGCGAGTCCTCTCATTATCAAGTAGAGAACTTATGCTAGCTTTGCCTTAATGATAAAATATCATTTTTGGCACTACAGCCCTTATCAAATTCGTATAAAATACGTTTAAGATTAAGAAAACCTTTATTCAAAAATACCCTTTTCAACATTTTGCAAAGCTAGCACTCTCTATCCATACATTTACTGGGTTATAGACATGCGACGAATAGAACCAGTTATTTGGGTCAGATATTTATATTTATTAATTTAAAAAAAATGATCATACAGATGATGGCATACAAGTAGAACAATTATTCAAATATACAAGCAACAGCAAGCAGCAGGCAGCAAAACATCATACAAATAGCACACACAAGCAAGTAGCAGGTCATTAGAACTCCCTCACTTGGATTATTGCTCATCCTCACTTGGATTATTGCTCATTCTCCAAGCTTTTGGGGTTTCTAGAACTCGATATTGAATACCTAAAATATAGTAACACTTATAAGTGTTCTGAAAAGTCAGACTCTTTAGTTAACTAAAAGTCTATTTTAGTTTATCTAGTTTCCCCTAATATAACCCAAGTATAATGTGTATAGGATTTATCATACTCAATGGGGTTAATAGTAACTATTTTCTCATATTTATAAATTATGAGACTTCCTTTATGTATTTTGGAACTTTTTTCGTTTTAGTTCGGATTGTTATGAGCTTATAATTCATTTTGATCATTTTCGAACGTATTTTCTCGTAACGAGGTCCGTTTTGGACATTGTGACTCATAGCGTAAATTGTGATATAAAAATGTCACAAAAATTGTTATTTAAGTTTAAAAATTATAAAATATTGATTTTCGCTTTTTCTTAACATATTTATGATTTAATAATTATTTAAATCATATATTTGATATTTTTATTATTTTGAGTGTATTTTTCTATTTTGAGATTTTTAACTTTATTATGATTATTATCATTATTATTGCCTTTATTACTTTTACTATTTCTCATTTTCTTATTTATTATTTCTCTTATGTACTTTACGATTATACACATATATATATATATTTTATAATTTATTTTATTGAAAAATCTTTAATTACGGTATTATATATACACCTTACATATGTACTAATTTAGTAAATATGTTATATATGCTAATACATATTCGGTATACTACTTATACATATATATGATACGTATATAAACATACTCTTATATACATATTCATGTATTTGTATTTATTTATATATGTCTTACATGTGTACATACCTATAAATACATACATATATATATTCGGCATATATATACTTATATATAGTATTTATCATAAAATATGTATACTATATATTCTATATATATTATGCCATATATTACAATACCTATACTCTATATTATATATATTTATATATCACATATTACTACTTATGGAAGTATACTAATATATATATATACTATACGATTATATATATATATATATACTAAAGTAATTATACATGGATACACATATATATATATTTTCGATACAAAATATACATATGTACTATAGTTATTTAATAAAATACATAATACTCATTATATGTATTCTTAAAAAAAATACATAACACATATTCTTATGTATAATATACCTATGTATATACATGTATACATACCGAGCCTTATACATACATACACTACTCAATTTATGCATTTGTGTACATATACATGTATTAATAATGTTATCTTTATAAAAAAATACTATACAAATACTATATATATACATGTATAGACTACATATTATACATCTATACTACTAAATAATTACTTACCTATTTATTTAATTTTTTTTTTCTTCTTTTCTTCCTTCTTCTTCTTCTTCTTTTCTCCTTCTTTTTCTTCTTTCTTTCTCTCTTGTTCTCTCACGGTTTTGGTTTGTGCAGGACGTTTGTTCTCTCTTTTTTTTTTTTTTTTTTCCAGATTTTGCTTCTACCATTTTGTTTTGTTTTTTTTTTCTCCTTTTATTCATGAGTGGTTAGCTTAACATTTAAGCTAAGATATTATCCAAATTTTTTTATTTTCCATTCAACACTTGTCAATTTTTTTTTTCTTCACGTGGGCGGCTCCTTTGAATTTCATTTTCAGAATGTGCAATTGGGAAAAAGAAGAGAAGAGAGAAAAGAGATAAATTGAAAATGAAAGGGAAGGAAAATAAAAATTAATAATAAATATATGTAAGTTTTCGAATCATATAAATTATAATGATTCTCTTCGTAAATTAATTTTCAAATTTTCGTGAAATTTTATCAATTTAATTGATACCCATTATAATTATAATTTTTACAAGCTTTTATAGCGATTTCGTTATAATTTTGCGCGAATAGACATTTTAGTCGAAAATTGCAATCGACTATAATTTTATCACTTTTAAGTAATACTTAACTATTTTATAGGTTTATGTTTATGATTTTAGGGTTTTGAGCAATTTCGGGTTCAATTTCGATTAATGGTGCATAAACTAGTTTTAGGGTTTCAGTACACGATTTAGGGTTTCGATCAATTCCTAAGGTTTTTACTACTTATAATGTATTCAGATTTATGATTTATTAAATTTTTATCTTGCTTAATTTTAATGACTCTTCGAGTCATTTCTAGTATTAGGGTTCACTTATACTCTTAAATAGCTAAATTTGCGGGGTTTAATAAATAATGTGGATAAGCAGGCACATGACCAAAAAAAAAAAAAGAAAAAATGAGGCGCTACCTATACCTATACCCTAACCCCTTTAGATATACAATCCTAAATTTTGAAACTTCAATACCTTATCACCTTTATAATTCACTCTAAAAGTGTATCATATAGAATTTTCTTAGATACAAGTATCCTACGAGACTAGAAAATTTTTCTATTTAAATTTTATAATATTAAATTCATGAGGTATATTTCCTAACAACCTATTAGTGCTTCCATAATTTTGTAACTAGATAATTCATCGATTTATCATGTAATGTTGTCAATAATTGGAAACTATCAAAAAATTTAGATCTACTTGCCGAACATAATAACTTCAAATTAGTAATTTTACAAATACAACAACATTTAATGAAAAATATAAATATGATACAACAATAATATATAATGCTTTAAAAAATTTCAACGCATAATCTACCAAAACAAGTAGGGTAATCATGATATATCTAATGTTATTGATTCATAATTTTTATAAAAAGGGTCCTTCTATATAGATCAAAAAACAGGTTTTAGGATCGGCGTAGAGTATTAAGATATTGTACCTGTACCTTATTATGTAAAAGCATATTTTGGAAAATTGTTCCTACACTTACATCATGACCTCCATTATCCATTTGAAACCTTCCTAGTCATGTAGATTGGAGTAGGGTGTAGGTTCAATGAGATTACTTGCTTACTATTGTTGAATGAATATTTGGAAATCATGAAATTCTAATAAAAATATTTTAATCCTTTGGTTATAAGTAAAAGCTCTAAAAACAATAGATTTTCTTTGTCATTTTGGTAACAATTTTAAGTTCTAAATAATGGGAACTTCCTAAAAAAATTTAATTATTTTTAATACTAGGAATCTCGTCTCCTAAACATCAACAAGTCTAAGTTCAATCTTACTACCGTTTACTCATCCACATAATAGTAGTCCACATCTTCTCCTATGTCGAACATGAGATCACAATCTAACTTATGATATCATAGTAGCTGTAGTTGGAAAGCTAGAGTCTCTAAGAGATGAGGCAAAGCCAAGTATGGAATATCATAAACACATACACGTGGGCAAGTATAACACATATATATGTATTCGAGTAATCAACAAATGCAATAAGCTCCTTTTATTTATCTATTATTTAGTCTTATAAGTAATATAGTCTTAGCTATGACCCTAAAGGGAAGAAGAGGGGGAGGGGTGGGGGGAGGGTGAGGGGGGGAGGCTAATAGGATTGTTAAATTTTCGTAGAGTATAACACATATACCCTAAGGTTTTCGTATCATGGGTGTACGCATAATATGAAAATTTAAGGTAAATTTTCATATCATGTGTGCACCCGTGATATGAAAACCATCTTGTAAGTTAAAGATTGCAAAACTTTAATTAATTAATCACTAAGGTTTCCAATTTTTAATTTATTAACTTATTGTAAAATATAAATAACTATGGATATCTAATATTTTATAGTCCTTCAATATCATAAAGAATTGATATCTCTTACCAAATATTAAGATAAGATAAGTCAATTGTATAAATTACAAGAAGTACTAAATTATACAGAATCCTAACATATAAATACTTTCTATATAGGATGTTTCTATACCAACTACACACTTCTTAGTTAACTCTAACGTTATCTTATATATCTTCTATTTGCACTTTACATTCAAAATTTATCTTAATCCCAACTTAAATGAACCTCAAAATAAAGTGTTGGGGGGTAAGCTATAAGAACTTAGTAAGATATCCCTTATACTATACCGATAAGCAAGTTATCAAATAATTAGTTAACAAACATATAAATGCATGAACGAGCAATATACCGAATAATATATGCAGTCAACTAAGTGATGCATACAACTTTAGATTTAATACCCTCCAAGGTAAAGGTTAGAGATTTATCGACACTAATCATGGCTAGGTTCTAGCACATAAGTTTTTTTTTTTTTTAACATATATTGAAATTTTATATTTTGCAAAATATATATCCATATCCAAAATCTAGTAGTACACAAATTCCTAACTTTAGTGGTGAGGTGACCTCTACAGTCTACACTCATGCCCTACGGTAGAGCTTTCTAAACTTGACCTTCAACTATTTACGATTAGCATCCCTAGTGTTAAGTAAGCCCATAAGCCAAGGGTAGGGTCTTGTTGTATAAGTACTCCTATACTGTACTAATCATAAATAATTAAATCACATGAGATTCCCATCCCTCCAAAGCCCTTCATTACCATCTGCATAAGGTGACAGCTTGAACAAAACAATAAATATCATGCAGCAATAAATCAAGCAACCAGTTATTTAGCTATTATGTTTCATAACGTTTTATACCACACAACTAATATTCAAGCACATGTATAACCTGAACTTGAAGCATCAAGTTATTAATATTTAATTTAGGTACATTAATTATAAGTACAAAACAAATATAGAGTTATTAGGAGCGCTCACTTGAGCAAAGCCTATATGAATGTAGCAACCAACTGGCAGCTCACCCCCCTCGATCGGTGTCTCTTAAGGAATAAAATAATAAGAACCTAATGAGTATCTAGATGTAATATTAAACGGCCTTATTAGCTAATTATCTATCTTATGATTCCTGTTTTCGCTCAGGTAATAAATCACATGTAACTTTTCATTTTTAATCCGATTTCTATAAAATTATGATCAATTTTTATCATTTTCGAACGTACTTTAACATAGTGAGGTCCATTTTGGACATTCGAATTCGAATTCGAATTCGAATTCGAATTTTCTATTATGGGCCTAAAATATTGTGAATTCATTTATTTTTTACTCAAATATTTTTAATCATTATTTTGAGCTTTTCTTTATTGATTTTATGACTTAATTAATTTCTAAATTTTATGTTTTTGAAATACTTTTATTTTTGGGTCCATTTTATATGAATTTTTTTATTTCACCATTTTAAGCCTAAAATATTAATTTTTGTTATAATTGTAATTCCCTAATTAATTTATTATTATTAATATCTTATCATTTTTTTGAAATTGAGGTTTTAATCAAAAAAATTGAAAAAGCTGATGTGGCAACTTCCTAATGGTCTAAGATGCAATTTTCTTATTTTGCTTAATTTTTTTATTTTCACCAATTTTATAATATTAATATATATAATTTCCTAAAATAATTAACTATTAAATCATAGTAGAAAATCGCTCTTGTTTCTTCCATGAAGTTCACGTCTAGCATAAACATATATATATATATATATTGGTATATATATTTATACTTATACTATATTATATGTATATCTATTTAAACCTTAGAAAAATAGGATACTATATATACATATATATATTTACACATACATGTGCTCCCTTATTTTACTTCTTATTTATTTATGTATCTATACTATTTCATAATATATTTTACATATATGTATGTTAAAATAACTTTACTTAATATTACATATATTTACATGTACTACATATATATACTAAGTAAGTATAACACATAGATATACATATAGTTAAACATAGCTAAGTATATATTTATATATATATAAATACATAGTCATGAAGAAGAATTATTCATACAATTCAAATACATATACATAAAGTTTAATTACAAAGATACTAAAATACATAGAACTCCTATGCATATATCTCCTAATATAGAAAATACTAAAAAATAAATATGAAACCCAAAGAGTACATATAACTTATATTATGAAGAAAAACTAAATACAACATAATATATTAGCTTGATTACTCTTTGTCTTCTTGGAAAAATGACCTCCTTATCCTTCTTGTAGTTTGTAAGAAAGCGTTGAAAAAGAGATAATATTATATGAAGTAAAGGGATGATTGATAGTATGTAAAAGTAAAGGAAAATGAAAGGAAATTGGAAGACTAGAAGGAAGAAGAAGTGTCGGTCAAAGTGAGAAAGAAAGAAACCTTGTTTTAAAGCTTGAAATTTGGAAAAAAAAAAGGAAGAAGAAGTAAGGGTGTATTCTAGAAGGCCAAATGTCTATCAATGGAAGGGAAATGGAAAAGCTAAGTTGACTTTTTATCTTATCCAAATGTTTTTATCACATGGAATAATCACAAGGACACACGTTAGCCGAAAATTTGTAAAGGAAAAGAGGAAAAGAAGAATGAAAGAAAAAGGAGAGAAAGAAAAGGGAAAGAAAAAGAAAGAAGAAAAAATTATCCAATTGGTAGTTAACTTTTCTTAAAACATTTCAAATTTTTAGATAATATTTAGGATAAAATATGGTGTAACTATAAACAAAATATTGGGTTAAAATTAATGTATACTATATGATACAAAAACATAAAGTATGTAGTTAAATTATATACAAATAATCAGAATAATATAAAACTAACACATATTTATATACATATGTGACACCACAATTAATCCCAAAATAATATTTATTATCTTATTAATTTATTTAATTAATTTGTTATTCTTATCTACTTATTAATATTTTGAAATTATCTCTATTCATTCGTTAACAATTTTGTGTGATTACTTACGTTTATTGATCATTGTACCCAATTAGGGCTTTAATACTGTTAGAGTAAATTTTTATACGTTTTATAAGCTTAGGGTTTTGGTTTTAGGGTTTTTATCAGGTTTGGGTTTAATTTCTTATATTTACGTATATATAAGATTTAAGATTTTCATACGTAATTAGGGTTTCGAATAGTATATTAGTGTTTTTCGTATTCATTTTGGGTTTTGTAATTAAAATTTTAATCAATTTTAAATTTGTCGATCCTATTGACTTAGGAAAATTATCCACAACACTTAAATTTAACTCTATACTCAAAAGGCTAAATTTATGGGATTTACATATTAAGACTTAGGGTAACACATGACTCGACACATACATAAATATAATAACATATGGTATTAGTGTTGGCCAAGTAGTCCCCATAACATTAAAGTTTAAGAGTCCACCTAAAACTACCTAGATCATTACAAATCCTCTCATTATAGCACCACATAAAGATCATCAGCATACAACGCTAACACAGTGGTACACTTAGTGTATTGAATATTTAATTAGGTTATTCTAACCTAATAGAACCAATACACAAGGTATTCACGTAGCAAAACCCTCTATCTCACTAGAAATCGATACAACACCACTATTAAAGTCGATATCAAGTGCAAACACTGTGTTTTAGACTCATTTTAAAAATATTTCAACTTCACTCTCATTCTTACCCCTTCACTTCACCCATTACTTAACTGATCAAGATTGGACAAAACAATCTTTAATAACTTATACTTTTGTATAACTTACATTTCTTTTATGTCATTAGATTCATTGGCTTTGTGATGAGACCATGCCGACCTCTTCTACTATCTTGCCGACCTCTGGCCTAATGACATAAGGAAGACTTTGAAGATTTTAAGGATTCACCAAGCGCATATTGTAATGACAATCTACTAAGGATGAGTCTCAGCTTGTATCCATCTCCCTAATGCGCTCTTTCTCTGCTCGACCCAAACTTGATTCACCTATCAAGCTTCTAAACCCTACCCTTAAACTATTCTATGAATTCATTCAGTTAGGCAAAACCTGAAGACAACTCAAACTCTATGCCAGACTTGCTTCTTAGCTTATAGTTAGAGATTCCGAACAATTGTTGATTATATCTTTCGAATTCCAACTTGTAACAACTTACCTGCATTGGAATACTTTTGTCTTTATACAGAATCAATGCACTAGTATACTTCACCAACCATGCCATGACATATGTCTTTTCCTTTTTTGTAAATTGTACTATTGTTCCTTTTGTAGTTTTCCTATGATATCCCTTTTAGAACATTTTAAGGTAGTCAAGGTTAACTCCTTTTGTCATTTCTATGTTGTTTTGGTTACTTTGGGATCCACTATAAAAGCTCTTAATTAATGTAAGCTTTATAACTATCTTCTAAATATTGAATGAATATTCCTCTATTTCTTGAGATAACACTTTCTCTAAGTTACATTGTCTTTTACACTCTTGTCTAGTCTTGTTGGTAGCTCGAGGTTAGTGGTGAGTGGACCTTGGATTCTTGGCCAGTAAGTCATATAAAGTAATATTGAGTTGTGTTATGCTCTCCAGTGAGTCATATCCATAAAGTAGCTTCATATAGTTGTTGTTTTGAGCACATTCAATCAATCATTTTCCATGGTATCTCAAAGATACCCACCAATCCATAGTAAAACCTAGTGATAACTCAGCTCCTATGTGTACCATATAATCTTAGTATCAAAGCTCGAGGTTCCAACTAAAAGCGTGTGAGTGCTACACTCTTGAAGTTAAAGGTGCTCTGTAGTTGAATGTTATTAAGGTGTTTTGTTAGTGCTATAAGTATTATTACATGCTACATGCTTTATTTTTACATTTAGAAATAGAGTAAGGTTTTTATAGTGTGGATTGAGTAGTAGTGGCTACAATACTTCTAGGTTGTGGTGGTTTACTTAGGTTAAGGCTATTATTGATTTGAGATGTTGTATTTTGAAGTGAGTAGATGTTGGTTATCACTTTTTAGGTTCAAGTTACAGTAATGTTAAACCCAAGCATGTAAGGTGGAATACATGAGTTTAAGAGTGATGCACCAAGACATGGTCATCGTAACCAACAAACTCCTTGGTCTATGGATGAGTAGATATAAAATCTAACCCCTATTATGACCAACCTAATAGTCATTATTAAGTAGTTTATATGCTTGACCTATTGAAGGAGTTGTCGAAGATGGAAAAATTGAGTGAAATTGGCATAAGACGTAAAGAGTAGGCATATGTGCTAATGTTGTAATAGATGCTCAATAAGCTCATTGGCCTGAGTTAAAGGAAGAGCTCTATGGAGGCTTGAGTTATACGAAGTTACTGCGGAAGAAGTAAAAAAGGGGGAAGATGAGGATGATAATTTTGATGAGTTCAAGGAGAGAGGCACATAAGCTAACTAAGGAATGGATAATGTTAAGGTCCGAATATCGAGCTTCTTTGATACTGTCAGTACTAGTGATTATTTTCCTTAGGAAGAAAAGTTATTCGAGTGCTATGATTATGATGATGCTGTAAGAGTTAGATTGTTTACCCTAGAGTTTGTTGGCTATGTAGCTATGTGGTGGAAAAAATTGCAAATAGCTCGATACAGAGACAGCAACAAGTAGTGAGGATGTGGGTAGAGATAAACTAAGTCATAAGAGGTAGATTTATCCTAGAATATTACAAGCAAGACACCTTCCAAAAGCTCTAAAAGCCGAAATAAGGAGCTTAGAGTGTTGATGAGTATGTAAGGGAGTTACAAATGCTTATGATACTATGTGATGTTGAAGAGATTGAAGAAAAGACCATTTTAAGGTTTATTCATGGCTTAAAATACAAAGTTCATAGTGTGGTTTAGGTATAGAAGGTTAGATCCTTAGAGGAAGCCATTAAAATCACCCAAAGGGTTCAATGGCAGAGACATAACCAACTTGTTGTCCAAGCCTATTTTACATGGTTGACCTCATATTGCTCATCGATCTAGTTTCAGCTAATCTAATTGTACCCAAGGGACTGACCTACTATATGAGAATAAAGTAAAGCTTCGACCTTTAAGCCCAAGCCTTTAAAGAATGTTAGACAAAGCTTTAATTGCAAGCCTCGAGAAATCAAGTGCTTTATGTGCTTAGGTTTTAGGCATGTTACTAACCAATGCCCTAAACACCGTGTGATGACAATTATAGGGGAAGTACCTCGAATGGAAGTAGAGGGTACAAGTGAGGGAGAAGGGAATGCCAAGACCAAACAGTTGAATGAATGTGAAGGAGATCTTGAAGCTAATGTTTTACTTAAGGAAGGTTAGTACTTCAACCTAGTCATCTGGAGAGTGCTAAGTACCTTAGTAAGAAAAGAGAATAAGTAGAAGGAGAATCTCCTTCATACTAATTGTGAGGTTCAAGGAAACTTGTATGTTGTAATCATTATTGGAAGTTGCTACATGTCACCTAAAGCTTAGTTGATGCCTTGAAATTGCTAACTAAATTGTACCCCCGACCTTACAAATCCATTGATTGCATGAGAAAGGTGGCTTGAATGTGACCAAGCAAGTATGTGTTCTAATCTCCATTAGTGATTGACATAGGAACCAAGTGATTTGCGATGTCCTTCCAATGTGTGTTTCACACTTAATTCTAGCCTGACCTTGGCTTTTTGACTTGAGGATAATCTACAATAGTTATAAGGATGTGTATTCCTTTTAGAAGGATGGGAAGAAGGTCATCTTAATGCCTATAAGCCTTAAGAAAGTCTAAGAAGCTTAGAAGCACACAACTCGAGTTGTTTAGAAGAAGTCCCTGATGTTGCCCCGAGCTGAATTTTCTAAGGCCACCAAGATGGAAGATTATGTGTACTTATTATATTGGAGATTATTGAAGTTGAAAGAAATCGAAGACCTACTAGTTGAAGTTAAAATGCTATTGGAAGTGTTTGCTAACCTATTTCCCAATGAGTTGCTAAAGGGATTACCACCCATGCAAAGCATTGAGCAATGTGTAGATCTCTAACTAAGAGTTACCTTACTTAACTAGCCTATATATAGGCTTAATTCAAAACAAGCTGATGAGCTTTTTGGTCGAGGATATGTGAAGGAATGTACGAGCCCCTATGTGTAATTGTTATATTGGATGCTAAGAAGGAAAGATCTTGGTGTATGTGTATAGACAATAGAGCCATTAACAAATACAAGTACCCTATATCACAACTGAATGACATGCTCGGCGAGCTGCATGGTGTATGAATCTTTTCGAAGGTCGATTTAAAGAGTGGGTACCATTGTATTCGCATGCAATGTGGTGATGAATGGAAAACAATATTCAAAACCAATAATGGCCTTTACAAAGTATTAGCTACCAATTTTCAATTGGTAGTAGTTGAGAAGTTGCTAAAGGGTGTAGGCTACAAATTATGATTTGGTGAAAAAATTCATACCTTTTGCTACCAAATTTTGGTAGTTAAAGCTACTATAAAATGGTAGCGAATAATAAAATTTGGTAGTTAAAATTCATATTATCAACTACTCACTATGTTTGGTCGTAAAAAGTTATGTATCTTGCTACTAAAGTTTGGTAGCTAAAACTATTATAATATAATCTCAAACATTGGCATTTAGTACTTAAAAGTCATGATATTATACACCAAATACGATTTGATAGCAAAAAATCATGTCTTTAGCTATTAGACTTAGGTGTCTAAAAATATTTCTTGATTGTGATATTTGATAACTAAAAGTCATGATCTTGGATCTCAAATATGAGTCAATTTCTACATGAATGTTGATCAACTATCATTAGTTCATTTGGTGAAGAACATTGTCTCCTGTTGTTTTGTTAAATTTATCACAATATTATTGCCTACTTTATTTGCAAAATCCATATCATGTAATATATTACATTAATCATTCTTATAAATTTGTTGCACGTACTTTTCCAATATATAAAACCCAAAATAAAGTGAAACTAATAATTTGAAATCATCATTAATAGCATAATGTATAAACATAACTTAAACAAAAGTAACTAAAGAAATGGACCTTAATACAAATATTGAATACAAAGTTCTAAACTAATAATAAAATATCCAACTATAAGCTAGCATTGTAAGTTATAAAACTCATTAAGAACAATAGACAAAAAAAAAAAAAAAGAAAAAAGAAAAAAGAATAAGATTGACACAACACTTTGAACTTGACGTTAATAGGATCATATAGGAATGCCATCTCCATAAATCTACATTGAGAAAAGAACAATATAAGATTTTATACTCAACAACAAATATATTTTCAATAAAAAAATAATTAGTATACATTTCAACAAACTATTTTTTTCGGCAACATGAAATATATTAAGATTATTTATAGTTAGCTGATGCAAAATAATCAATATTTTGCATAAATCATTCCATCATCATGACAGATGGTAAATGGAATTTTAATATCCAGACAAAAGTAGATACGAAAATCAAAATTTTCATCCTTACATAAAATTGAAGAAACTAATAACAGGTTGGAATGTTTGTATCTTTTGTATTCTTTTCTTTCTTTATTGGATTTCCTTAGCTTTGCAATAACACGTTTCTTATTCCTTGAAAGCTAATTAGAGAATAATAACACAAAATCAAAATTCCAATTCAACTAAATCAATCTTATAAAAAAAAAAAAATCCATACAAGTACCATTAGAATAAGAAAATGGATTTAAGAACCTAAATCAAATCTTAAAACCAATTTCAAATATTTTAACAAAACTAAAAGTCACACCACGTACCAAAATTAAACTTTATTAAAATACTAAAAGAAAATCTAAAAGTTGCTTTGAGCCATAAAAAATGAAATCCCAAAATTGCATGAAACTCCAAAATCAAACCCTACATATTATATTATAGCATAAAAATTAAGCCCATTGAATGACCTTAAATATCAAAACAAATGTAAAAATTATTCCATACATAAAAAACAAATCCTAAAAGTGTATCAAATATTGAAACACCAAAATAAGACTAACTTATTGCACCATAAAGTACTTGATTCATACAAATGCAATCTTAACAAATCCTAAAATGGTTTAAAAAAGAAGTTTCAGTTAACAAGATAGAAAATACAAATGAAAATCAAACTTACATTTCATTTTTTTCATGTAAGGTTCTGATTGAGCTCATGTAATGATGAAATCTATAATGTAAACCACTAAAGCAAATCAAAATCAATCAAAAATCGTTAAAAACATTGAAAAACAATGGAAATCACTTTGGTTATGTTGACTCTTTGTTTTGATACCTTCAATATTATAGAGAGAGAATAATAGATGTCTATAGAGAATATGATGTGAGGATTTGATTTTGAAGAGAGAGCACAAAAGGTACAAACATTAAGTAGAATAAAGTTTTAAATTGAAATTTAATTGATTTTGGAGGTATGGCTATAGGATTGGGTAGGATATGAAAATAAATACAAAATGAAAATGTGGAATAATTTTTAAGGGTTTATTAAAGGCTCTAATAATATTTAATAATAAGTAGCGATTGATGTGTTCCATGACATACATATCAGATAGTATGGTAATATGGTAGTATGATAGTCACATGATATCTCACTAATTCTTATATATATATATATATCCAAATATATATATAATAAATTTACCTTTTTCCTATTTTAATATATATTTAGGATTTTTTTATTTAAAAAAAATTGTATTAGTGCAATTTATCATATGGAGATGTTTTGTCTAGGACACATAAAATTAATATATACATGTATATAATAGGAAAAATTCTACATTATAGATGGGTTTTATTTTAGAAATAGAGTATACTTATTAGTTATCGATGAAATTATAAAGTTATTTTAAAAAATTATTATAGCTAACTTATTAATATATATTTATTCTATTGTAATCTATTATTGTATATAATCTTTGAAGATTTTTCATTAACATATCTTCTGAGTAGTACCTTCATTTTTAATAGTGTCTCTTCAATGTTAGCTTTAGGTAATATATCTTTTTGACATAACTTATTTATTTATTTTTTTAATCCACTGCCTCTTTAGTGTTAAATTTTTGTATCTATATGGTATTACCTTTTCATATTAAACTTCAATAATACCTTTTTTTTAACCATACCTCTTTAGTATTTTTTAAAATTGAAGAGACACTATTAAAAGAAAAAGGTAAAATAAGTTTTAATATTATTGGTGGCTTTATAGAAACACCAATAATCAAAAGTTAATATTGAAGAGAAGTATTAAGATAAAAATGAAATATCAAAGAGGTATTTATTAAAAATTAGCACCAATGAAACATAATTATAAGAAAAGAGTAGTACTCAAAAGGTATATCAATAGAAAGGCTTTTGAAATTCTATATATTATAATATAACAAAATTGATATATGGTATTAGCTTGTAACTATAATAAGATCTTAAATAACCTTATAATTTCACCAATAAGTGTATTCCTTTTCTAAAATGATAACTCACGTATAACATGGGCTTTTATCATCAGTATATAGAATTTTAAAAGTTTTCTATTAAAGTACCTTTTCGATATTGCTTTTTTTTTTTTTTTTTAAATGATGCCCTATTGATGTTTAGTTTTAGTAAGTTGCTCTTCTATATGTCATTTTAATATTAGTAGCTCTTCATAATTAACTTTTAATTAACTAATATTTTTTAATAGTCATCATATATTAAAATTTAGTTCACCTTTTCCTTTCAATAAGGTCCCTTAGATATTAACATATGGTAAGCTAACTTTCCAATAAAAAATAAATAACGAAGAGGTACTATTAAAAAAAATGTATTATTGAAAAGACATTTTCAACAACAAAGATAATATCGAAGAGATATATTACCAAAATTTGACACCAAATAAGCACTTAATAGGGAAGTTAATATTCAAAAGGTATATTGTCAAAAGTTATACCAAAAAAGAACTATCAAAAGAAGACGGTACTATTGAAAAGGTACATTAATGAAAAATATTCCAAAATTATATTTTTCAATAGATATATACATGTTATTTTTGTTATTATATAATCTACATGTTATATATGTTAGTAAGTTTGACATAAGATAAGTTTATATTCTTACATAAGTACACTTACATACATACGCATAATATATATATTTATATAAATTGACCATGAAAGAAATATTCACATGTATTTCAAGTCGTAAGAATTAAAATTACATTTCATACTTGTAGGCTTCAATTTTAGCGTTGTTGTTTCTTTCTTTTTTCCCCTTTTGGCTATCATCATCCTTTTTTCAAAGACTTCATGAATAATAATTTACATAAAGTAAATTTTAAGGTTATTTATTCTTTACATAATTATCCATTTATGAGAGTGGAATAAAATTGTGATTTCAATTTATAAAAGTACTTATAAAAATGATAAAGAGAATAGAATTAGGAACCACGACTCTATTTAAAGTCCAATTGACATACCAAATGTGTTATAAAATTAGTAACTAAAGGAACTTTTTAGATGCCATTTTATTTTGGTTACTATATCTTTAGTGATTAATTTTATTATTTTTTTATGAAAGACTTTTGGCTACCAACTTTAAGATTTTGTTATTAATTATATTATATTTAGCAACCAAATTATTAACTTAGTAGCCAAAAAATGTTCTTTCTACTTCTAAAATTTTACTCTCATTGTCTTTGCTACTAATGACTAATTTAGTAGCTAAAAGTAACATTTTGGTACTATAATATAGTGATAGCTAATAATTTAGTACCAACAAATTGAATTTGTTTTAGAACCATGAGTTCTTGAATTATATAAGAAGTCAGCAAAAACTATCTCAATGACACGCTAAGTAGGTTAAGTTTCTTAAGACCTTTTCTAATGTGATTAGGTACAAGAAAGAGAGTTCCAATGTAGCTACCGATGCACTATCATGCCAACATGTACTTATCACAACTTTACATACACTAACACTTAGATTTGGAACTCTTCCTAAACAATACGTTGTTGACGCCTTCTATGATCCTATAAAGTTGTAGTTGATGGATTCTACTTGAGTGAACACTTTGTGTTTTTCAAACAAGGTTGCCTATGCATTCCTAGTAGCTCGACAAGAGAATTGTTAGTGTGAGAAGCTCATGTTGGGGGTTTGGTTAGACATTTTAGGGAGAAGAGGACGCATGAAGTGCTAAAGGGACATTTCTATTAGTTAGGAATGATGAAGGATATCAATAAGGTTTTAGAAAGGTGAGGAGTGTGAAAATGAGCCAAGGAAAGGAAGGAACTTCATGGTAAATACATGCCCTTACCAATTCCCAAACAACCTTGGACCAACCTAAGCATGGATTTCATGCTCAGCAAAATGATTCCATTATGGTGGTAGTAGATCAATTTAGCAAGATAAGTCACTTAATTCCTTGCCATAATTTTGATGATGCTATCTTTGTTGCTAACCTCATTTTGTAGGAAATCGTATGACTGGACAAAGTTCATATGAGTATATTATCTGATCATGACTCTAAGTTCACCAGTTTCTTTAAGAAGACATTATAGCGAAGGCTCGGAACCAAGCTAATGTTTAGCACATCATATCATCCCTAAACAAATGGTCGAACTAAAGTAGTGAACCAAACCTTAGGAGTTGTAGTCCAATCTACTATAGGCAAAAATCTAAAGGACTAGGACCTATGTTTATCGATTGTTGATTTTTCCTACAATTGAACTACCTATAGCTTGATAGGTTAATTGCCTTTTGAGGTCATTTATGGTGTTAATCCAAGCTTGCCCTTAGACTTGATTATCAAGCAGAGCTCCTAAGAAGAGAGACAATAAGGTGTGAAGAGAGCTGAAGATTTTTTAAGGCTACATAAAAAGGTTGTCAAACAACTAACAAAGGCTGTAACTAAGTAGACAAAGGTCGACAACTAAGGTCAAAAGGCCCTATCTTTCAACCCAGGAGACTTAGTGTGGATCTACTCGAGCAAAGATCGATTCCCCAACAGAAAAGTTAACAAACAATTACCTTGAGTCAACAAACCTTTTAAGGTACTACAAAAGATTAATTAGAACACTTATGAGCTAGAATTGCTAGAATGGGAAGGAGTATCGTTGACCTTTAATGTTGCTGACCTAACAACTTACATCCTAAAAGAAGAGCCTGAATGAGATTTAAGGGCAAATCACTAATACCCTTGAGAAGATGATGAGACCTTATCATGCTCTTCCGAGTTAAAAAATGGTTTTTTTGAAAACCAAATATTTGAGTCTAAGGGCTAACCTATTAAACCTTAATAGGTACTACTTTAACTTTCTGAATTTAATTTCATCTTTCAAATACCCTTCAATAATTTCTATTCACAAATAAATGAAACAGTATCTATTTACAAAAAAAAAAAAAAAAAAAAAGAAATTGAAGAATTATTTACAAAAGGGGCAATAATAATTTTTTTCTATATTTTAAGTCATCTTGTAGTTTTTTACGAATACTTATGTACTCATTATTCAAGATCAGACTTCCGTAGTTCATTCAAGAAAATTTTAATGTGTGGATTTCTTTTAATTTTTGAAAATGATTAGAATTACCTTTTTGCCCATTTTGTTTTTATTTAAGGAAATTTCTAAAAATGGTCTTAGTAGATGTTTATTTTGAATAAAATCTAAAAGAGGCCCTAAATTTAAAAAATAAAAGTTTATTATATCTATGTTTTAAAAAAAATATATATATATATATATATATATATTTCTAGGTGATAAGATAAACATTTCTTAAAAAGATAAGAAGAGAAAGAAAGAAAGCAAAAAGGAAAAGTGGATATAATAATGAAAAAATTATTTATTTTATGAAACAAACTTTTTTTAAGGCAACAATTTCTCTCTCTTCTTCTTCTCTCTTTTTTTCTTGTTTTCTTCATTTTTTTTTATTATAAGAGACTAACTGAAAAAAATAAATAAATAAAATAAAAAGTCAAAAGAATATGAAACAACAAAACAAAAGAAGTACTAGACCTAATATGGTATAGCTCAGGTCGGATCCATTGTATCTAGGTTGAACTATCGGGTTAGGTTGGTTGAGTCACATGCAATGCACTTGAACAACAAAGCAAGAGCTAGGGGTCAGTTCCACACAGTTGGAGGGCTCGATTTAGATGATTTTAGTAGCTAAATCAAATAGGTAAAGGAAGATTTATGTGTTTTCGATTGGAGATAGTGAGTATAGGGAGAGTGCCATGGTGTTTAGGGTTAGTTTAAGTGGTGGTCAAAGTTGTGTGGTGACGGTGGTGGTTGCGTAATTTGCATATGGCTAGTTATGGATGAAAAGGTGATTGGGCTAAGGGCTTTTGATTGCCACAAGCTTAGCTGTAGTGGTGGTTTCACATGGAAAGTAGTGAAATGTGGTTTTTTGAAAGGGGTAATTAAGGTTTCAAGGGGGTAACTTAGAGGTGTGGCTAACGAGCACAACATTGGTCAAAAGTGGTGGATTTCAAATGCTAGTAGCTTGGGGAACTCAGCCGTGATGTTGATTTAGTTCGAAAACCATCGTGGCCTAAAGAGAGGAAGAACTCGACCTTAGAGGGAGAGACTTTGAGATTGAGGGGATGTATGTGTTTCTGAGTGATTTTTACTCTTGTTTATGATGGAATTGAGTTGTTAAGCCTTCATTTAGACTATTTGAGTCATGTTAAACAAGGAAAAACTCACAATGTCATGAATTCAAGAATTAAAGACTAAGTTAAAATTCCAAGATTTGATTTGAAATTGAGCACATTTCATGGTCAAAGTGATGTTTTAGTGTTCAATATTGCCCTAAGAATGCAGTAGATGCTTCGATTCTTGCCTAGTTAGTCTAAATTTAATAAATGTTAAAGGGGCTAAACTTACGTGACTTAAATTTTCGTTGATTTTCAAGTGGGATTTTGACATACATAAAGTTTGTATCTAGACTCGAAACTTGTACAAATTCATTGTATCCTAGTTGCTCTTAGTGATTTCATCATTGATTTGATGAAATCACGTAGAAAAAAATGTCAAAAATTACGTACCCTAGGCATGTGTTTCATGAGAAAATGACGGAAAGAAGGGAAAAGTGAAGGAAATGGACGCTGAGGTGGCATCACATTAGCCACATCACTCAATCAGGATATGCCCCATATCAAGCCAATACATAGCCCCAATCAAACATAAACACATGGCATACGTAGGTAGGGGAAAAATAAAAGGCACAAGGTGCCTATAATGAGATTCAATCCCTAGACCTCTTTGCTTATTACCAATATCAGTCCAAGTGTATTACCATTAAGCTATTGGTTTGTGCCTTATCTATATATATATAATCAAATTGCATATATGGATTAAGTTGGCCTAAGCTAGATTTAACTCTAAGCTTAAGTCCAATATTCCCTCTGTTATTTCAACTTGAAATACTGAAATTATTTAAATATTCCTATTTTATTTTAAATTACCTACTTTTTTTATTTTCTTTTTTATAATTTTTATATTTTATTGAATTTTTCTATTTTTTCAATTTTTTGATACTTTCAATTTTTTGTGCTTTTCTAAATTTTCTATTTTTTCATGTTTTTTAGAATTAGGACTCTTTTTTCCTTAAAAAAAATATAAAATTACAGAGAAGCAAAAATAAGGTGTCTATAGATGTTTTTCCATATAAAAGGTCTCTTGCTAGTTTAAATTTCTTTATATCTATGTGCCATACATGTTTGCATTCATTCACTTGTATACTTTTCTCATCTATATATATATATATATATTTGTGCTAACATTTTGTGAAGTATTCTTCCCAAGTTTCAAAATAGCTTCCAAATGATAAGTTTTTTAGAGAAGTTTGATTAGAACCTACTCCTAAACTTGAATGGCTACTCAAGGAAATGATAACAACAGCAACTCATAAATCACTATTCCTACTGAGCTAAGGTTTGACTCTTTGGAGCTAACAATGGGAAAGATTGCAAAACAGATGAGTTTTCTTACTAATAGCATTGCTCTACTCCGAGCTATAGCACCATCTATCTAAGGAGGGATGTCTTTATTACACAAGCTTGGGTTTAGCCATGAGCTATTACATACGCGTTGAAACTCCTCAAACCCACATTAGAACAAATGAAATTTCTCTAATCCCATAACAGAATGAACAACGTTGTGCGATAGCATTTGTTTGTTGCATTACTTTTAAATAATTGTTTTCCCTTGTCATATAGTCTTATGTCTCTGTCCCAGTTTACAGAGCGATTAGTTACTCACATTCTTATAGATCTCTTCTATAGATACTTACTAGGAAGCTACAATATAACCAGCTTGAAATTAGTAACTGCTGGATCTTGGGGAACGAGAATATAAATTGGAGCACAATTGAACTTCTAAAGTTTTTGTTCTTATTTAACAATCTTGTGGTATCGAACTATGTCTATTTTAAACAAATTAGGTTATTAAGTCTTGTAAATGTATATTTGAATTAGGCAAAATCATATTGTTTTTATGTGAACTATTTATCTCAAAGCGGGTTAGTCGTGGATGTCTTATGTAAATCAAGTCTACGATAGCAGATGAGAGGAGAACTTCTATCTTAAGATGGTTTATAAAAAGGAACTGTTATGATTCTGCTGCTTCGAGGCGTGATAGTATTTATATATGGGTAAAGTTTTATCTCGATATTCCTTTAAGGCTTAATGAGATTTTGAATTGATGTATGGTTAGATTGTTTGATGGTGGTTTTTGTTATTTCAATCCATGACTATTTACTCATCGAGCTTATGTTTCAATTTAAGAACAATAAGTAGATTAAGATAATATAATTTGTGCATGTATTCTAATTGTCTTTATGAATGACTAATGAAGATTTGAAATTGATGCCTTCTAATTTGATTAAGGCATAGTTTAATAGCTGGTCAGCAACTTGCTTACAACATGCCATTAGATAATTTGATTGTTGGTTTTTGATTTTATTCTTTTATGGTGCTAGATATCCCAGTTATTTAATTTAAATTAGCCAATTATCGTCTTTCAAGTGTTTTAAAAGTGAGTCATACCGCTTGAGGGGCAAGATCTTAAGGAGGTATCATTTAAAAGCACTTGCATCATTAAAGTAGATGAACAACTATATCTCCTAATTTTTTCCACCTTTTTGAAAAGTTTAGACTAACAAGTGCCTAGTGTAAGAAGTCCCACTCTATTTTATAGGAAACTTTTTCCAATATCAAGCTTTATAATTATCTACCCTTGTCTTCCTTTTTTTTCTTTTTTTTTTTTATTATAGCTATGTAAGATTTTCTTAACTAACAGGATGTTATCTATTAATTTTCTACCTTAAATGAATCTTGATTTAATTAGGTGGATTATGGGATCTAGATAAGGTCTTAATCTTCGAAGTAAGATTCTTGTGACAATCTTATAAAGAATGGAACACAAACTTATTGGCCTATATCATTTTCTATGCCTAATAACTCTTTGTTTAGGGACTAAACAAATCTTGGTCCAAACTATCAAATTTAAAATTTGTTTAGTTTGGAAGATCAATTTTATGAGATTATCCACCAATAAGTTGAATTGTCAATTGAGCCAATATTGCTAGCTAAAGAATTGCTACATAATTTTAAGGTTCATATACACAATCTAGTTGTCAAGCATCTAGAGCAAATAATAACACTTAAACTTAATACATTTATTAGGGCTAAGCAGTTCGACTTGGTTTAGTCTCCCTCCAAACCACAAAACTATAGTTTGGTTTTTTATAACTTTGAAACCAGTCGTATAATGTTTAAGAACTTTCCCAAATTATAAAATGTTGGTTTGGTTCAGTTTAGTTTATAGATTAAACCACATTTTATAGTTAACAAAGTATACTTACATAACATGTATTCTCATGTAAAAGGTAATGAGTTCATTTTATAATAATAAGTAATGATATTACATAAAAGGTTGAGGAAATCAATATTCATTCGATTGATAAATTTAAATGTCTAATTATTAATTATATATATATAAATGGTGTATAGTATCAATTTTGAGCCAACCTATATATACGATCTATAAATTATTGTTATAAATATTCAATATATATACATTTCATGTGATATCTCATGTTACGTGAAGTGTCATATAAATTACAAGAGAATTCGTACTAATTTAAGGAAGAATTATAATGAGGGGGTTAACATTTGGAGGTAAAGTTTAAATAAGGGATTGATATTTTGAAATTTTCAAATAAAGGATCAACATTTCACAAAGTGGTATCAATGTTTCAAAAAGTTCGAATAAGAGATCAACAATTTTATAAATTAGCTATTATAAATCCCTTATTTAAACTGCTTTATGAAATATTAATTTCTTATTTGAATTTTTCGAAACATTGATAACTTATTTAAACTTTTCGAAATGTTAATCCCTTTTATTATAATTATCCCTATTGATTTATAAGACCTTAAATGTTGATTCATTTTATTGTAATTCTCCTTATTAATTTATAAGACTATAGTGGTAAATATGTAGTTAACATTGATTAAAAGCTTTTAGGACAAATGGTTGAAAAAAAACCCACTATTACTTATTGGTTTAGTTATTTACTACTTTTGACTTAGGAAATATCGAAGCTGTCCTCTTATCTATGGGTAAATGATCTAGGGACATTTCTTACCCAATTTAGAGCAAATGTTTGAGGAGGGTAAGGAGTATCAGCAGGGTCCTAGTGTGCTTCTAGGATAACTTATAGGTCGAGGGTGATAGAAATAAGCAAATCAAACATCGAAAAGGTCTTGCGACAAAGACATTGTGTGTTTAAGAGAGGGGATCAATTATAAAGTCTTGTGGTGAGAACATCGCACATTTAAGGGGAGAAAAATTGTGATACCCCATGTTGAGTGAAACCTTATATGGATTGTGAGAGAGAATTGCTATTCATTTTGAAGGTCATAGTAGTAAATATTTTGTCAACATTCATTAAAAATTTTTGAACCAACGAATTAAAAAAGGCTCATTAGTTCACTACTTCTTATTTGAGACATTACATTTTAATAAATGTAGACTAAAGATTTTTTTCAATTTACTATGCTAAAATGAAAGAAATTCTTTAGTTGTATATAAAAAAAATATTACTATATTTATTATAAAATGGTTTGGTTCAACTTTTACGAATTGGTTTGGCTTATCATTCCAAACCAATTATAAATTAACTATTTTGCATAGGTTGGGGATTTTCTGAGCCAAATTGCACAAAAAAAAAAAAAACAAAAATTTCATATTTTTGGTTTGGTTTGAACTGGTTTACCAATTGTTTAAGCTTGGTCGAATTCTTTCCTACCCCTAATATTTATATTCTAAGTAAGCCCAACTAAGGTTATTTTTAACATCTTGAGGAACTGAAAGAGGGATATAACTGGTGGATCCGCAAGCCATATAGTCTTCACTGAATATGATACTAAAACAATTGAAAGTGATGACTTTGATAATATTAAATAACAACTTCTAGGTCAATGGCATTTCTCTATAGGACGTAGGGACATTTTACAATGTCCTACGGGTACCTCTAGTACATGAAAAACCACAACCACACTAACAAAGTCCATAAATTCAAAAATGATCAAAGTTCATCGCGTCAAATTCATCTCTGATCCCCAATCAATAATATGAATCTCTCATTTTTCTCTCGAAATATATATATATATACATATGATTCTCTTATGGTAAACAATTTTTATTAAACATGAGATCAACTTGAAACAATAAACAATAGAACTACCAAGTTAATTGTAGGTAGCATATTAACTAATACATATAAACATGTGACCAATCTACAAGAAATCGGTATTGCCTTTAGTCACTCATTAAGACTAAGATCAGAATAGGTCCATTGTAGTAGCAAAATAGTAGCAACAAAGGTCTCCTCTAAATGGGATGGTAATTCGTATTATCATATCGTATCTTGTTTTCATATCTAAATGGGTTTATATAAGAAAAACCTAGATCCAAAACACGATCTATTTATTGATTGTATATGAAAACCTAAACTTGTGATCTAACATGTCTCATATCCAAATGGAATCTATTTATATTAAAGTTGACAATTTGTACTATTATGTCATATCTCATTTATCTTAGGTTTGATACTATTTATCGATCAAAACATCACAGCTAAATCTATAAAATATGTATAGCTATAAAAGGAAAATAACGATAACAATACTTAAGTTTTACAAAGACAAATAACATTGTATCTTTATATTCAATAAAAATTTACAACCCAAACAAAAATTTTTAGTAAAACAAAATCTTACTAAATATAGAAAATCCGAAAAAGTTAAGTTATATAACATTACTAAATTAAGTGGAATTATAAATTAAATGGATACTAATATTATTACCAATGTTAATTTTGAAATTTATCACATTATTTTTTAGATTTTCAAAAGAAACAGTAAAAAGATTTACACATGAATTTATAATTTTTTTTCCACTTAAATTACAATGCAACAAGAAGAATATATAGTGTGTCTAGTATCTTGTGTCTAGATCTAGAATTTTGACCAGAATCTGGACACAAATTTAACTGTATTTAAATGAATATAACTTATTTGTGTCTCATATCAAATTTTTTCATAGACTAGACCATTTAAATCGTATCATGTCATATTTGGGTTCATTGTGTTTGGATCTTAAATTGTGAATCCTACTTCTGAACATATATAGTAACATGTTGGCATATAATGAGTATATAAGAAAATCTAATATTATATTTAAAAATCACTACTTGGTAAAATATTATAAATAAGATTTTAATTGATGAATCTCATATAATATCGAAGTTTTGGATGCTCTTAAATAATATTATGTACAAATGTGAGCCTTTCTCATAACTAGTGTCAAAGTAACTCTTGGAAACAACTAGTATTTGTGTCCTTATGCCAAAACTAGCCTTAGCCAAGATGTCTTTTTACTATTAAAGTATAATAAGGATATTTACACTTTTGATTTGGTTTGCACACTCTCCCCTTCCTCCCTCCATCGTCCACCCCCCATCCAATAAGCGGGAACTACTTCAAATCTTGTAGAGTATATAATGAAAATGATGAGCTGCTAACCACTAATCCTCTTACTCATATACAGCTCCAAGGCCTTTAATTCCTCACCCAAAGAATTATCTCTCGTTAACCCACTGATGATAAGAAACAATACATAGAAGGGGGATGGTTGAATTCCCTAAGAGCTCTAGGTTTTTGTACTATGCTCTATTCTCTCTCTTATGTCAATGTTGACTATCCTCTAGCCGAAGGCTCTATGTAGAGTGATCTGACCTTCAGCTGCCAAGAGTTTCTTGCCAAGTAATGAGAGTTAGCATTCTTCTGATCGAGTACTTGCAATTCTCATAGCATCCTCTCCCGTCTTAGCCTCTTTATTGTCATAACATCTTGATTCCTATCAGCTGCTATGCTTAGAGAATCTTTGTATAGAACCAGTGTTGCACTATCACCTATCCTTTTCCTCTGATATTGTACTACTTTTCCCTTTTTATCTTTTGTCCTTTTTACCATTTTTCGTATGTACTAGGATACCCCTTTTTATGTATGTATTTTTGTAATTTCTTTATCTATAATGTTGCTCTAGGGACTCACTATTCCATTCTCCTTATAAGCCAAAATTATCTTACTTGATAAATAAATATCGAATATACTATTCTTGTAAGACAACCCTATCCAAGTCCATTTTTCATATACTTTTATCTAGTCTTATCGAGTAACTCAAGATTAGTGATAAGTGATCCTTGACATTCACTTGTACGTCATATCAAGTGAAGTGTCAAGTTGTGTTGTATTTGTGGGTAAGTCATATCCTCCAAATAGCTTCATGTCAACTACTCTAGTCAGTTCATCGACTTACTCACTCTAAGTTTCTTCGATATCTCGAAAGACCCATTAGTTCTAATCCATTATAGTAACTCCTAGTGATAACTGAGCTTTTAGACACATCGAAAGTATTGTAGATGTTGTAATTCTAATTTTGTATTTCTTTTACCAATTTTCATTTAATAATGCTTGAGGGATTTTCTTTTAAATCATTATATGAAAATAATTTTTTTTAATCTACATAATTAGAGGTTAAGAGGTTTGATTGCATTTTATTTTTTAATGTCTAGCAGCACATTTATGTACTAAAGCTTTTTTTTTTTTTTTTTTTAAATTTCAATGGTCAATAGATTTTGGTTTAACATATGTAGAGTTAACATCCCAAATGACCCGTAATACAATTTTATAGATAGTGGAGATCTTATGACTCAATATAGTTATTCCTCTCCGTCCGACCTAAATCATCCACTAACTCCTCTTTCCTCTTAGCTTATCTTCAACAAGAAATACAAGCAAAAAACAATTAATTTAAGAAATCAAAAGAAAATAAGAAGAAACATCACATTTATATAAAGCACCACGAGTGCCTATATTTTTTGTTTTGAAAATTTTTGCTCTTAGATATTTTCCATAAAATTTTGTCATGATTTACTATTTACACTTTCAATTTACTTGGTAATTTAGTGCCTACTTTACGTTAAATTATAACCATATTAAAAGTAAATCATAAAATAAATAAATAAAAGTTTTAATATTAAACTATCAAAAATTGAAATACAAACACTTATGTCTAGTTTGGTATGACGAAACAGTTTGGAGTCGAATAGAATGGAGTGAAATGAAATTAAAAATGAAATTTTAAATGTATTCTTATATTCAGAAATATCCAAGGAATGGAATGGAATTGTGTATGTAATAGTATTTGTAAAAAATACAATTAATTATTAGTTGTCATAATTAGTTTAAAAGTTAAATAAGTAATTTTAATTATTACAAATTAATAAGGGAAAATGCAATCATGATTAGGTAGAACTAAACTCTTGCTTAGAGCTATAATTGCCAGTTTCAAGAAATTGTAATTCTACCTTCTAAATATACTTTCAAATATAGAGAAAGGGAATGAAACACAAAATTGTGAATTCATTTCAATCCACTCCCACATACCAAACTTAACATTATAGTATGTTTATTTTACTACATCGAAAACTTAATGTGATAAGTGTTGCAATACATTCTTATTCCTTAGGACTTGAATATGCTAAGTACTTACCTATTATTTTGTTTAAGTGTACTAACACATGTTATATAAAATAGAATAGGGATACATGGTAAAAAGGGGAAGCAAAAACACACTAGGGATACACGTCAAATGAATAAAATTACCTTATTTATTTATTTATTTTGGAATAGAAGTTGTTGAACTGCAACTACCTTTCTTACTTCTAATCATCACCATCATGTCCATGGTGCCACTAATAATCCACCTCGAAAAGAGTTCTCTAAATTTAAAAGTTTAAGAATCTCAACATTTATAATCATCATTTTTGTCATCATCATCATCTAATGAAATGCTAACAACCTGCTCATTAAGAAATTCATGAAATTACGTGAGTCCATGACAAATGGACACTTTATTTCTCATGAAAATAGTAGGGAAATTTTTAAGATTAGAAAGCAATTATAAGGTTCAGAAAGAAAGAAGGTAGAGAGAGTAATGAATTTGAGCCATGCTATGGTGTGTTGAGGTGTTTAGTTCTGATTGGTTATGTGGTTTGTATGAGGAGTAGTTAAGTCAGTTAGAAGTGGAAATATTGATATAAATAGCAAAGTAGTGTACATGTGCAAGTTAGTTGGTTTTAGAGAAAAGTGCATAAAACAAAATTAGTGAGTGTAGTGTAGCAATGTGTGTGAATTTATAGTATGTGTGTGTTTACAAGTGAAAGTGATAAACATTCAATAAAAGAAAAGTGTTATACACAATTTTCATGTACCTTCTGTTGTGTTGCGTTGTTTTCATCTAATAGTGGTATCAAAGCTTGCATATCAATCAAGATTTTGAGGACTGTTGATAATTCTTTCTATGATTCTTGTGCAAGAAACTATGTCGAGTGGTGTGGGTAATATTGCAGCCTCACTTCCTATTTTAGATGGTAGAAATTACAATAACTCATATATTCAAATGTGAGTTATCTTCGGTTTTCTAGAAGTACTAGAAATTGTCAATAATGGTTTGCAAGAATTGGTGATGCTCCTTTTGATGCTCAACGTATAGCTTATAATGATGCTAAAAAGGAAAGATTGTAAAGCCCTCTTCTACATTCATCAGTATGTCGACTCTTCTAATTTTGAGAAGATAGCTATAGCCAAAACATCTAAAGAAGTGTAGTACATCGCTGAGAAATGTTATAAAGGAGCAACTTGGTTGAAGAAGGATAGATTACAAACATTAAGGAGACAATATGAATTACCTCTGATGGATTCAAAAGATAGTACTATACAAGGGTCGTGTCATTGTCTAACTAGATGAAGTCTCATGGCGAGACAATGATAAAAGTGATGTTGATTGAGAAGATTCTTCCAACTCTAACCTTAAGATTTGATTATGTTATAGTGGCCATTGAAGAGTCTAAAGACCTTAATGATTTGAAATTAGAAGAACTTTAGAGTTCTTTGGAAGCTTATGAGGAAATAATGAATGAAAGAGGTCTTGACAAGTTTGTTGAATAAGCTTTAAAAGCTTAGACAAAGAAAGACAATCCTGATTTTTCAAGAAACAAGAGAGGTTAAGGTAGAGGAAGATTTCGAGGTCGAGGAAGAGGTTACAATGTTCAGGTGCGCAATCAGGATACCTCAGGAAGTCAAACTAAAAATCGTGTTGATAGTGTTGCTAAATCCAAGGCGAGGGAGTTTACATGGTCGAGGGGATAGAAGAGGATTCAATAAAAGAAATATATAATGCTATAATTGTCAAAAGTATGGCCATTTTGCAGATGAATGTAAGGGTCAAAAGGTAATTCAAAAGAATCATGATGAGGCTATTATGTATGCACAAGAGGATGAAGGAGAGTTTGATCATATGCTTTTAATGGTGACAACAATTCTTGACACTACAACGGCTTATTCTTGGTCTCTAGACACTAGGTGTTTAAATCACATGCTAAGTAATAGAGAGTGGTTCGTGGAACTTGATGAACAGATTGAAAGCAAGGTTAAGTTTGCTTATGATAGTGTGGTAATGGCTGAAGGACTTGGTAAAATTCTTATTTGATAAAAGAATGGAGAATATTCATATATCTTTAAGGTGTTATATGTACCCAAAATGAAAAACAACCTGAGTTTAGGACAATTATTGGAAAAGGGTTATAGGATGGATTTTCGAGATAAGTCTCTAATGACGTATGATAACAAAAATTGAGTAGTTTTGAAGTCTCCTCTTACCAAGAACAAAACATATCAAGTGTTGGTAAGTGTTTAGCAATAGTTGTAGATGAAACAAGTTGGCTTTGGCATCAATATTATTGCTACCTTAATTTTCAAAGTTTAAGTTTACTTAAGAATGTTAGTATGGTAGATGGTATACCTCAAATTCGAGTACAAGATTGGGTATGTGAAGAATGTCAATTGGGTAAATAGATGAGGGATCAATTTAAGCAAGAGATATCCCCAAGGGACTTTGAGTTTACTCGAAGTTGTATATTCTAATGTGTGTGGACCAGTTGATCCTCCTTCTCTTGGAGGTAATCGATATTTTGTTATATTTATTAATGATTTTAGTAGGAAATTGTGGATGTATTTGATTCAAAATAAGAGTGAAGTTTTTGGGATCTTCAAGAAATTTAGAGTTCTGGTTGAATAACAAAGTGGCAAGACAATTAAGATCTTACGGACTGATGGAGGAGGAGAGTGTACTTCAACTAAGTTTAAGAGTTTTTGTGAAGACAATGGGGTTGTGCATAAGGTGACAGCACCTTATACACCACAATATAATAGTGTAGCTGAGCGAAGGAATAGACCTTTGATGAATATAGTGCATAGTATGTTAAGAACAAGGAACATGCCCAAGAATTTTTAGGGAGAAGCAATTGCTACAGTAGCCTATATTATCAATATATGTCCTACCAAGAAGCTGATCAATAAGACTCCAGAAGAGGTATGGTCGGGTAAGAAACCATGTGTATAGCATTTGAAAATATTTGGTAGCATATGATTCAGTCATGTAGTAGATTAAAAGAGAAAGAAATTAGATGACAAAAGTGTGTATGCTATTTTGCTTAGCTATCATTCAACTGGTGCCTATAAGCTGTATAATTCTATTATTAAGAAGTTGTTTATAAGTAGAGATGTTGTCTTTGATGAGGGGAAGACGTGGCGGTGGGAGAGTGATGTTTCAAATAATTCAAAGTAGTTGAAGGATATACATTTATGTGAAGAAATAGTGACACATGAATCTTCACCTAATTAGACAAGAGGAAATGTTGATCAAGATCAGCAAGTTTAGTAGAGACATCAGAGATTACAATAAAGGCCAAGACGATTAGATGATTATGAAGTTTTCCCAAATAGCGCTATTACTGAAGAGGGTGAATTGGTTCACATGGCATTATTTGCAAACATAGAGCTTGTGACTTTTGAATAGGCAATGTGTGATTTAAAATGGATTGCTATAATGGAAGAAGAATTGCAAGCAATTGAAATAAATCCAACATAGGAATTGATGACTTTGTCAAAGCATAAGAAGCCTATTGATGTTAAGTGGGTGTTTAAGGTGAAAATGAAGCTGGATGGGACTATCTCAAAGTATAAAGCCAGACTAGTAGTAAAAGGTTTCTTACAAAAACCTAGTCTTGATTTTCAAGAAGTATTCTCTTTAGTAGTAAGAATAAAGACTATTAAACCTGTGGTTGCATTTGCAACTTTGAAATCTTGGCCTATGTATCATATGTTATGTTATACATATGTGTATAAATATATGTATTAGTTTTATATTATTCTGATTATTTTTATATAATTTTACTACATACTTTATGTTTTTGTATCATATACTATACATTAATTTTAAACCCAATATTTTGTTTATAGTTATATCATATTTTGTCCTAAATATTATTTAAATATTGGAAAAGTTTTAAGAAGAGTCAACTACCAATTGGATAATTTTTTCTTCTTTCTTTTTCTTTCCCTTTTCTTTCTTTCCTTTTTCTTTCATTCTTCTTTTACTCTTTTCCTTTCCAAATTTTCGGCTAACGTATGTTCTTATGGTTATTCCATGTGATAAAAACATTTGGATAAGATAAAAAGTCAACTTAGCTTTTCCATTTCCCTTCCATTGATGGACATTTGGCCTTCTAGAATACACCCTTACTTCTTCTTCCTTTTTTTTTTTTTCAAATTTCAAGCTTTAAAATAAGGTATCTTTCTTGCTCACTTTGACAGACACTTCTTCTTCCTCCTAGTCTTCCAATTTCCTTTTGTTTTTCTTCACTCTTACATACTATCAATCATCCCTTTATTTCATATAATATTATCTCTTTTTCAATGCTTTCTTACAAACTACAAGAAGGATAAGGAGCCCATTTTTCCAAGAACACAAAGAATAATCAAGCTAATATATAATGTTGTATTTAGTTTTTCTTTATAATATAAGCTATATGTACTCTTTGGGTTTCATATGTATTTTGTAGTATTTTATATATTAGGAGATATATGTATAGGAGTTCTGTGTATTTTAGTGTCTTTGTAATAAAACTTTATGTACATGTATTTGAATTATATGAATAAATCTTCTTCATGTCTATGTATTTATATATATATAAATATATACTTAGATATGTTTAAATATATGTATATATATGTGTTATACTTAGTATATATATATATAGTACATCTAAATATATGTAATATTAAGTAAACTTATTTTAACATACATATATGTAAAATATATTATGAAATAGTATAAATACATAAATAAATAAGTTGTAAAATAAGGGAGTACATGTATGTGTAAATATATATATGTATATATAGTATCCTATTTTTCTAAGGTTTAAATAGATATACATATAATATAGTATAAGTATAAATATATATAACAATATATATATATATATATATGTTTATGCTAGACGTGAGCTTCATGGAAGAAACAAGAGTGATTTTCTACTATGATTTAATATTTAATTATTTTAGGAAATTATATATATTATTATTATAAAATTGGTAAAAATAAAAAAATTAAGAAAAATAAGAAAATTGCATCTTAGACCATTAGGAAGTTGCCACATCAGCTTTTTCAAAATTTTTCTTATTAAAATCTCAATTTAAAAAAAATAATAAGATATTAATAATAATAAATTAATTAGGGAATTACAATTATGAAAAAAAATTAATAATTTAGGCTTAAAACGGTGAAATAAAAAAATTCTTACAAAATGGACCCAAAAATAAAAGTATTTCAAAAATATAAAATTTAAAAATTAATTAAGCCATAAAATCAATAAAGAAAAGCTCAAAATAATGATTAAAAATATTTAAGCAAAAAATAAATGAATTTGCAATAATTTAGGTCCATAATAGAAAATTTGAATTCGAATTTAAATGTCCAAAATGAATCTCATTATGTTAAAGTACGTCTAAAAATGATAAAAATTGACTATAATTTTATAGAAATCAGATTTAAAATAAAAAGTTACATGCGATTTATTACCTAAGCGGAAACGAGAATCATAAGGTAGATAATTACCTAATTAGGTTGTTTAGTATTACATTTAGATACTCATTAGGTTTTTATTATTATATTCCTCAAGAGACACCGATCGGGGGAGTGAGCTACCCGTTGGTTGCTATGATTCATATAGGCTTTTCTCAAGTGAGTATTCCTAATAACTTATACTTGTTTTGTACCTATAGTTAGTGCACTTAAATTAAATATTAATAACTTGATGCTTGAGGTTCGGGTTATGCATAGGCTTGAATATGAGTTGTATGGTATAAAATGTTATGAAACATAATAGCTAAATAACTGGTTGCATAATTTATTGCTGCATGATTGGATGACTTGTCGATATTGGTTGATTAATTGGTAATTTAACTTAATCTCACATCACATAATTAAATAAATGGATCATATATAATCACAAGCATTATATTTATTGTTCTGTTTAAGCTGTTACCTTATGCAGATGGTAATGAAGGGCCTTAGAGGGATAGGAATCTCATGTAATTTGATTATTTATGATTAGTACAATGTAGGAGTGCTTGTACAACAGAGCCCTACCCTTGGCTTGTGGGCACTTAGCGCTAGAGATGTTAATTATGGATAGCTGAGGGTTGAGTCTAGAGACCTCCACTGTAGAGTATGGGTGTAGACTATAGAGTTCACCTTACCACTAAAGTTAGGAATTTGTGTACTACTAGATTTTGGATATGGAAATGCATTTTGCAAAATATGAAATTTCAATATATGTTAAAAAAAAAAAAAAAAACTTAGGTGCTACAAACTGGTTGTGATTGGTGCCAATGAATTTCCAACCCTTATCTCAGAGGGTGTTAAATCTAAAGTTGTATGTAGCACCTAGTTGACTGCATATATTGTTCGGTATATGTTTATGCTAGACGTGAACTTCATGGAAGAAACAAGAGCGATTTTCTACTATGATTTAATAGTTAATTATTTTAGGAAATTATATATATTAATATTATAAAATTGGTGAAAATAAAAAAATTAAGCAAAATAAGAAAATTGCATCTTAGACCATTAGGAAGTTGCCACATCAGCTTTTTCAATTTTTTTGATTAAAACCTCAATTTCAAAAAAATGATAAGATATTAATAATAATAAATTAATTAGGGAATTACAATTATAACAAAAATTAATATTTTAGGCTTAAAATGGTGAAATAAAAAAATTCATATAAAATGGACCCAAAAATAAAAGTATTTCAAAAACATAAAATTTAGAAATTAATTAAGTCATAAAATCAATAAAGAAAAGCTCAAAATAATGATTAAAAATATTTGAGTAAAAAATAAATGAATTCACAATATTTTAGGCCCATAATAGAAAATTCGAATTCGAATTCGAATTCGAATTCGAATGTCCAAAATGGACCTCACTATGTTAAAGTACGTTCGAAAATGATAAAAATTGATCATAATTTTATAGAAATCGGATTAAAAATGAAAAGTTACATGTGATTTATTACCTGAGCGAAAACAGGAATCATAAGATAGATAATTAGCTAATAAGGCCGTTTAATATTACATCTAGATACTCATTAGGTTCTTATTATTTTATTCCTTAAGAGACACCGATCGAGGGGGGTGAGCTGCCAGTTGGTTGCTACATTCATATAGGCTTTGCTCAAGTGAGCGCTCCTAATAACTCTATATTTGTTTTGTACTTATAATTAATGTACCTAAATTAAATATTAATAACTTGATGCTTCAAGTTCAGGTTATACATGTGCTTGAATATTAGTTGTGTGGTATAAAACGTTATGAAACATAATAGCTAAATAACTGGTTGCTTGATTTATTGCTGCATGATATTTATTGTTTTGTTCAAGCTGTCACCTTATGCAGATGGTAATGAAGGGCTTTGGAGGGATGGGAATCTCATGTGATTTAATTATTTATGATTAGTACAGTATAGGAGTACTTATACAACAAGACCCTACCCTTGGCTTATGGGCTTACTTAACACTAGGGATGCTAATCGTAAATAGTTGAAGGTCAAGTTTAGAAAGCTCTACCGTAGGGCATGAGTGTAGACTGTAGAGGTCACCTCACCACTAAAGTTAGGAATTTGTGTACTACTAGATTTTGGATATGGATATATATTTTGCAAAATATAAAATTTCAATATATGTTAAAAAAAAAAAAAACTTATGTGCTAGAACCTAGCCATGATTAGTGTCGATAAATCTCTAACCTTTACCTTGGAGGGTATTAAATCTAAAGTTGTATGCATCACTTAGTTGACTGCATATATTATTCGGTATATTGCTCGTTCATGCATTTATATGTTTGTTAACTAATTATTTGATAACTTGCTTATCGGTATAGTATAAGGGATATCTTACTAAGTTCTTATAGCTTACCCCCCAACACTTTATTTTGAGGTTCATTTAAGTTGGGATTAAGATAAATTTTGAATGTAAAGTGCAAATAGAAGATATATAAGATAACGTTAGAGTTAACTAAGAAGTGTGTAGTTGGTATAGAAACATCCTATATAGAAAGTATTTATATGTTAGGATTCTGTATAATTTAGTACTTCTTGTAATTTATACAATTGACTTATCTTATCTTAATATTTGGTAAGAGATATCAATTCTTTATGATATTGAAGGACTATAAAATATTAGATATCCATAGTTATTTATATTTTACAATAAGTTAATAAATTAAAAATTGGAAACCTTAGTGATTAATTAATTAAAGTTTTGCAATCTTTAACTTACAAGATGGTTTTCATATCACGGGTGCACACATGATATGAAAATTTACCTTAAATTTTCATATTATGCGTACACCCATGATACGAAAACCTTAGGGTATATGTGTTATACTCTACGAAAATTTAACAATCCTATTAGCCTCCCCCCCTCACCCTCCCCCCACCCCTCCCCCTCTTCTTCCCTTTAGGGTCATAGCTAAGACTATATTACTTATAAGACTAAATAATAGATAAATAAAAGGAGCTTATTGCATTTGTTGATTACTCGAATACATATATATGTGTTATACTTGCCCACGTGTATGTGTTTATGATATTCCATACTTGGCTTTGCCTCATCTCTTAGAGACTCTAGCTTTCCAACTACAGCTACTATGATATCATAAGTTAGATTGTGATCTCATGTTCGACATAGGAGAAGATGTGGACTACTATTATGTGGATGAGTAAACGGTAGTAAGATTGAACTTAGACTTGTTGATGTTTAGGAGACGAGATTCCTAGTATTAAAAATAATTAAATTTTTTTAGGAAGTTCCCATTATTTAGAACTTAAAATTGTTACCAAAATGACAAAGAAAATCTATTGTTTTTAGAGCTTTTACTTATAACCAAAGGATTAAAATATTTTTATTAGAATTTCATGATTTCCAAATATTCATTCAACAATAGTAAGCAAGTAATCTCATTGAACCTACACCCTACTCCAATCTACATGACTAGGAAGGTTTCAAATGGATAATGGAGGTCATGATGTAAGTGTAGGAACAATTTTCCAAAATATGCTTTTACATAATAAGGTACAGGTACAATATCTTAATACTCTACGCCGATCCTAAAACCTGTTTTTTGATCTATATAGAAGGACCCTTTTTATAAAAATTATGAATCAATAACATTAGATATATCATGATTACCCTACTTGTTTTGGTAGATTATGCGTTGAAATTTTTTAAAGCATTATATATTATTGTTGTATCATATTTATATTTTTCATTAAATGTTGTTGTATTTGTAAAATTACTAATTTGAAGTTATTATGTTCGGCAAGTAGATCTAAATTTTTTGATAGTTTCCAATTATTGACAACATTACATGATAAATCGATGAATTATCTAGTTACAAAATTATGGAAGCACTAATAGGTTGTTAGGAAATATACCTCATGAATTTAATATTATAAAATTTAAATAGAAAAATTTTCTAGTCTCGTAGGATACTTGTATCTAAGAAAATTCTATATGATACACTTTTAGAGTGAATTATAAAGGTGATAAGGTATTGAAGTTTCAAAATTTAGGATTGTATATCTAAAGGGGTTAGGGTATAGGTATAGGTAGCGCCTCATTTTTTCTTTTTTTTTTTTTGGTCATGTGCCTGCTTATCCACATTATTTATTAAACCCCGCAAATTTAGCTATTTAAGAGTATAAGTGAACCCTAATACTAGAAATGACTCGAAGAGTCATTAAAATTAAGCAAGATAAAAATTTAATAAATCATAAATCTGAATACATTATAAGTAGTAAAAACCTTAGGAATTGATCGAAACCCTAAATCGTGTACTGAAACCCTAAAACTAGTTTATGCACCATTAATCGAAATTGAACCCGAAATTGCTCAAAACCCTAAAATCATAAACATAAACCTATAAAATAGTTAAGTATTACTTAAAAGTGATAAAATTATAGTCGATTGCAATTTTCGACTAAAATGTCTATTCGCGCAAAATTATAACGAAATCGCTATAAAAGCTTGTAAAAATTATAATTATAATGGGTATCAATTAAATTGATAAAATTTCACGAAAATTTGAAAATTAATTTACGAAGAGAATCATTATAATTTATATGATTCGAAAACTTACATATATTTATTATTAATTTTTATTTTCCTTCCCTTTCATTTTCAATTTATCTCTTTTCTCTCTTCTCTTCTTTTTCCCAATTGCACATTCTGAAAATGAAATTCAAAGGAGCCGCCCACGTGAAGAAAAAAAAAATTGACAAGTGTTGAATGGAAAATAAAAAAATTTGGATAATATCTTAGCTTAAATGTTAAGCTAACCACTCATGAATAAAAGGAGAAAAAAAAAACAAAACAAAATGGTAGAAGCAAAATCTGGAAAAAAAAAAAAAAAAAAGAGAGAACAAACGTCCTGCACAAACCAAAACCGTGAGAGAACAAGAGAGAAAGAAAGAAGAAAAAGAAGGAGAAAAGAAGAAGAAGAAGAAGGAAGAAAAGAAGAAAAAAAAAATTAAATAAATAGGTAAGTAATTATTTAGTAGTATAGATGTATAATATGTAGTCTATACATGTATATATATAGTATTTGTATAGTATTTTTTTATAAAGATAACATTATTAATACATGTATATGTACACAAATGCATAAATTGAGTAGTGTATGTATGTATAAGGCTCGGTATGTATACATGTATATACATAGGTATATTATACATAAGAATATGTGTTATGTATTTTTTTTAAGAATACATATAATGAGTATTATGTATTTTATTAAATAACTATAGTACATATGTATATTTTGTATCGAAAATATATATATATGTGTATCCATGTATAATTACTTTAGTATATATATATATATATAATCGTATAGTATATATATATATTAGTATACTTCCATAAGTAGTAATATGTGATATATAAATATATATAATATAGAGTATAGGTATTGTAATATATGGCATAATATATATAGAATATATAGTATACATATTTTATGATAAATACTATATATAAGTATATATATGCCGAATATATATATGTATGTATTTATAGGTATGTACACATGTAAGACATATATAAATAAATACAAATACATGAATATGTATATAAGAGTATGTTTATATACGTATCATATATATGTATAAGTAGTATACCGAATATGTATTAGCATATATAACATATTTACTAAATTAGTACATATGTAAGGTGTATATATAATACCGTAATTAAAGATTTTTCAATAAAATAAATTATAAAATATATATATATATGTGTATAATCGTAAAGTACATAAGAGAAATAATAAATAAGAAAATGAGAAATAGTAAAAGTAATAAAGGCAATAATAATGATAATAATCATAATAAAGTTAAAAATCTCAAAATAGAAAAATACACTCAAAATAATAAAAATATCAAATATATGATTTAAATAATTATTAAATCATAAATATGTTAAGAAAAAGCGAAAATCAATATTTTATAATTTTTAAACTTAAATAACAATTTTTGTGACATTTTTATATCACAATTTACGCTATGAGTCACAATGTCCAAAACGGACCTCGTTACGAGAAAATACGTTCGAAAATGATCAAAATGAATTATAAGCTCATAACAATCCGAACTAAAACGAAAAAAGTTCCAAAATACATAAAGGAAGTCTCATAATTTATAAATATGAGAAAATAGTTACTATTAACCCCATTGAGTATGATAAATCCTATACACATTATACTTGGGTTATATTAGGGGAAACTAGATAAACTAAAATAGACTTTTAGTTAACTAAAGAGTCTGACTTTTCAGAACACTTATAAGTGTTACTATATTTTAGGTATTCAATATCGAGTTCTAGAAACCCCAAAAGCTTGGAGAATGAGCAATAATCCAAGTGAGGATGAGCAATAATCCAAGTGAGGGAGTTCTAATGACCTGCTACTTGCTTGTGTGTGCTATTTGTATGATGTTTTGCTGCCTGCTGCTTGCTGTTGCTTGTATATTTGAATAATTGTTCTACTTGTATGCCATCATCTGTATGATCATTTTTTTTAAATTAATAAATATAAATATCTGACCCAAATAACTGGTTCTATTCGTCGCATGTCTATAACCCAGTAAATGTATGGATAGAGAGTGCTAGCTTTGCAAAATGTTGAAAAGGGTATTTTTGAATAAAGGTTTTCTTAATCTTAAACGTATTTTATACGAATTTGATAAGGGCTGTAGTGCCAAAAATGATATTTTATCATTAAGGCAAAGCTAGCATAAGTTCTCTACTTGATAATGAGAGGACTCGCTTTATTATACCTGTAAGGCTTTGGCTAATTTTGGTTTGCGAGATGGACTCACAAGTTTGTGCTCAAGAGGCCTTGGAGGGTGGATAGTCCTAAAATAGAATTCCTCTATTTAGATTGAAATCTTTTTTCGGCTAAGGTAATAGTCGAGTGCCGCCTAGTGGGGTGAGACCCCTAGGTAGCCTCATGCAAGTAAGCTGAAGTACCTTGTGCGGGTAAGTACAGGGAATAATCAAAGTGTAGACGACGTAATTCTACACCTTCCATAGTTCCGAACTCCTATGGATGTGTTGCTTGCATTCGTCATGCTTGCATTCATTTTGTATGTAAATAACTTGCTTGCATGTATGATAATAATGTGTGATAACTTACTTGAATGGTGGTGGTGAGGAACGAACTCACTAAGCTGTTATATGCTTACTCCCTCATAGTTTCTTTTGCAGGTTTACTTACATTAGGATTGGGATACGTCTCAAGTACCGAGTATGAGATGAAGATATGTATCTTAGTATTAAGAATAGTTGAGTACTCTTTAGATGATACGTAAGCAACCTTTGTTGATAATTTAATTTTTCTTATATTTCTTTTATAATATTGATATATCATATCTTATTATTTGGTAGGGGATATCGATTCTCTACGGTTCTGAGGAACTGTAGGATATCGGATACCCATAGTTATTTATCTTTGTATTTTACAGTAAATTATTTACTTAAAAATCAGTAACCTTAGTGATTAATTATTTAGCGTCTTATAATCTCTGACTTGCAAGGTGATTTTCATATCATGAGTGTACATATATTATGAAAATTTTAAGTAATCTTACTAGGCTCCCTTTAGGGTCATGACAACTTATCATAATACATGACATGTATTATTCATTGAGTCATTTATCCCAAATCCATCCTTGTCCACTTGCCTTGTAGCTACTTACCCCCACTAATTATGATGAATAAAATTAAAAATCTTTGATGGAGAATTCAATGCGTTTTTTTTTTTTTCATTTTTTTTAACTCTTTTGGAAGCATAATGTATATATATTTTACAAGTAAAAATATACTACTACATTTCAACGCAAATGAAAGAGTGAAAATCCAGTGTTGTCGAGCTAACAATTAATCCACCTTTAAAGCGAACAAGACAACATAGTTTAATTTAATGGCGTATGGCAAACTGACAAGCCTGCATAAAGCAAACCGAGCATTCGTTGCTCTCTATGTTGAGGAACAAAACAAATTGCCGGCCGATGCTTTCGATATCCCTTTAGACATTTTTAAACCTCTGCTTTTCTGTCCCATTTCAACAAGTTCAGGTGTTTGACACCTATAAATTCAACTTCAACGTATGTTCCTCAATCATCACATCGTCATCGTATACCTTTTTCTACGGAACTTAGGTTTGCCAAACGAAAATGCAATCCATGGAGCTCTTTGTCATCGTTCTCTTGTCTATGGCCTTCAAATCAATGGAGGCAGCACCTGTCATCGAGGCCATGGACAACACCACAGACATCCCTAATAACAGATTTCAGAAAGAGATTGGTTTGCCTTACAATGCTGATGCTTTAGAACAAGCCACCGATTTCGTTTTCAAAACCTTCGAGCAGAAGCCTGAGCAACGCAAAAATTACTCCCAAGTGCTCTCCATCGTCGAAAGCTTTACAGCCAACGGAATAGCCAGAAATTATCCCGATGCCGTGGCTAGCACCATAAACAACATCATTCGGATCAACCAGGACTACATTCAGCACTACAACGGTGATGTTAAGTACGAGTTCACGGGAATTCTGTACCACGAGAGCACCCATGTTTGGCAATGGGATGCAAATGGAAATGCCCCCTCGGGAGTACTCAACGGGATTGCGGATTACGTGAGGTTGAAAGCGGGGTGGCCATCTAAAAACTGGCAGAACAGAGGCTCAGGTTTGAGGTGGGACCAGGGATACGAGGTCACTGCATATTTCCTGGAGTATTGCACTTGTCTTAGGCCAACTTTCGTGTCGGAGCTGAATGCTCGAATGAAATATTATTACAGTGAGATCATCTTCAATCAACTGCTTGGGAAAAGTGCAGATGATCTATGGTATGCTTACAAAGCAAAGTATGAAACTACACCTACACCTTCGGCTTCACCATCGCCGCCTTATTATTAAATCAGGATCAGTAGTACATTATGCTAATACTTACTTTAAATAATGCCTTGTGTCTGCTAAAGGCTTTATGTCGCATTCCATTTCATTTGGATTACACATAGATATTCCTTTCTTTCCTTTGTCTTCGGTTCCTTCACTTGGACGATAAATTAATTAATCCTCGATGTAAAAGGAAACTTCAGTAAACTATGATCTTATTATTTACATTCTCGGTTCACTTTGACCCCATGCATGCATCGTCCATTTCTCATGCTTCGCACATATTAGAAGTTGCACGAAATCCTATCGTTGCGTAATGAATGTTAGTTGCTGATAACATATAACCCATAATAAGGCACTCGCAAGATAAAAAAATAATACCTACAAACAAAAAGTACAGGAGTCTTAAAGTTATGTTTATAAGTGAATACATAATAAGGATCCATATAATACTATATTTGCATTTTAAGTAACTCTCCTTTTTAAGAACACATGCGCCACCTGTTCCTTGCGTCATTCCTTAGGGCAATTTGGATTCCTTCAAGGGTAAAGCCCGATCCTTAGCAAGAACACATTCTAGTTAGAGAAAAAGTAGGAGTAATATATATTTTTCTTTTTGAAGTTTTTGATTGGTTGGATGTTTTTGTTGGAACCCAAAAGAACTTTAAAGAAATGTTAATGAACTTTTCTAAAAAAAAACCCAAGCCGTAACAACATAATAAAAGGCAAACTTGATGTTAGCTTTATCGTTCAGTAGATAAAAGGCTGCTGAGGAATCAATTGTGATGTCACTCTACAAAAAGCCTCGCTCGTAAAGGGCTCTTTGTTCAGCTGTTAGGATGTCAATGTTGCCAAGTTTCTTAGCAAAACCAAACAACCATCTACCATTCGAATCTGTGACAACTCCACCAACCGTTGTCTTTTTTGAATTTTGAAGTATTGAGCCATCTGTATAAAGACAAACCCAGTCTTGCTTTGAAGGTATCCTTGAAGATTTTTAGATTCAGGCAAAAAGGATTTCTTTGAATGTTTAAAATGTGCCCATAGCTCATGGGCTGATGATTTGATAAACTGTGTCATTATCAAAAGTGCAGCTGCTCTGAAAGATGGAAGAATATATTTATACCTATTAACCTAGTCTATGAAAACATATTTTTCTACAAGAATTATTAATACTACAAAGCCAAGTGTATCGGAATCGTTAATCGCTCCATTTTAGAAAATTATACTTGTTAGTTCTTACGTTTTATAGTTTAAGATCCCAAGACCCTAAAATTACTCCCTTTTTTTATGATTAGTGTTTTTGTTTTAAATTGTTCTACTTATTTAATATTAACTGCTTTTATTTCCCTGGGTTGTAACCTATGCTAACTCCAAAACATCTTTTCAAATATATTTGAAGATATATATTTTTTCCTTCACTTCTATGCGAATAATAGCAAGTTGACAGCTGGCATCGGAAAAAGAAAGAAAATGAAAGGACAAATTTAGAAAATTTGGAGTCAACACCCGATACTATAAGAGAAGAGAGATGGGAAAAGTTTATTGTAAATTAAACATAAAGTTTAGAAAATCTATGAAGAACATGATTGCATGTCTCACATATGCATTTATAACTTAAGACCGAACTTCAATTTATAGACGGTTGAGCTTGTCCAAAGGAGTAAGTTTTCCAGTTTTTTCAACGATCGAAGATGATTCTCCGAGGTTTTGGAAATTAATTTAGTTTCATTCACTACAAGAACATGTGGTGGTTTAGTTATACCCAGTGAGCTTATGGCATGATACTTTATCAAGAATCGATGTGTTTTGGTATCTAATTTAATTTTAAGCTACTCTTATTTGAATCAAATGGCCAACGATATTCACCCTTTGATTCAAAAAAGCAATAAAAGATCTTACCAACTTTAATGGCTAGTTTTGGTATCTAATTCAGTTTAACACCACCAAGTTCAAGGGTAATAATTCCATGGAATTTGGTAAATAATAATGATGATCAAAGTGATAATAATAAATTTATTGAAAAAGAGAGTTCTCACATAATTCCCTAAATAAAAATTCTAGCCCTTTGTTAGGGTTAAGCATGATAAATGTGTTGAGTGCGTAAACATGAGCATCATTAGGCATGTTCCAAGGGTTGCTCAAGCACAAGTACACAAGAGAAATGGACGAGTGGGCTTAGGCCTGAGCATGAGTACGAGTAAGCTTAGGCCTAGGCAAGAGAGCACGGGTAGCCTAAGTACGATAAGGTTGGTGGATTGCTCAAATATGAACACAAAAGCATGTGGTTAGTATGTTTGGCCTTTTTTCTTTTTTGTAAATGTAAATGAAAAATGGTATTTTAAGTAGTTTTAATTTAGTGGGGTATTTGATGTCTTAATTTATTTGTTTAATTAGATGCTTTTTTATTGAAATTATACCAATAAGTGTAACTTATAAGTAATTTTAAATTTTAAATATTATATTGAATAAACAAAAAACATAATAATTATTATAATTTCTTTATATCATTTCATTTAACCAATCTACTTGTTTTAATTTGAATAAACAAGTTGAGCTTGAGCAAGATTTAAATGAATGGTTTAATACACTTAATTTATTTAGGCAGATTTATTTAAATTAAAATTTGAATTAATTAATTTCTTTAAGCGACACTACTTTCCTGAATCAAACTCGCTAAATATTATAACAAATTAGGTTGTTGGAATTAATTAGCTTAAATTGCATAAATCTATCTCAAAGTAGGTATACTTACACTCATACAAGTTCATCAAAAGTACAAAACAATTCCACAAAGCAAAGAGACTTAATATCACAAATACATGGGCATAAAATTAAATTTAATTGTTAGAAGATGAAGATCAAATTAAAGGATGGATAATTGAGTCAATCAACTAAAGAATCAATATGTTATGGCCCTATGCCCAATAATATGCTTTAATGAAGACCCTGCTCGTTTAACTCAAGGTCCAACACATCTCCATATGGAATTTGAAAACTACTGCATTTGCCTGTAGGAAACAATTTAATTAATTTTTTGGTATACTTTAACACATGTGTTTAAATTATATTTAAGACTTATTAATTTAATACTAAGTAAGTAAGCTTACATACTTGAAAATTGAAACCTCAATATTATATATATAAAGCAAGTTAGCAAAACTAATAACTGTCATGAAATGGAATAGATGTGTTTCAATCAGTAATCCTCCTCATCATCATCATCAATCCATCGCATCTCCTCTCCCCTTTCAATCGCTTCGAATGACCATGAGGCTTCATCGTCTTCTTCATAACCAAAAATTGATTCCACACCCCCTTGTCTTCTCTTCTGAGCATCCTACCAGTCCTTGAGGCATACAGTGGCTTCAATGATTTTAGCTTTAAGTCAAAGGCAGTGAGGGTTGAGGACTCGCTTGCGTAAGCTAAAAGTTGATTCAGATGACACCGTTTAAGTTGGACCCCCCCAAATATCCCTTACAACATATGATAAGGTAGGCATTATGTGTGATTTTGTTGCCCACCCCTCAAGGACATTCACATTTGCCTCATCTTCCTACAAGTGTTAGACCTAGCAAGCCAGTAGTTCACTAAAAGTTTCATTAGTAATATCGCTAGTAGTCCTTGATCTTCGGCTTATTTAGGAGATTTACCTACTCCTCTTTGTAGCAAAATCATGAGAACTACTTGTTTGATCGCTGGATTGAGATGCTTGAGATGATGGCTACGTTCTAGCCCTATAATAAAGCAATAAGGATTTTAGCATGCCTTCAACTTCCGTATAGCCTCGTAGTTTTAGTCGTAGCATCTTCTATACTAAAATCTCTATAAAATTTCTCTAGTAGATTGTAAGTACCATAGAACTTATAGCTTAGATCTAGCATTGTTGCAACATAAAATAGAAGAGGAAAGGGGTAAAAGAATGCAAGCAATTTGGTCTTCATCATTGTGATGATATGAAAGAGAAACAGCTCATCTATAAAGTTTACCAATGTATAAATAATATCGACAAGATTTAGGAGTACAGCATTGTTGGTAGGATAATACTAGCTGAATAGATTCATTATTGGTTGGATGAAAGCATTCAACAATCCACACAAGCTGCTTGTTTTCTCTCAATTCGCCATACGAATTTGGCTAAGCTTAGGCTCTTGGCTTATGTTTTGATGGATGTGGTAGTTGTAGAATGTGATTAAGGCCTTTCAAACCTACATTAACAATTAATAAAGTGTTTAGGATGAAGTATTACTTTAACATAAGAATAAATTTAGTCTTTGAATTAGCATTAGACCCAATAAATGTAATAATATTTTTAAGTAATGCTAACCTTCAAGGATTTGTCTAACATCTTGTATGTAGAGTTCCATCGTATGATATAGTCATGTGGTAGGATGAATAAGTCGTAGATTTCATTTTGACAATAATCGATATACTCCAAGTGTTTTCGTTTGCTATGACATATACAATTTATTGCAAACCAAATTTTGATAAGGTGATTTGCTATCCCATAAGCATTCATTCCGTCTTGCACAACAAGATTTAGAATGTGGCATATGTAATGGACGTGGAGTAGCTTCCTTTTGCAAATTGAGTTTAGATGCTGCTTCAACGGTCTTATTGCTACTGTGTTTGCAAATGCATTATTAGAGGCAATGTTGAATAGCCTACGAATTTCGTAGGTTCTTACGTATCCAAGATATTGTACATGATTACCGGACTCGTGTGAGCTTTCGAAAACAGCATGAATGGGATGATTCACTTCTGCACCACCTAATTTCCATCAATCTGGTATACAATGACATACATGTAACTATCATCAATGTCGATGAGTAGTGACTTCCAAATGTTTGATGTAAAAGAGGCATTGTACAAAAAACGAAGCCACTAGGAATGATAAGAATACTTTAATGTACAAACAAGATAATTTTGAGAACAAGATTCGAATTCTAGATTATGTAACTACGTTTTTAACTTTTCTCATTTATGTAAGAAATGTTTAATCATTTCATTTTATAGGGTTTGCTGCCCTGCATGCTTAAATTCTAGTTACAATGAGCTTGATACCGATTCTCCAAAATGTTCATAGCCAACAATATTGAACGAGATACCGACTGTTACCATCATATAAATGAGATTTTCTCGAGCCTCCTCCTAGTTGAATACAAATGGTGTATCACTTTTGTCGATGGCTGATGAAGTCCTTGTTGAGTGGGCATTTAGGACTCTCACTAATGGTTTGTTTGTCTTATGATGCATCCTTAAATGTTGAGTAAGGTAACTCGTTTCTGACTTGGACTTTTTGGATAAAGGTTTATTGCATGTCATAAACTTAGCTACATTCTCTCTAGGTATAATAACGAAATAATTCCAAACATCATTTATCCACCTCTCCTTCTTTTGGAGAAACCTACGGCTACGATAGAACCGGTATTACTTAATGATTTCCCTTATGCCTAAGTTTATGAGGAATCTTTTGTGAAGTTCTCTTAGCTTCAACGAGAAAAATGTAATTACAATATGTACAGTTTCTCAATTTACAAATGATATATATACCAAATAAAGATGCATATTCATTGATGTTAGATATTTCCATATGAGACGACACTTACTGTATTGAAATCTTTAAAGTCATCCGCATTTCCACTAGCCATATAAGGTGGCCATTGAATTACTGACAGAGGGGCGTCCCCATCGCTTTAGCATGGGGAGTAACAAGAGTAGTAGTATGTGGACACCCCAAGACTAGTTGTCTAATGGTATTCAATAAATATATGTACTGCTGATCAGAATTCCCTAAACGGAAGATCCATGAATCGTTATATTCACTAAATGATGGCAAGTTAGCTGATAAGTGTAAATTGCTTTACACTTTCAAGGCAAGTTTAGGTATAGAATTGATCATAAATATAATTTAATTGTTAAGTTTTGGGTACTGTCGAGTCTGATTTTTCAGTTTTTCTAATTATTTAAAATTGATTTCTCATTTCTTGATTAATATTAAACCCTAACCCGTTTAATATTAAGGGTTTAATATTAATCCTCGATTAAAGAAATTGAGAAATTCCGGTTTTTTTATTGAAAATAATTTTTGAAGTCGCCACCCGACCGAAGTCGGGAAAAGAAAAAGAAACCGTAACCAATTGGGTAGATTGGTTACGATTTAACTACCGGTCTTTGATTTCAAATTTAATAAAGAACCAGAAGGTTCCGAATTCGGGAGCTAACCTATTAAACCTTAACGGGTACCACTATTTATTTGCCGAAATTAGGATTATTTTTCTAATTATAATATTTAAAATAAATAAATAAAAATCAAAAGAAAAAAGAACCTAAGTTTCTATATATTTTATTGTCGCCCCGAAGGTGCCTACGTACCCGCTAACCGGGATTAGACGATCGTAGTTCTTTCGAAAAGATGCTTAAAACATTAAAAAAGAAAGAAAAAAAAATTTCCTAATAATAGAAAAGATACCTTAATCATAGAAAAGATATCTAAATCATAGAAAAGATGTCTGAATCATAAAAAAGAAACCTAAACTATGGAAAAGACATCTAAACTATGGAAAAAATATCTAAAATATGGAAAAGACATCTAAACTATGCAAAAGATGTCTAACCATAGAAAAGAAGTCAATTAAAGATTATTTTTTTTATTTTATCAATATCAAAATGATTTTTTAATTTAGAAAAATTACATATTTTATCGTCGCCCCGAAGGTGTCTATGTACCCACTAGCCGAGATCAAACGATCGTAGTTCTTTCCTAAAATCTTTAGTGGGTTGATTTATTTTAATTAAAAAAACCTGCCCGAGTTTATGTTTTTAATTTATTCAGTCTATTTTTAAAAAAAAAAAAAAACCTTCCTAACTCCTAAGTGTTGTTATTTAAAAAAATGCTCTAAAAATCATATTTTTAAAAAGGGTCTTTATTAATTTTTACTTAAAGAAAAAAACAACTTTCTATGTAACAAATCGTTAAATAAAACCGAATCTTAAAAAATGACCAATCCTAATAGTCCCTAAACTTATCTATCAAAATAAATTTATTTCATATAATATACTTACTAATACAAAAACTCCTAAACTAACATATACATATATTATATATTATGTTAACTAATAAAATATAATTAATATAATAACATATATATGTAATAAAAACCAATCTTAACATTCCCTTATCTAATATATCTATGTCTTTATATCTATATTACTACTTATTAAATAAATAATCACTTAAATCAATATAATATACATAATCTATATTACAAAGAAAACTAATGACATACACATATGTATTACTAAAGTCCTAACAAAATGATAATATAATATGATAATAATAAATCAGAAATAATAAAAAAAAAACTTAGACAGAAACTGAACCTGATTGTGGAGCTATAGTACGGTGAAGAAACTGTATACTTGCGTGTGCAGCGAGTCTTGTGGGTGAAATCGAGAGTGGCTTCTACGGCTGCTGCAGTGATCCTATTTGTTGATCGTGAATGCCATAGCGCTTATGAACAGCGAGAAGCGATCATGGCAGGGCCATGTATATGTTACTGGACAACAATCATGTTGCAGTGGCGTCGTCGACGTGTGGATTGTATGGTATAGCAGTGACCTGTTAATGATCGCGTGAAACTCTAGTCGATGGAGTTGTGTGCCGCATGTACTGCTGTTGCTGATCAGTGAATTATAATACATACGGAGCTGTTGTAGTGGAGTGTGGCTGTTCAATTGAATCAGGGGGCTGCAATTCGCGTTTTGGGATTCGCTACTGTCGAGTACTGCAGTTCTAGTCTATTGTCGAATTATGCTGATCATAGAGGTCGTGCGGCGATGGAATTGTTGGCCTTGCTACTGCGAGTCGTGTGGCTCACGCAAGGGACGTCGCTGGCCACTGTTCAACTCGCTGTTCGCCGAGTGCTGCGACGCTGATCGTGGATAAGGATGCTGGTTGATGGGATAACGCTCGGACGTCGTTGGCCGAAGAACGAAGCAATATGTCGCAAGCTGCGATGTGGACTGTAATGACTCCTATTTTTCTGTTGACATGGACTGTCGTATCAGAATCTTGGACGGGCTGAGGTAGTGGTTGCTGCTTCTGTTTGATTATTCTGTTTCCCATTGTGATTTTTTCTTTTTATAAAGCCCAAATCGAATCTTATTATATTTGATTAAACTAGATTCAAATCTGATTTAGCTAAGCCCATATGATTTAATTAGATATGATTCCTTTGCAAAGATAGAAAAATAAAAAAATTAGTGCCTGCTGAAACTCGAACCTATGATCTCCAACTAAATCCACCAAAGCACTCCGCTACTTATCCATTAGGCCATCGACCTGTTTCTTAATATTCATTACAATTAAATTATATTTAAACTATCTAAATTCCTAAACTAAAATTTTTTAACTAAACTAATATTAAACTAATTATTCCTAATATAAATTACTTCCTAAAAATCTACGAAATCTTTATAATTTTTCCTTTTATTTTTTTTTGGTATTTTCATTATTTGTTAATTTTTATCATTTTTATCTTTTATTAACTTTTTGTTTATTATTATTTTTTTAATCAGGACCCTTTTTTGTAAAAATAAAAACTAAGACTATGGAAGGGGCAAAAATTATGTGTCTACAGGTACTTAATTGTATAAAATATGATTTTAGGTAAATCACGAGCAAGGGGAGAAATTATACACAAAACAATAACTTTCTAGTTAGTCATGGCTATGAGAAGAAGAAATCGGTGAAGTAGCATCAATTACAAGTGTGATGATGAAGTAATAAAGAATCTAACCCTGATCACGTCCTCCAACACGACTATGATCGAGGAAGTATTGACGATTCCCCTGTCAATGACGGTCGTGATTGAATAGCAGTATGATGATCATAGTCATTGTCACGAGCATGATGAGATATAATAATGCGACGAGGAGTTTACGGCATTCATCAGGCCATGATTGGCTAAAAATGATTCTTTTCAAGATTATTACGCCTTGAGTCACGGGCGTGATGGAAGGGGTACAATTGCTCTTTTGAACATTTTTACACGAACCAGTATGTGAAAAACGTCAAGTGGTGCCATTAAAGGGTAGATTAAAGTCCTTTGATGGGGAGAATATAAAAATAACACAACTTGTGGAGACAGGAATCATCAATTTCAGATATCAAATTTTATTAGAGTAGAACATCATCAAGAACAACTCATCACCTGCCAACAACACATCCACTCATCCATCCTTGTACCTAAGTTATATTTTTCCATTGTCTTTTATATATTTGTCTAAGTGTTATACTGTACTTTCTTGGAATTACTCAAGAGAGACGATGGGAATTCGTTGTTCGTGTTCTAGTCAAACTTCTTCAGTGGAATAAAAAGAGGTTTTTACTTTTAACTTATTCCATGTTTTATGTCTATTTAATTATAATTTTAGTTAGTTTGTGTTATTGTTGTATCATGTGTGAGTAGTCTGTTAAGGCGTACTACATCACTTCGTATGATCAAGTGCATGGAAAAGTAATTTCCTGATGTTGTTAATTCCGATGAATGGCATTTGATGAATCTAAATACAGTGTGGTGCATGACATTGACTTCAGACGAATTTCAATAGAATATGCCGAGAGACAATTCTATTGAATAGATTTAATTCATTAGAAGAATTTACTTTTGATAATAGATATATTATTGGGAAAGTTGTCGCTTCCTTAGGGGAAACGATACATTAACACGACATGAATACAACCTTAGTTGGCTATTAATTAGGAAGAGATTCCAATAGATACAATTAGGATTAGAAGTAAGTAGTTCTAAGAAGAATGCATATATACTGTAAATTCCCACAGTTAATAAGTATTAGGATAAAAATTATTTTGGTCAGATTATGCTAAATGGTGAAGCAAGTCTGCATGTTAAGTGTATTTTTCGTAATTGTTCTAGTAATCATTTTATAATCACGTTAGTTTGCTGATTAGTGTAGTTTAGTTAACAATTAGAGTCTTAATAATCAATGACTTGATAAAAATGACTACTAGATAATAGGAAAATTATTAAGTAGTAGTGTCTGAGTAATTTTCCTAGTGGAGATGACCTTATACTCATCCGTGCTATAAAATGATAGATACACTTGCTTATTGAACTGAGTTAAGGATAGAATATAGGTTTGTAATTTGTAAAACTTAGAAGCTCTAAAAAGAGTTGATCATTAGCATAAGGGTTTCCACCTCGTTCCATATCTAAAGGCTATAAGTAGGCAAGTGTGGCGGTGTGACGTAAACAAATGTGAATATATACAAATGCTTATGAACTCAAATAGAGAGAACGTTGGGTGTCAAGTGGTGATTTCATTGCATTAAGAATGTATTTGTAGGCTAAAAAGATGAAGGATGCCGAGGTAGGCACGTTTGAACAATTTGGTTACATTAGGCTTCCCGTCAAAGTCTAACTTAGGTACGTTAAGGCCAACATAGACACATTGTCCCTAACGTGCTTACATTGGCCTCTTGCCTAAGGGAAAAATTTTTGATAGGGCATGTTGTGTTTGATGTGCCAACTTAAGCTTCCTACCCAAAAATTTTCCTTTAGGTAAGAATGCAACATGGGCATGTTGCCTGGAAATTGCCCATGTTGCTAACCCTTTAAGAGTATCTAAATTGAATTGTTGAACTATAAGTACAATTACTGATTTTCTTCTTTATTTATTGATTTATTTATTTTTTGAATTTTGAGTTCTTATTCTATCATAAAATGACCTAGTCAACCATCTTAGGCTCATCATCATCATTATCCTTGTTATTTAATGATCTTACGATAGACAAATCGTTCCTTTCCTATAACATTATCAATTTTTCCCCTTTAGTTTGATGTAAATTCAAATATCAGAAAAGGTGACCCATGCCTACATTGAAGTTGTTAGTCAAAAGCACGTTGCATGTTAGACATTTCGCAATGTCTTGTCCTTGTATTTTAATGAAAAATTTACAAACATCACTTTTTCTCCAATTTTTGAACATGGAAAAATGCAAAAAGTTAATTAGTTAGTCATGCTACTGAAACTTGAAATTAACCATATCGATCTGTGTGCATACGTCGTAGTAGAAAAAAAAAAACGAGAGAACGTTAGTTGCAAATGGAAAGGGAGAAATTATGTTTGTCAATTCGCTATATAGGTCAAGACGTAAGTATTTATAGGATTAGCTTCTTTGCAAAATATGTTTGTTCATATTGTCTTTTTGTTGAACCTTAATGTGCCCATATTGAACTCTACAAGGGTATGTCACGGGCTTCATGGCCTGAACATTTGGGTTAATTTGCCTACGTTGTCAAATGCGGGTATAGTATTTTTCATTTTTTTTTTTTTTTACTGTTAGGGGCTCAATGTGCCCATGTTATGCCCCGAGAATGGCTATACAAATCCTTTTTCCCTACACAATGTCTCTACATCCAATCTCAAAACGTACATACGTTCTAATCTTCACAACCCACTTTCTCCAAATTAGTTTTTTCACTTTCTCTTTTACTATATATCCACCTAATCAGCATGGAATTGACCTCTCACGACTAATCTAAAAAGGCCAAACAACAAACCAAATCTGAAAATAAGTGTGTTTATTCCCATTCTCCATTACCATCTCTGTTTGCTTCGACTGATGCCCACGGTTTCAATGAGCATTAGTGTACGACCGAAATGCATGACCGATTCATCAATGGGTACTATTGGTGGAATATACTGGTCGCTTGATTGTATGATTGGGATGAGCTAGCTGATGTTGGAAACTTCTGAGAGCTGCTCAAACAAACGGGCTTACACAGACTATTAAACTTGGAGGAGGGCACATATCTCGACATGGTTCACATTTTCTACTCTAATGTAACCATTAAATTAGTTTATCAAGATGACAACGAAGAACAATAAAATGTCACAGATATTGACGCTGGCTACATCTCTATGTATATGCTCGACTGGATTTTTATAGTATGGCCAAAATATATTAATGAGTTACTGCAACTTCCTCCTAGCAACATCTTTAAGCCTAGAAAATAGAATGCACCACGAGCTTTCCTTAAGGTGTTCAGGCAGCCAATATGTTAAGGCGACAGTGTTGCTCAATATCTCAAACACTAAATCTAGTGATCTCTTTATCATGTTACGACTTTTCCATCACATAATTACCAACTTCGTCATTCGACACGCCAACACCTCATTCTTTTTGAAAGAGCATCTGTAGCTCATCAACTTTATCCTCTCCGCAAGATGAGTCAATGTTGGAACCATAATATGTCATTGCATGATGTGAACACATGCATGGAAGGATAGTTAATTGAGATATGGGTGCTTCATCTCACATATGTTCGCATTCAATGAGATAAACTTGAATGGCTACTCAAATAGTAGATTGAAGTCATTCAAACTAGATTTGTTGAAGCAAAAACTTAACATTGAGAAGGATGAGGAGATAGGGGAGTGGTATAAGGTTGGATAGGGATAATATTAATAGCCGTAACTACACCATCAGCAGCGATATAGATTCATGGATGGATACACGATGTCTCATATCACACATAACTAAAGGCATGGGTCCGAATTGTGAGATGGTCTAAAAGATAAATGGTAATTGAAGCTTAAGTAAGGATTCTTGTACATCGACGGTGGATATGACGTACCAACATCTTAGACGAGCTTAGGTCAAACTTGATATGATGCATAAGTATGATTGAAGAGTATTCACCACTAATCCAAGCTCACAATAGATTAGATAAGAGTAAACGGGAGTAAATAGAAGGCACTTAGCTCATAAAAGAAAATATGTCTAAAAATTGATTGTCACTAACTATTGTAGCTGATACATCTTATAAGTATTGATATAGCCCAATTAAGGCAAGTCCTAGGTATATGTAAATTACAACAAGGATTTCAACTAGAAAAGGAAAGAGAAATAGATTACAAGGGTAGAATTGTAAACTGACGAAAGAATATTTGGCCACAAAAAGGATAGTACAATGTTAAGAAATTGGTCACATGTTAATTGTCCATTTTATGGTCCCAATGATTTTGATTGCTAAGTAGAACAAGATCAGAGTATATCAAGTCGGGGTCGGATGCTTAGCAGCTCATTTTCGAATGTTTTGGACTAAGGATGGATTGGTTTAAGGAGGTAGTCATTGTTTGGTCAGCCATGGCTGGTTGGCTTGAGATTTGGGTTAACTTAGCTTTAGTAATGTATCAAGTCAGCAGCAGACGGTTTGGTGCTTGACCTTAAACTTATGTATTGTAAAAGGGTTGGCTTAGCAACAAGTCAATCCCCTCGAAAGTCTCTTCAATGAGGTAGAGAGCAAAGTAACTAGATAAGTTGAATTAAAGATAGAATCATTCTTTAGAGATCAACTCTCCTTGAATAGCTTGGTGAATGACCTAGGTAAGTCCTCGAGCTTGGGAGCAAGTAATTGGTCCATGATCCTTATCATCCCCTTCGAGCTATTTGAGATTTGGGATCAAATCTAGCTTAACTGCTTGTTGCTTAACTTCAAGGACATATAGATGGAGATTAGCAATAATGAAGGAGTTTGAGATCCCATCATCTCCAGGTAGTTCAATCCTGTAGGTATTAGGATTGATCTTTTCAAACACTTTGAATGATCCATCGACCTTAGGAGATAACTTGCTTTTCCTCAATCTTAGGAATCATTCTTTACTGAGGTGGATCCAATCCAAATCACTAGTTGAAATTTTTTATCTTTCGTCCCTTGCCTTGCTTTTCAAGCTTGGTGACAACTCGACTTAGTTGCTCTATGGCCTTTAGGTACATTGCCTTGATGGCCTCAAATCTCTTTATAGCAGGTTGATCTTTGTCTTAGCTTGGAAAAGGTGCCTAGTCCAGTGGAAGCTTAGGGTTGAATCCATAGGGGACCTCAGATGAGGACATGCTCGTAGTGTTATGGGTGGTCCTATTGTAAGAGAATTCAATTATGGATAGGCATTGAATCTAATTGGTCACGTTCCAATCAATAGCAACTCGGAGTAAAGTTCCTACTATCCTATTGATAGCCTTGGTCTTTCCATTTCTCTATAGATGGCAGGATGTGTTGAACAATAGTTTAGTTCCCATTTTCTTCCATAGGGTCCTCCAAAAGTGATTCATGAATTTCAGGTCTTGATCTAAAACAATGATCCTAGGCACTCTATGGAGCTTGATGGTCTCTTGCAAGAAAAGAAAAGAGATAGTCAAAGCAACGTTAGTTTTAGAACAGGGTACGAAGAGTGCCATCTTGCTAAATCGGTCCACCGCTACCATGATGAGGTTGTTCCCTCAGGACGTCATTAGCAAGCTTAACATAAAATCCATGCTTAGTTCAAAACATGGTTTAGTCAGGATCGGCAATGGTAAATGTTGTCCTTACTCGACTTAGTTCTTTGCCTTTCTGCAGGTAGTACACCTTTCTAATATAGCTTGGACATCCCTCATCATCTTTAGCTAAAAAATCTAAAGGAAAGAACCTCATGAGTTTAGTGATCCTCTACCATGCGCCTCACGGACTAATAGCTCTCTCATAGATCAAGTTGGGATACATAATCTCCTCTTCTTAAATAAGTACCCATCCTCCTTGTAATAGTCATTAAATGTTCTACCTTCTTCACATTTGTTATAGATCGGACCTAAATGTGGATCTTCAGCATACAAACCTTCAATCATAGAAAACCTCAGTAATTGGGTCTATAGTTTGATCAAGAAGGAATGTCGTCTCTATAGGGCATCGGTCGTTACATTATTCTTTATGTTCTTGTACTTCATGACATAAGAAAATCCTTCCATAAACTCAACCCACTTGGCTTGTCTTCGAGACAACTTTAGCTGTTTTTTTTTTTATATCTCAAAGATTCATGATAAATGTAAATCACAAATTCTTTGGGTAACAAGTAATGTTGCTAAACAGTCAGGGCTCGAATTAAGGAGTAGAACTTCTTATCATATACGGAATAGTTGAGTGTAGCTCTTTTAAGCTTTTCAATAAATTAGGTAATAGGTCAGCCTTATTTCATCAGCATGGCATCTATGCCTAATCCGAATGCATCACACTTCACTTTAAACACTTTGTCAAACCTCAGTAGAGCTAAGACAAGGGCATTAGTTAGCTTCTCTTTAACCTCTTCAAAACTCCTTTGCTCCTTTTCTCCCCACCTGAACTCAACATTTTTCTTTGATAGTTAGATGAATGAGGCTATAATAGTACTAAAATTGCTCATAAATCAATGATAGAAAGATGCTAGGCCATTGAAGCTTCACATATTGGCTGAATTGGTCAAATAGGCTACTTAATAATTGCTCTTATCTTCTCATCGTCAACTCATATACCACTAATACTCACAACAAATCCTAGAAAGATTGATATTGGTCTACAGAAGTCACCTTTCTTCAGATTGGCATAAAGCTTCCCAGCTTAGAGTTTTGAAAAGATTGCTCGGAGGTGGTCACAATGAGTCTCTAAGTCAGGGTTGTAGACTAAAATGTCATCAAAATATACCACCACAAATTTCCCGATCAGTTCTCAGAGTACATGGTTTATTACTCACATGAATGTGCTTAGGGCATTTGAGAGTTCGAAGGGCATCACAAGCCATTCATGCAATCTATGGTGGGTCTTGAATGTAGTCTTCCATCCATCTCCCTCCCGCATTTAGATTTGATGGTATCTTAATTTAAGATCAATCTTAGAGAATAATCTTACTCCATTCAATTTGTTGTGTATATCATTAAGCCTTGGTATAGGATACCGGTACTCGATGGTAATGCGATTGATTGCTTGGTTATCCACATACATCCTCCAAGTCCCATCTTTCTTTGGCACCAAAAGAGCCGGCATAGCATATGGGCTTAAGGACTCTCGTACATAGCCTCTCTTCATTAGCTCATCTACTTACCTCTATAACTTGTTCAAGATTTAACCTTCAGGCAAGATGGTTCTGTAGTGCAGCTCCTGGTTGTAAGTCAACTACATGTTCAATGCCTCGGATTAGGGCTAAACCCTTTACCAATTCACCTGGGAACAAGTTGGCAAACTCACTTAGTAAGGTTTTCACCTCGGTAGGCAACCGTTCCTTGTCTGATCCCCTCATCAAAAGCAACCTTTTGACCAACAGAGAGGTCGACTCCTCATGCTCAAGTTCTCTTTTCAGCTCAGGTCAGGTCATCGCCAATGCCTCTTTCTTCAAAACTTAGCTCAATTGAGCCTAAATGCTTTTAACTTAATCAGCAGTCATGGGGCTCAGCTTTGCTTTCCTACCCTCATGCTCTAAGGAAGATGTATTCTTTCTTCCATCATATACTACATTCCAGTCAAACATCCATGGTTGTCCTAGTAGAACATGAGATGCACTCATAGGTAACACATCACAGAGTACTTCATCTCGATGGTTCCTAATACTGATTGGACTAACCACTTGCTTTGTCACTTATAGGGCTCCCTTGTCTCTAAGCCAGTGAAGTTTATAAGTCTTTGGGTAGGGCTTAGTCAGCAACTTCAATTGTTGGATGATGAAAGTAGATGTTGCATTAGTGTAACTATTACTATCATTAATTAAGGCATACAACAACCCATTCACTTTACAGCCAATGTGTAATAAGTTCTCTTGCTGCTTATCTTTTAGCATAAGATTCACAGTCATCACCTTCCTTAACACCATTGTTGCAGGCATAAAATTCCCTTCTTCATTATAAATAATCTCCTCTGCCTCAAATGGTTTAAGGTGTTCAAATTATTTAGGCTCCTAAATCTCCTCATTAGTACTATTGACCTCAATGGTTGGTAACTCCCCTCTGATCACCATCACTCATTTATTTAGACATTTAATTGTCATGTGCCCAAACCCTTGATACTTGAAGCACTTGATCTCACTTGTCTTTCTTCCTGAGCTCTAGCTTTTCTTGAACTTCCTCAAAATCTTCTTTTCATTGACTTAGGTAGTTTGAGCAAGTTAGACCTTAGTAACCTTCCTTGGTTCTGATCACACAAGTTTACTCAAAACAAGTCAACTAGGGGTAAGTCGACTAATAGGAGCTTAGAATCTTCCTATTCGGTGTCTTTCGATTCTCTAGGCAGCTTAAATAGCCTCATCAAGTGAACTAATATCCATTTTCTCTAGAATATATCCAATCTCATAATTTAATCCACTAATGAACCAGGGTATAGTTTGATCTTTAAGCTCAACAACCTTGCATCGGATCATTAACATTTAGAACTCCTTTACATATGCATCAACACTCGATCCTCTTGGTCTCAACTCTTGTAACCTAATGAAGGCGTTCTATAAATAATAGCTTGGAACAAACCTTATTTTCATGATTCTCTTCATCTCATCCTAATTCCTAACTCCACGCTCTGCTTCTCTTCTATATGTGGTTTGTAAATTCTTCTACCATAGGGCATGTAACGACATGGTCGAAACTCCTCCAACTTAAGTTTTGTCCACTATAGCGTGGAATGCCACATAGTTTTATCCCTTGGTGCAGCAACTTCCTAGAAGGTTACCCATCTTGGGATTGACCCAGCTTGAGTACACTTAACTTTGGAGTTTCAACATGCTCTAAGTTATTACATCAAAAGGTGCCTCGATAATTCAGAGTTCTTTCTCCCAGCATATAAGGGATATTACAATTCACCCCTCTTATAAAACTAACATCGTCATTAGTTTTGTTACACAAGTCTAGGACCACTACCAGGTAGGGACTTGCCCTTCTGGCTTTTAGAGTGCTTTGATACCACTTGTAACAACCTGGCTAGAACTCCTCCCATTAAGGTATCATCCACTTTGATGTGAAACATCATACGGTTTTATCCCCTAGTACAGTAACTTTCTAAGAGGTCATCTATCTTGGGATTGGCCTAAACTAAGCATGCTTAACTTTGAAGTTTCAACATGCTCTAAGCCGTCACACCAAAAGGTACCTCGATGATTTAGAGTTCCTTCTCCTAGCATATAAGGGGTATTACAGGGCGATATAGCTTGTAAACTCTAGCATAGTAAGTCTTAGCTTAGCATTATCAAGCATTTCATTACAGTTGAATTGCTTCTTGACCTTATCTACCTAATTTAGGTAGTCCTTAGAATCAACACTCCTAGAAAAACTAGGGATATGCATCGTTAATTGTTCTACTCTAGGAGCTTGAACATTCCTCTCCTCGGGTTCATAATACTCTTCTACTTCATCACCTTCTTCCTCATCTTCTTCTTTAATCTCATCTAATGCTAGTTTGCATCCAGCAACTCTATCTACTTGTCCAACTCTATGTGGTCAAACTAGGTCATTAGCTCGAGTGTATTGTCCATTTCCTCTCTCAGGCTGTTCATCGACTCGTCTTCGGTAGGGATCATTTTTGGCTCGTTTATCTTTGTTTTTGGCAGTCACCAAACTAGCCACCATGTCAATAAGTCTATCCAATCGGTCATCAATAGATTGGGGTATGAAACTTCCTTGTTGAACTTAGTCATTTCGAGCATCACTCTCTTAGTTACTAATAACTCCTTGAACATTAAAATCAAACATTGTTGACTATTATGATAGATTAGTAGTTGAGACATAGCTCAAAATTTTTACTTCCACAAACTACGATAAAGCGATGCCTAATACACCAATAGCTATTACAACTAACACAGAAAAAATCAATCGAACACTAACACTTTGTTTTACAAATAGGAAATAGGGGAAAATAAAGTACTACATTTTCATTAACTATAAGCACTTCTCAAACTCTCACAATAACAACAAATATCTTCTAAAACACACTAAAGCAGTATTGAATCACTTAGAGTACAAAGTAATAGAAACTTGCTCAAATGTAACCATGCTCTGATACCTAGATGATATGGATCTGTTGATGGACACATGATGTCTGATATCATGGAATCAACCCTAAGAAGATAGAAAATCAAGTTAACCTGTACGAGGCATCACTTTTTCTTTTGCAAAAGGTGGACAAGTGTGTTCTTTCTATTTCTTATGTGAATCTTTTTGTTGTCGTTTACTATAGCATTTTCTCTTCTAGTTATACAATAATGCTTGGTTGTGCCTTTGTATATTTTGTCACTTGTAGTTAAAACAACTGTTGAGTTTAGATGGGTTGTGTATTTTTTTTTTTTTTTGTTGCTATTAAGTTGTTTGTCTTTCTTATCACTAGTTGCATTGTCATGTATTTTCTCACTTGTTTGTCTATTTTCTCACTTGGTGTAGTTTATTGTTGTGTTGGAGTTTACTCTTGTTGTTCTCGTTATAGTATGTATCCTTACTATCCTATTATAGCTTCTTTAGTTTCATTCACTTTTTATCTTAACAATTTATAGGTTTGTCCGCATTGTAAACAATGCATGTGAAGTGGTCTATAATAGAAGTTAGGGTCTGTCAAGTGGTCTATGTTCGTATTACTACAATTGTTGTTTGTTTTGTTTTGCTTTTTTTTTTTTCTTAATGTAAGGCAATGCTTTTTTTTTTTTTTTATTATAACATTAGCAAAAGTGGACCCTACGTTTTATAGTATATACTGTTATGAAGTTAGGGGTTTCTATTATAAGTTTCAAATTTATAGTATATGATGTTCAATTTTGTTAGTATGACTTTTAGAGTCGTGTGTTCTTGTAATAAAATTCCTAAGTTGATGTGATCCCTATATTGTCATTTATGCATCGAAATGAACATTAAGTAGGTTACATTGATGTGGTCATCTTTTATTTACTTTTTATAATGCAAATGGCAAGAAACACTTTGTAGAACTTCAACGCGCATTATTGTGGCTTTTACACTCTAGGCCCATGAACTAATTATGAAAGTGGAAACTTCGAGATGGTGGAAGGGATTGACTCTAGGGGTTTAACTTTGAGTGCTTTTATAGAATAATTAGTTAGTTGTGATTGTTTATATAGGAAGTTTTGTTTTATTAATGTTCTAGGAAAACATTTGATGAGGAAGGTGGTTTAATAATGCTTGACAAAGATTTAGATGTTCACTGTATGTTTCTAACTTATGGCAATTGGAGGGGGTTCACTTGTATGTAGGTGATTACGATTCTTTACCTAATGGCTAAGCAACGCAAATGTAAGCAATGATCTATTTTGGAAACAAGTTGTTGAGCATGAACATTTAATTGATATGGTGATGATGGAAGTATTGAATTTGAATGAGATAGTGACACGTTTGAGTATAATGTATATGGTGGAAGTGAAGTATTGAGATCCCCACCAACTTTAAATGATGATATGGTAATTTCAAAAAGCAGGTCAGTTTTCTTTAATGAGAATGACTTCGACCATCCTACTCTACATGTAGGGATGAGATTTAAAGATATCAAGGAATTCAGGAGGGTTATATGTGTGTACAATGTGAAGCTGAGTCAAGATGTCAAATTTATCAAGAATGAGAGAAGGAGGGTTGTTGTTGCTTATAGAGCCAACTATGGCTAGAGGTGTTATGGAGCTTATACTAAGGAAGGAGAACACATACATCCTGTACTAAGGATGGAGAACACATACATGCTTAGGAAACATAACATAGATCATAGATATCATATCGTCCACAAGACAAGTTGCTTAACTACACTGTCTCTAGCGACAATTTATACTACTTTGATTAGGGATTAGTAAGACATTACAATCCATACATTGTGGAATCAAGTGTATAGATATTATAACATTGACATCTCTCAGTAGGTTGTATATAGGATGAAGCATACTACAATGAAGACATTATATGTTGCTTATGAGGAGCAATACTATATTTTATATGATTACTGCCATACAGTGCTTATGATGAATGAAAACAGCAAAATCAAGATAAAATTGAGGAGCGACATTCCTAATCCAAATCTTTTGTTCTAGAGAATATGTGTTTCTATGGATGTTATGAAGGATAGTTTCATATATGGTTGTAGGCCCTTCATAAGGCTTGATGGGATATACCTAAAAGGCCAACATGGAGGATAGTTGTTACTAGCAGTTGGACTTGATGGTAATAGCTATATGTTCCCTATAGCCATTGCAGCAGTGGAGGTAGAGAACTTAGATGTTTGACAATTGCTTTGAGAGGTAACATATATTTCTTTGACTTTGTCTTTTAATTAGCTATAATTGGTTATTAATAGTATGCTCTTGTACTTTATGCAGCTTTTTCTGGATGATATTGACAGCGAACGACGTATAAAGTGGACTTTCATGTCAGATAGGAAAAAGGTTTTATGAAAAGTTGCATCCTTAATTTAAACATAAGAAATGAGTTATTTATTACTATTTGACTTGAGTAATAACATAAATTATTGAACAGCTAATTGTTTGTTGTTCTATAGGGACTTGTGGAAGCATTGAAAGGTGTCGCTTCGAAATGTGAACACCAAATTTAATACACTACGTTGAGAGCTAACAAGGGCAATAGTATCAGGGTAGGTCCTAGCTTATAAAAATCTTGAAAATCGAAGATGGGAGGTGAGAAACATGCAAGCAACAAAGAAAGTAAAATAAGCAAAGCCTCAATCCACTCTAAGGATATTACACACAAGGGAACTATCGAAGACTTAGGCTTAACTCGATTTGAAGCATAAGTTAGTTCGATGAGGGTACTTGCCATCTAGCCTTGCTTAAGGGTTGGGATAAGAGTAAAGTAAACAAGTTAATAGAGAGCAATGTTCATAAAAATGAGAAGTATATTCAATATCAGATGTATGATAATTGTGGCTACATTTATAAAGGATAATTATACCTGAAATGTTAGAGCATCCTACATAAAATGAAAAAGACAAAATGATTATTATCCAAAAAAAGTAATGCATAAGGAATAATAAAAGGTATAAATGAAAATGAAAAGAAATCAATGATTATTGCAATGAATCCTTTCACATGGGGGACTAGATACATAGCATTAGATCACTAAAGGGGCTTCTGGCAGAAATAGACAAATGGTACAATCAGGGTAGAGGCTACCAAGCAAAGGTGTAGAGTAGACCTAGGGGTCCTCTTGAGAAGATATAGGTATAGATGTATGCTGGGGTTTTCGGTACCAATACTTTTGAGTTGATGGTCGATACGATTATGGTTGAGCAAGTGTATGAGGGGTCAAACTATCAAAGTGATTCATATATACGTCGGTTGCATAGTTAGTCGAGTAGACTAAACTGTTATTCGAGTACGTCTTTGGTTGGCAACAAAAGACTATTAATAGACACACGAGGGTTTGGCTTAAACATGGCATCAGCTTAGCAAACTGTAGCAGCTTGTACTCTTTGATTGTAGGATGAGAAGAGAGAACTCGCCTCACCATGCTTTCCAATCCTCAGGCTTAGGCTCAAGTTAGAGGTTCAACAATCTGATTCCTTTCATCCTTACTGAGTTGATTAGGATTTGGGATTAAATCTAACTAGTCCTCATTCAAGCATTCCTTGGATTAGTAGGGACTGAGGCCAGCAATATTGGACACATTCGACACTCCAAAGTCATCTAACAACTCTAATTGGTAAGCGTTATCATTAATCTTCTTGAGGATCTTAAAGGGTCCATCAGCTCTAGTAGATATCTTGCTCTTCTTCTTATTTGGAAATCTTTCCTTGCTCAATTGTAGCCACATTTGGTCACCAAACTAAATCTACTTGGTCTTCCTTCCTTTGCCCTTCTCCTTTAGTTTTCTAATAGCTTGGTCAATGTGCTAGGCAACTTGTTGGTAGATTTGCTGGATGGATTGAGCTTTAGTCTTTGCTTTTGGATCTTTTTGGTCAATGGGCGGCATCGAGGTATGATCGAGGGGTAGTTTGGGGTTGAAACCATAGACAACCTGAAATGGGGTTTGCTTAGTGGTGGCATATACTGTCCTATTGTAAGCAAATTCGAGTACAGGCAGGTAGACATCCCAATTAGTTAAATTCTTTCTTACTATAGCTCAAAGCATGATGCTAAGGTGTAGTTGACCACTTCTATCTAGCCATCGGTTTGATGATGGCAAGAGGTACTAAACAGTAGTTTTGTTTCAATCATATGCCAAAAAATTCTCTAGAAATGGCTTAAGAATTTTGGATCTCTATTTGATACTGCACTCCTTGGTACTCTGTGCAAGCAAACCATTTCCTACAAAAACAAAGTAACAATAGTTGAAGCATCGTTAATTTTGTTGTAAGGCATAAAATATACCATTTGGCTAAACTTATCAATGACAACCATTACAGAATCTTTACCTTAAGCAATTCAAGGTAATCTAAGGACAAAATCCATACCCAAGTCAACGCATGGTTTGGTTGGAACAAGCAGAAGCATTGCCTTCCCTTATTTTGCTCAACTTTTTGCTTTCTTGTAGTTGGCGCATTCTTCAATCACACAATGTATGTTACGATTCATTTTAGGCTAGAAGAGTTTATCATTCGATAGTTCATATGTCCTTCGCTCTGTAAAGTGCCTAGAGAGTCCTCTACTCTAAGCTTCTCTCACCAGTAGTGCTCTAATTGAACAAGTTAACACATACAATTTGCCACTTCGAAACAAATAACCATCCTCCATACGATACTTATCCACTGCTTTTCCTTCTCTATAGTGCTTATATATAGGGCCAAAATGAGAATCATTTTGATACTATTCTTAATACTTGCAAACCTTAACAACCTAGTCTACAACTTAGTGAGAAGAACATGCCTTCTTGATGGAGTATCAAAAACTACATTATTCTTGCCTTGCTTGTATTTGATGATGAAATTAAATCCCTCCAAAAATTAAATCCTTCAAGCTTAGCATTTGGAAAGTTTTGATTAGCTTCATAAATATCTCAAGGATTTATGGTCCATGTATATGACAAATTCCTTTAGTAGAAGGTAATGCTGCCATATGTGAAGAGTTCAGATTAATGCCAAGCGTTATTTATCATACATAGATAATTTAATTAAGTTCCTCTGAGCTTCTCACTATGATAAGAGATTGGTCAGGCTTCTTGCATCAGCACAGCTCTGATGCCAACACCTGATGTGTCACATCTAAGCTCAAACACTCTTTTAAAGTCTAAGAGAGCTAAGACTAAGGCAGAGGTCAACCTCGCTTTCACCTTGATAAAGATCCTCTCTTCTTTCTCTCCCACTTAAACTCCACATTCTTCTTTGTTAACTTAGTTAAAAGTGCTACTATAGTATTGAATCCTTGGATGAAGCATTGGTAGAATGATGCTAATCCATGGAAACTCCTCACTTTAGCACATGAGGTTAGGGTTAGCTATTCAACAATAGCTTATACCTTCTCCTCATTAACTTTCAATCCTTTTCCACTAACCATGTAACTTAAGAAGATCACCTCTTCTTGGTAGAAATAGCACTTCTTCACATTTCCAAATAATCTTTCTACTCAAAGGACATCAAAAATAGTTCGGAGATGTTCAATATGACTGACTAAATTGGCACTATAGACAAGAATGTCATCTCGATCAGATTTCTAAAACATGATTCATCAATCTCATAAAAGTGCTCAGGGTGTTTTATAATTTGAAAGGCATGACTATCCACTCATACATACTATAAAAGTAGTTTTCCATCCGTCCCCTTGCCTCATTCAAACTGGTGGTACCCTAACTTCAAGTCGATCTTACTAAACACTTGCACCACTCAATTCATCTAACATATTGTCTAACCTTAGAATGGGTATCGGTACTGAATCATAATCTTGTTGATAATTCTACTAACTGCACACATACACCAAGTGCCATCCTTCTTCCCTACAAGCAATGCAGGTATAGTAAAGGGGCTAAGGCTCTTCCTCACATATCCCTTCTCTAATAGCTAATTGATTTGCTTTTAGAGCTTTGTAGCTTACTCGAGATTCATTCTATAGGTAAGCTTTTTCAGTAATGCAATGCTACTCAATTCTTCAAAATGTGGGTAACCCCTTAGGCAATTGTTCAAGAAATAGATTAGAATATTCTTCAAGAAGCTTCTTGAACTCCTCTAGTAGTTTCACTCATTCCTTCAATTCCAACAAACTCCTTACTAATAGGAAAGTCAATAGGTCATATTTGATGGCTACTCGAAGTTTGGCTTTACTCAATACCAAAGCCTTCTTCGATCCTCGAGCCCATTTACTTTGTAATTTACTCACTTAGCTTGGGGTTATGGGGTTTAAGGTAATTTTCCTACCATCCTTCTCAAGCACATAAGTGTTCTTGAATCCATCATGCATATCCCTCTAATAAAAGAGCCAACATCTGCTTAGTAATACATAAGATGCACACATGGGTAGCACATCATAAAGAGTTTCATTTGAATAATTTCCAATGGAGATCGGTAACAGCACTTGCTAAGTGATATGCAATGCTCCTTTCTCATTTAGCCAATGCAACTTATATGGCTTCAAGTGTAAGATAGTAGGTAACGTGAGCTTGCTAACCAGTTTGACAAAGTGTACGAACTTAATCATTTACCATGTAAGTGATGTGGAATAAGTTCTCTCTTTACTCCTCCTCAGTAGAGGGTTCTAAACTCATCACATGGTGGATAACCAAAGTTAACTTATCCAAATCTTCAGCAAACACATCTTCCTTAACTAGTTCAGTATTGGCCTTAACCTCTTCCTCCACTTCTTTTTCCTCTTCTAGTTCCTCATCAGTGTTATCTACTTTGAGCTTTAGGACATCTCCCTTAATAATAACTGTTCTTTTGTTTGGACATTGGGCAGCCATATGCATAAACCCTCGACCCTTAAAACACTTGATCTATCTCGTCGTCCTCTCATATCCTTATCCCTTCTCATAAGTCTTTGACTACACTTCACTATCAACTGGTTTGCTCTTTTGCTCAGCCTTGATGATTGTTCTTTGGCTTGGCTTAGCACTTTTTTGAGATCGGTAACTTCCTTAAGTAGGTCAGGTTGGTTATATAAGTAAGCTCATTGGAGGTTGGCTTGGCCTATTTCTTCTCTATGTTTCTATTCACTGGGTTATTCTTATGGCTTCGTCTAATGTACTAAATTGTAAAGTTCCACAATATCTCAAATATCACTTCTTAATCTAATAAGGAATCTAGATACTATATAGGCTAGTGGTTCATCCATTTCACGTCGAATCATAAGCATTTGGAATTCCTGAATGTACTCATCAACAGCTCAGCTTCCTTGTCACAACTCTTAAAGTCTAGCAAAGGTATCCTATAGGTAGGTATCTGGCATAAATCTATTTTTGAGAATTCTTTTCATCTAAGGCTAAGTGTTGATTTCTCTATATCCTTCTCTTATGGTCTAGAAGTTCTTCCACCATAATGCAGCATACCCTAAGAATTCTACAACAGTAAGTTTCACCTTCTTATGATCTTCATATTGATAATAGTTGAAAACACGTTCAAATTTCTCCTCCTAATCCAGATACTCATTCGTATCTCCAGAATGGTAAAAGCTCAAAATCTGAAGCTTCGTATGGTTAGTAGCTCGAGGTGCTCGAGCTCACTCCTCTTCATCATTGTACTCTTTTCTTTCTTCCCTATTTGTATTACCTACTCCTCCACCTTGAGCTTGTCAATTTGGGTTCTATCCTTGCACAGGTTAAGCAGCTTAGGGGGTATTCCGTATTGCCTCAGCAGATCAAAAGGCTAATGAATGAACAACTCAGGTCAAATTAACTATAAGATTAGTCATTTCATCAATTCATTCATCTATACTTCTAAGGGTGTTTTAGGGTTATCGTCTATGGTGGGCAATATTGCTATTATCATCTCTAATACCAATGTTAACACTTAGATCCACCATTCTCTTCAATAGAACTTAGTAACACATTTGGATTGTAAGAAACAAGAAATACTCAATTCCTTCAAGCCAAACAACATACACATACACTTTTCTACATGAATGTTCAACTAATTTGTTATCACAATAGTTACTCCAAAGCACAATAAACCAAATTGAAACTTGCTTTGTTTTCATATGTTCGAAATAGGGCAAAATAGAGTATACTACCACAACAATCTACTATGACTTCTACTTACTCAAATACTCATAGATAACCTCCACACAACTTTAACATGCTACTACAACAAATGCTACTTCACAAAAGCTTAAATGCAACTTACCCAAATGAAACTTCACTTCGATACCAAGATGATACGCAGTACCGAGAGTTGACAATGGCAAAAATATCAGGGTGAGTCCAAGCTTGTAAATTGAAGATGAAAAAGGAAAAATGTGCAAACATCAAAGGAAGTAAAACAAGCAAACTCTTGATTTACTCGAAGGATATTGTGCACTAGGGAACTACTGATGACTTACGTCTCAACTCGATATAACACACAAGCTGGTCTGACGAGGGTACTTGCCACCTAACTTTAGTTAAGGGTTAGGATAAGAATGAAGTAAATAAGCTAAGAGAGCAATGTCCATGAAAATAAGAAGTATATTCAATATCATATGTATGATGATTGTAGCTACATTTACAAAGGCTATTTATACTCAAAATGTTAGGACATCTTACATAAAATGGAAAAGACAAAAAGGGTATTGTCCAAAAGAAGTAATGTAGAAGGAATAATAAAGGGTATTGGTCGCCTCTTAATAGAGTTATTGAGTCTTACAATTTAAATTCCTATATTTTATCTATAACTTGATTTATTAAGCAAGTGTACCTATCATTTAATAGCATAGATGAGTATAGGGTTGTCTTCACTAGGAACAAATTCAAACACTATTATTGATTATTCTTTCGATTAACTAGTACCCCACTTTATCAAATGATGAAAAGATTAAATTATCTAATTCACTAGCTAAATTACACTAATCCACAATAACTTTTATCCAATACGAATGCTATAGAAACCATTAACACTACAATGATTAACATACAGACTTGCTTCACCACTTAGTATGATATTATCAATATGCTTTTTATCCTAATACTTATTATTTGTGGGAAATTACAAGTATATAAGCATTCTTCTCAAAACTATTTACTTCTAATCCTAACTATGTCTATTAGAATCCCTTCAGAATTAACAACCAATTTGGATCACATTAATGTCATGTTAATTTATCGATTTCCCTAAGAATGTAGCAACTTTCCTAATAATATCTTTATTATTAGGAGTAAATTGTTTCAATGAATCAAATCTATTAAATAAAATTGTCTCTTAACATATTCTATTGAAATTTAGCCTAAGACAATGTTGTGCACTATACTATACTTAGATTAATTTTGGGTAAAGTACAATACAACACTTAGAAACTATGGTAAAAATAGAAATACAGTAGGTACAAAGATGGATGAATAGGTGTTGGTTAGTGATCTGGCGTTATATCTTTCTCTAGTGTTCTTACTCTTCTTGTCTAAAAGTTGCTATATATTTATACTTGACTCCTCAAAGGACTTGAATTGTACTACTTCAAGACACTACCGATATTAAGGCATGTTCCATGTACTAGTTCGTGTGAAAAAGTTGAAGAAGAATAGTTGTGTCCACTCCCATTATGTCGGTCACTCGGGGTGTAATAGTCTCGGAAAACAAGATTCTATACTAATTACAGTCGTGATAGTGGACATGAACTCCTCATCGCTTCATTACAACTCATCATGCCTGTGATTGAGGGTGTGATTACCCTCCTATTATACAATTATGGTCATGATTGACAAGGGGATCATCAAAATTTCCTCAATCATGCCTTTGATGAAGGGCGTGATCAGTGCTGGCTATTCCAATCCTTCATTATCACACCCATAATTGAGTGAATCTTAGTTTTGCTTCAAGGTTTTCTTCTCCTTACAATCGTGATTGCCTTAAAAGTCATTGTTATTGTGTAAATTCCATCCCTTTGCCCATGATTCATTTGAAATTAATAAATTATACAATTAAGTACCAAAACTTAAGAATTGAATCACTATTATGAACAATTTATGCCTAAATATGCCTTAAAAGTATAAAGTAATTTACACTTATTAGGAATGAATGAAAATACAAAGAAATCAATGATTAGTGCAATGAATCTTTTTACGTAGGGGACTAGACATGTGGCATTAGGTTATTGGAGGCACTTATGGCATAAACAGACGAATAGTATGGTCAGGGTAGTGGTCATCTAACAGAGGTGTCGAGAAAAGGTGCAAAGCAAACTTAGGGGTCCTCCCAAGAAGACATAGGTGTAGATGTGTGCTAAGGTTCTTAGCACCAACACTTCTGGATTGGAGGTTAGCATGATCATGGTTGAGCAAACGTATGAGGGGTTAGACTGTTAGAGCAGTTCATATTCAAGTCGGTTGTACAGTTGGTTGGTTGGATTGAACTCTTGTTTGAGTACGTCATTGGTCGGCAACTAAAGACTATTAATAGACACATGACGATTCGATTAGCATATGGCATCAGGTCGGCAGATTGTTGTAGCTTAGACTTTTTGGCTCTAGGGTGAAAAGAGAGAACTCACCTTGCTATGCCTTCTAATCCTTGGCCTCAAGCTTAGGTTGCAGGTTTGGTGGTTTAATTTCTATTAGAATCTACGGCACCCTTATGGTAACATGAGGGATGCTAACATCAAAATCACGCCTTTAAAGGATAATCTTTGGGGAATAGCTTCGACATACACAATGAATACGTTCAACCACCACATAAGAAGAATCCAAATGATGGATAATGAGGCATTTATGCATTTGAGTAGGTTAGATTCAAGATCATGGAGTAGGAGTCATTTTAGTTTGGTTTTCAGATGTGATATGCTGGTGAATAATGTATATGAAAGTTTTAACTCCTACATCCTTAATAAGAGACATCGACCCTTATTATCTATGCTAGAGTGCATTAAAAAGAAGCTTATGTCACGATTTCAATCAAAGTGGGAGGAGGCCATTTGATTTACAAGCTTAGTTTGCCTACAAGTATTGGAAACCTTAAAAAAATTGAGACAAGATAACCACCATGCCATTACTAGATATGTTAGGGATGGACATGTTAAGGTTGAGACCGTAACCTTAGTGAGGACTATCAGCTTAAGAGACTATGAGTGTAGTTGTTGAGCTTAGTAACTATGCGGAGTTCCATGTGTTCATGTAGCTAGTGCAATTATATTTGACAATGGAAATTTAGAAGGCTATTGCAATGCTTATTTTCATAGCTCCACATTTCGTAAAGCATACGAGGGCATTATGTTTTTGATACTTAGTAAAGACCAATAGTTAGATAGTAGGAAGGGGATAATAGAGCCTCTAAAGCATTCTAAGGTTGCCAATAGGCTTATGAAGAAAAGAATTTGAAAACCCAATGAGAAGTTGAAACCATTTGGTAAGTATAGTAAGAGGGGTGTAAGAATTACTTACTAAAGATGTCATCAATCTAGTCACAACGCAAGAGCTTATATTGGAAACTTAGTGGGGTCTAGTCAAAGTAGTTCTAACCATTGCAATCCTAGTAGGGAGGTACTACTAGGGACAATGGTAGGGGGGTCAGTGTTAGTAAGGGTGTTGTTAGGAAGAGGGTTGTTAAGGATAGGGGTAGTGCTGGTAGGGATGTTAGTAGGAATAGGGGTAGTTTAAGTAGGGGTACTGCTAGGAGAAGGGGTAGTGTTGATAGGGGTCGTGGTCAAGGAGACACAACAGGTCAAGAAATAGAAGTAATATAGACTGAATGTTTAAGTAGATAAGTCCAAGTAGTAGTCTATGCTGATCACAGTCTCCCATCATAAGAACACCCCAATGACCCACTATATGATGATTTTCCTTGGTACGATATGTATATCCCATCTCTACTTTGTTCACATAATGCATTTGATGAGATTGACATAACACAAATGGCTCCTTCTTTTGAAAAATCTCCTCTAAGGACTGTCGTAGGTTTTGGTGGTGAAGACACTAAAGGTAGATGGGTAAGACTGAGTGTACATGTTTTTAAGAGTTTTTTCTTGTTAGTTTTATCTATTTTTATGATATGAATAAAGTCTCAATATTTGCAAGCTACTGCATTTTTAAGTTGTGTACGATGCCTTAAAATTTGGGTAAAAGAAACTATTGAAAATTTTAACATTTTCAAGTTATAAGGGATACATAATTGCAGAGGCAACTATGAATATTGCAAAATCACCACTTCATAACAAGGAAATAGGGAAAAAGGCACAAACATCACAGTCTGCTTCCTTTAGAATCAAGAAGGTATGGTGTTTACTTTGTTGGAATTTAGGGATTCAAAAAACTCTATTTACAGCAAATTTTTTTTTTTTTTTTTGGAATAAAAATTGAATCCCTAAAACATCAGTGGACCCATGAGATAAATTAAATTGATATAAGAGAAGTTCTATTACCTTTTGCGAATCTTAGACACGTTGGTGATGTAGATTTGTAGGCACTATGATCTCGTGAGCCCCCTCTATGGTATCCATGCTCGAACAAACACATTGAAAAGAGACTATGATGTGCTAGCACCAAAATGGATGTAGAAAACCCTCCTAATTTCTTATGCTTCACTCTCTATTTTTTGTTTACAAAGCTTCTCTATAGGTTTAATGTTGATGATTGTAGATACCCTATTTTTATCATCTTTTAGTCTTATATAGGGCAAGGAGTCTAAATTTAGAAAAAGTACAAAAAAATAAGAAATTTAGAAAAAATACAGAAAATAGAAAAAGAAATAAGTAGAAAAAATTTAGAAATAAAGTAAAATGCCTTTTATTTTTCACCATAGAGTACTTCACCACATGTTGGAATATCATTACGCTATGTATCCATTATAGGATACGTGGTACTACTACATACATACACCATATGGTCATGTGTCGCCATGTAGCATGATACACATCATGTACGTGTCAACTACATACGCAACATGTCATCAACTAAGTATCTTTTATGTAACACTTTCTTACTAGATGACATGACTGATGTGGTGCCACGTCAACATATTTTTCTTTTCTTTCTCCCCTCTTTCCCGTTCTTTCCTTCATTTTCCCATGCAAGAACAGCTTAGGGTGCCATGTTTCAAGCTGATTTTTTTTTATCCCTTTTCTTCACAATTTCATCAAATAAATTATGAAATCATGAAGAATGCATGGGATACTACACATTTGACCCAATATCGAGTCTCAGTACATTCATTTTCTTATTGAATTTAGTGCTCCAAAATTGAAAAAAACTCGTTTTTACTCGAAACCTACCTCCTTGATTCAAGCTTCTAAAATGCAATTCAAAGCTTCCACTCAATCTTTTTGGCAAAAACAAATATGATGGATACGGTTTTGACTTGAATATGACTTCAATTTATGCTTAATCCTGAGATCCAAGCTAAGTCATCTTTGCCCATTTAACCTCTAATTATTGATTTCCATCTTCGATTCGAGCTCTAACATTATGAATAGGAGTTGGAGCTCCCGAGAACTCTTTCTTTCTCTTGAGCTAACTTACTTACTCACTCTCTCTCTAGTTGACTATGTCATCTCTTTCTCTTTGCAATTCTCCCCTCTCTGACCACTTTTGAGCAAACCCATAATCACTACAACATTCCCCACACGCCTAGCTCTCTTCCTATATCCTTCATAAAGCTTGTCGCGAACTCCCTTAGCTTCACCAAACCAACCACCACTTAACCCTAGCTGCGACAACCATTACATTGAATCACCCATTACCACCTTATGCCATTCGAAACCACTACTACGGCTGAATTCCCCATACCTTAGAGCCTAGGACCACTCCTTTCTTACCCCCTCAAACACTACCATATGGTCAAACCAGCTCCACTATTGCCTCCACCATTTTGAAGACCACCAAGCCGAGCTCCGTTAGCTTTGAAACTTCACTTACCCCCTCTCCCCCTTAATGTCAATAAAAAACACACAAGAATCCTCTTCCCCACTCATTTCGCTATCCAAAATGCCTAAGAGCATGCCTTGTTGCTGTTATTGTTAAAAAGGGCTTGGGACTTGATTTGGACTCGATCGAGCCGACCCAAAGACCTGCTCCAACTTCGACTCGCGCATATCCCTCTAGTCCAGATTGTTTCAAGCTTCAGTTTTTGTATTTTTTATTTTATTTATTTATTTCTATTTTTTTTATCTCTAATGTAATTGTAAACTAAAAAAAAAGAAGAACAGATAGAATAGTCTATATTTTTTTTTTGTTAAAACTTAAAAAAGGAATAAATAAATATATATAATTAAATATTGTTTTACCTTTTAGGAAATCAATTTTCTAAATAAATAAAAGTAATTAATCTTTCCAAAACTAGGGTTCAATTTAGAAGTTTCCAAAAATAAAACTCTAATTTAGGACTTTTTTTAGAATATTTCCTTAAAAACTCAAATTGGGTTAAAAACGTATACATGACTTTTTCAAAATACTAAAATCAACTCACCCACCTAAAATTTTCATCAAAAGATCTAGGTATATCTGATTTCGAACAACAGATACATAAACACCTTCGAAGCAACGTAAAAAATAAAAAAACTTAAAATTTTCCAATTTAGCTTAATTTTTCCAATTTAATATAATAGAATCCAATTCATTAGCTAAGGATTAGATTTCATTTTTAAAAGGTAATTCCAAGAAATTTAGTCTAAATTTGGAAAGTTAATGGTACTTGTAAATGTTTAAAGAATCTAATCCTTGGACTCGTATCTCTAGTTTCTTCAAAACCCTTTTTTTTTTTTAAATCAATTTTCCTACGTAAACCAGTATTTATATATGTCTGATCCCAATTAGCGAGTACATAAGCAACTCTAAGGCAACATAAAAAATTAAAAGACTTAAATTTTTCCAATTGAGTTTAATTTATCTAATTTAATAAAATAGAATCCTTCCATTTAGTTTTGACTTAAACCATATCCTAACCCTAGTTGAGTAGTGACTCTAAGGATTTCCAAAACACATTTAAAAAGTAAAAAGTAAGTTTTTCTTAACTCTTAGTGGATGATTAATATTAAATGGGTTAAGGTTTAATATTAATTGAGTTAAGGAAAATATTTTAAAAGCAGGAAAAATTTAGGCCCGATAAGATAGCGACTCTACTAAGGATCGTTAAGAAGGTTACCTATTCAACTTTCTAAAATTAGAATTAATCTCTAAAAATCAATTTATTTACTTATTTATTCATTCGCTATTTTTTGTCCATAATTGTACTGACATTTCTGCATGTTTAGCTTTAATTGTTTATTTAAATTATTAGGGGGGAGGGGGGGTAAGTTTTGGGAATTTACTTTATGCACCATAAATGTGTGATAGCTCGAGGTTGATTAGGCCACCCCCACTTAAACTTAGTGTGACCAATGAAAATGTTTTTTAACAAGTAAGGTCACATAAGCTTAAGGACCTTTACAACCTATCCTTCATGAATTCACAACATTTAGAATCAACAAATAATCAAGCAAGACGAAAAGAAAAGAAATAATAGCTCGAAGTTTCTTTAATTTCCCTTATAATTTCACTATGTTGTAAATTTAGAGTTGAAAATAGGGTTTTTGTCTTTGTAGCAAACATTTTCTTTGTAATTCAACCCAAAGAAATGGTCTACTCATTCAACTCCATCCATTTCAAATAAGGGTTCGTTGATAAGCCCATTAACCCTAAGCTTGCTCTAGACCAATAGCTTCAACACTTTAACTCGAGGAAATAAGAAATCATCACCAATAAGATTAGGCTTATTCTATCACTTCCTGCGGTAAAAATTGAGATCAATCTAATCATGGCTTTGACCAACTTTTGGGAACCTAAGGAAATAGCTTTTCAAGTTGGGCTTCACCTAATCAATCCAATGCTTGAAGAGTATACTTAATTACTTCAAGCCCCATCCTTAGAGGATATATACACTCCAAATTTAGAAGTTGACCTCGTGAATGCACTTTCAAGATTCCTTGGGGTTAGAAAAGCTGAAATAAACAAGGCCTTGAAGAACTGTAATGGAAACTGCATCAAATTGGAAGACCTAAAAGCATGGTTCACCACTAAGCCTAGATCCAACAAATAGGACATCTTTTGTAGTAATCCCAAATACTAGGGACATATTAGAATGAAAGCTTTTATGCTAGCTACACACGAGACTCTCCTATTCCCTAATGGAAAGTTCTTCATCCATTTTAGGGTTGCTAAATTAGTAGCTAGTTTCTTGAAGGCAAATCGTATGACTCGACCCCCCTCGTAGATCAAGTTAGAAGCCTCAATATTTTGAAAGAGAAATACAATGGCACACTAAAGACCAGTATGGCATTATTAACGGTTTAGTTCTTGAGCCACATGAAGTGTTTTGGGCTTGATTTGATCTAAGGAGAATTTGCCCATAGTATTGATTTGATCAATTTTTTGGTCAACAAGTTCCATCTCCCAAAAGAGAAGTCCACTTAATGTTAGGTAGTAGTATTACGAAATTTCCAAGTCACTGATATCTTATGAATAGCAAGATGAAGCAACTTTAAGAGGGTAATCTTAGTCTGTAAAAATTATCAAGCAATACCTCTAGTTGGGATGAAATGGTCCATAGGTTATTACCTTAACAATATGATCAAATAGTTTGGGGGAATTTAAGATATAGTTTACAAGGCCTCATTAGATATCACATCCTTGAAATATGAGGACCTTCAGGTTCCAATGCCACAAAAGATGTCCAAACTTCGAGCAATCAAGCAACTATGGGAAACAAGGACCATTGGCCCTAACATCGATTTAGGAAAATGGCTGGGAAAAGTAGACAATCATAGGGTCACCAAAGAATATTTGTATGATCAACTCCATAAAGCAAGGGAGATCCAGTATCAAGCATTAAAGTTCATACAACCTACACCAACTAAACCAAACCAAAAATCAAGACTTGTATGGACTAAGTACAAGCCCATATAGAAGTTATCTATGAAGAGTGCGACATGTGAGAAGATCTGTTTCAAGAATCTAGATAGCGTTCCTGTGCCTTAGAACATCAATTGAAGATGACCTAAATAAGGCTCAAAGAACTTGAAGAAACAGATGAGCCTAGCCCAAGAAAGAGAAAGGAAGCACCAGTAGGATCTAGTAAGAAGAGAACACCGGCTTAGTGCTAGAGGAATGTTTAGAAATAGGAGTATTTTTTTTTTTTGAAACAATGTATCTCCCTTTATTAAATAATGTAAAATGGGACTTCGAAAGCTACAATAAAAATTACCATCTTGTTGGCTAATTGTTGGTTTTGTTTCTCAACATCCATATGCCATATATCTTTGCATTTATTTATTTGTTTATCATTCATCTCATTTCACTAAAATATTTATATGCTAACTTGTTGAGAAGTAATCTTGAATCAGGTTGCAAAGATAGCTCCTAAAGGCTAGACCTTCTAAAGAAGTCCTATTCGAACCTACTCATAAACTAGGATGGCCAGCTAAGGAAACAACAACATCAACGACCAAAATAACAACAACAATGTGAACCTAGAAGTTATTGATCCTATTGAGTTAAGGTTCTGCTCCTTGGAATGAATCGTGGGAAAGATTGCAGATCAACTAAACTTCCTTATTGACAACATCGCTTTACTCCGATCTACAACATGATCAAACGAGAAAAGCTTTAAGGCTTAATATGAAAAGAATATCAAAGCCTTACCCCTTGAAGCAAAAGAAGCCTACCTTAAAGTCAACTTAGCCTTTGAATCCTTTGGGATAAAATGGGTCTATCTAAAGGTCAACTCGACTTTTGAGTCGAACACTTATTCATTCTTGGTCAACTTGAAGCCAGAAACTGACTAAGATCAATTGAAAGAATTGGAAAGGTAGTTGACCTAGCAAATCATTGAAGAGATGAAGATACTCAAAGGTTATGATGGTTTCGAGCAGCTGGTATTATAGACTTCTTAGCTTATGACTATGGAAGCTTCCTTGAAAAACTTAAGTTACCTGACTTTGAGAAGTACAATGCTACTAGTTACCCTAAGCTACACACTAGATTGTACATACAAAAGATGGGAAAGTATGTATAGTACAACCAGCTTATGATGCAGACTTTTCAGGACAACTTAATAGGCCCTGCTTTGATGTGGTATGCCTAATTTGATCTAAGTCAAGTAAACACATGGGAGAAACTGGCTAAGGTGTTCTATGAGCAATACAAATTTAATGTTGAAGTGGCATCAACCATGATGGACTTTGTTTCCTTGCAAAAGAGGAACAATGAATCATTCAAGAAATATGCTCAAAGATGGAGATCCCTAGTTGTAAGGGTATCTACCCCCATGATTGAGAAAGAGCTAACTTCATTTTTCATCAACACTCTTGAGAGACCCTACTTCTCTCACCCAATCGGGTAGGCCTCCACTAGTTTTACAAAGGTAGTAGCAGTAGGGTGCTGGATTGAAAGTGCCATCTCCTCCAGCAAGTTGCAAGAACCATCAGATAGAAAACCACCCTCTACTAAACCTACCATTGGTAAGCCTAGAGCAGTTACTGTTGGCATGGTCAATTCAAACACCAAGCCTAATGCCCAAGTCTCTTTCAAAGCAAATCTTCCACCAATTCAGCAATAATTTAGAGGTCAACCGCAAGTCAACATGGCCTTAGGATAGTTCACTAAGATACCAGTTCCGCTTAACTAGATCCTCAAAGAACTAAGAAAAGATAATCTACTTCATTTTAAGCCTCCCAATGAAAGGTACAGGCCACTAGTTTTTTGTCCCATAGCCAAGTGTCAATATCACTTGGAGTAGGTAGGCCATTCAACCAATTCGTGCTAGAGATTAAAAAAAAAGATTTAAGACTTGATTGATGAAGGTATAGTCAAGTTAGACTTCATAGAGGCTCCAATTCCAAACATCAGCAACAACCCCTTACCCAACCATGGCCCCATCATCAATATGATATTTGACAACTTAAATCCCACCATCAATATGATTGGTTCCAACCAAGAGCCTAAGGTCTACAAATTTTATAAATAGGAGGAGAAGTAAGCTCTAAAGACTAAAAGGTATACCTTTCATGTGCTCTTAGCTCCTAAAAGTTACAAAATTTCCCCTTTCAACTACTAGGTAGTAAATAAAGGGCTATCAGGTTCACTCGTAGGAGGGATTACCCTCTCTAGTAGAATTTATGACCTAAAAGAAGACTATGCTAGAAAGAGCAAGCAAAGAACCAACTGAATATGAGGAGGGACTGACTGCCTTCACCAAAATGATTAAGTCTAGTAAGTATAAGATAATGGATTAGTTTACTAAGACTCTAGCACAAATATCTCTTATGAGTTTGCTGATGGCTTCTAAACCATATAGAGAAGCTCTATTCCAAACTCTGAGGGAAAGTAAAGTCCTTCATGAAATATCAGCTGAAAAGATGTGATTAGTTGCTAACTCCATCCTCACTATGGAATAGATTTCTTTCTCTATTGAAGAGTTAAGTGAGGAAGGTTATCAACACACTAAGCTTCTCTTCATAATAGTGAGGGTAAACAACATTATCACAGCCAGAGTCCTCATTAACAATAGGTTATCATTAAATGTTTTCCCTCTCACTACCCTAGATCTATTAGGCATCAATGCAACTACAATTAAGCTGAGTTCAACAACAATTAGGGCTTTTGATGAATCCAGAAGTGAAATTATTTGGGAGATCAACTTACCAGTTGATCTTGGCTCATAAACTTTCAACATCTAATTCTAGGTTCTAGACATTCTGAAGACCTTCAACCTCTTATTAGGAAGACACTAGATTCATTCAACAAGGGCTATACCTTTAAGTTTACATCAAAAGATTAAGTTTATCTCAAATAGTGAGGTCATAACGATTCTCGGTGACCGGGATTGTGAAATATATAAAGAAACAGCCATACCCTACATTAGCATTAAAGAGTAAGAAGACTTTGGGCTCTAAATGTTTGAAGAAGTATGTATGATTATTGATTAGAAGAAGGATGAGAGGCCAAAATTCAAAGAAGGCTAGGTTAGCACCTATGGGATCGATTACATCCCAACTTCAATGGAAGAGTCATGAAACAAGCAAGTGAGGTGCAATAAAGGTGATAGATTGTATCATGCCCCAATGACCTTTCCACCCCTAATAGAAACTTTCATTCGAGTTGATGTTCAAACCTTAGAATCTGCCCTTAGCAAGAATGAAATAGCGGGCCCATCTTGTAAGCTCTAGCACTTGAATAATTGGTTCTTCGTCCCTATGAAGAGCAATAAGCCTTCTCTAAGATAAAGGATAAATCATGGTTTAGTATTTTGTTGAGTTTTGTAATAATTACCTTTGCTCTACAATATTGTACATGAAAAAAATTTCTTTTAATCTGATAAAAAATCAGTCTAAATTCTCTTCACTCCTTCTTTACTTATACTCTTTTCTTTACTTACTTTTAGCCCATATCCAATGCTTTGAATAAAAGTTAGGGATACCTCGTGTAGATAGGTGATGAAAATATTAATATCACTTATGGCCCTACTAGGTTAGTCATTGCGAATGATGCCAATGACTATAGTAACGTGTAAGAGAGCTAACAAAGATATGAAATGAGTAGAATTTTCATTGATGAGCCAATCGAGACAATTAATGCTGGGATTGATGACAAACCCAAAGTTTTGAAGATTGGAGGGAATTTTAAAAAAGAATAGAAGGAAAAAAATGACAGCACTCTTATCTTAGTATCAAAGACGTGTTTGTATGGTCTTATGAAGATATGCCCAGGTTAGATCTATCAATTATGGTCCACCGCTTACCCATACAAGAAGATATCAAACCTAAGAAGTAGAAGCTAAGGAGATTTCGCCTAGATATCATGTTGAAAATTAAAGAAGTAAAAAAGTTACTGTAGGTCGACTTCATCAAAGTGTCTAATTATCCTTAATGTGTAGCTAACATTATACTAGTGATGAAGAAGAAAGGAAAAGTTAAAGTGTACGTGGATTTTCGAGACCTCAACCAAGCAACCTCTAAAGATAATTTCCCTTTGCCTCACATCGACATCTTGTGGATAACATACCTAGGAACCATCTCTTCTCCTTCATGGATGGATTTTGTAGATATAATTAGATTAGAATGTCCAAAGAAGACTAAAAAGTTAGAAAAAAATAAAAAATAAAAAATTATTGAAAATAGAAGAATTTAGAAAATAATAAATTTTTAATAGAATAGATTTTTAATAAAAATAAAAAGGGGGACCGTTGGGCTTGTGCTTTGATTAAATTTAGCCTAGGCTGACTTAGTCCATATGTGCAATTCGATTGCACATATAAGCGAGGTACAAGCAAATGGCTTAATGGGTAAGCATTTGGACATATGTATTGGGTTCGGTTAGAGGTCTTAGGTTCGAATCTTGTTAGAGGCAAAATTACCTTTTTCTTTTTTTCTTTTTCCCACAACACTCACTACACTGCCATATGTTAGGATTTCATTATGCCATGTGTCTTGATATGTAGCAGCTTCAGATTGGTTGATGTTGACGTAGCATTACATGGTATACTATGTCAACTGCCATATGTCACATGAGGATACGTAGTACACTGTAATTGGACAACACGACTGACGTAGCGATACGTCAATCGCTTTTCTCTCCCTTTCCTTTCTCTTTTTCATATTTTCCTCCACTTTCCCTAACAAAACAGACTCAACCCCTTCACTTTGGATCCATTTTTAGAATAAATTCCACACACGCACACGTGATTTCTTGGTCTGATCTTGTTCTAAACATGGCCTAGTTTTAATAGTAACTAAATTCTTGTCTAGATTTGGTTAAATACACATTTAAATTGAGCTCCAAAAGTTGGAAAAAACTGAAAATCTAGAAATTTTCATTTAACCCGATTTCATCTTTCCTTATTTTCTAAGTTGATTGGATGTATAAATAAGGGGTCTTAGGTTTGTTTTAGAGCACACTCAATCACTCACAATCACCAGAAACCACTCATAAGCTCTCTCTCTCTCTCTCTTCTTGATCACTCTTTCTCTATGCCTACTAAACCCTCTCTCTCTATTTGACTTCCTCTCTTTAGCTACCCTTAGAGGGCATTACTACCCTTGCTAGCTCCCCCACCACGCAAGCAGCCAAACCCAACCACTCTCATCCCTAATCGTAACCCAAAGTTCCTCCACCATTGAAACCCTAATCCCCGTACCTCTACCTTTGAAACTACCATCTCCAACCCTCTTCAACCTAAACTAACCCCATGGTTGAACTCCCTACATCTCAAAACCCTATAGCATAGTCCCCTCTCATACCAAGCAGCTACCCTTGAAGTTCCCTAAAACTACTGCCACTACTCATCTCCAACCATTGCCCAAATAGCCACCAACAACTACGACACTTTCTCTACAGCCCCTAACCCCAATCAGAAACACACAAAAACTCCTTCACCCCTTTGAGTCACCACTTAAATTACCCTGAATCAACCCCATCGTATTGCCGTTGAAAGAGAGCTTGAAGACAACCTGAACTTGACCCAAGATCTAAGACCCAAACTAACCCGACTTGGATTCACGCACTGACCTAATCTACGTGCATTCCCCTTAGTCCAACCTAATTTTCCATCCGATTTATTTACTTTCTTTTGTTTTGTTTTTTCAGTTTTGTAAATTTTTTCTTTTTGTTTTAATTTCATTTCTTTCCAATTGTAAATGGTAAAAAAAAAAAAAAAGGAAAGGAAAAAGAAAAAAAAAAGAAAAAGGAAGAAAAGAAAAACAAAATGGAAAAGGAAAAAGAAAAAAAAATAGTAGTATATTTTAGTTTTTTTTTTAAATAGACAAAGTAAAATAAAAATAATAAATAAATGGATAAAATCTTACCACCTAGAAAAATTGTTTTTTTAATAAAATAAAATAAATTGATTGTTTTATTAGGATACTTTAGATTTTTCCAAAAATAAAATAAAATTTCCAATTTAAGACCCTTTTCTCTTTAGAAATTTCCTTAAATAAACCAAAATTGAGTTAAAAACATAAATCTGACGTATTTTCAAATTAAAATAAACTCAACCCACTAAAGTGTTTATAAAATGAACTATAAAAGTCTGATTCCGAATGGCAGGCACATAGGCACTCGTGCATATAAGGCGACTTAAAATATGGAAAGTTTTATTTTTTTCATTTTTGTAGATAGTTGTGTAAATTAATTAAATTTAGTTGCATATGATATGATTAATTGTTTAGAAATTAAAATAAGGTATATTTTAAAAGCAAAGTTAAATTCGAAAAGTTAAAAATTAGTACTTGTTTAAGGTTTAATAGAATAGCTCTCGAATCTAGATCTCTCATTTTAGAAAATTGTTTTGTAGAATTAGTTTTCTCGTTAAGATCATTAGCTAAGTTATAACTAATTCATCCAATGGGTTATAATTTAACTTTTTTCTCGACTCCGATCAGGTGACGACTTTAAAGCGTTTTCAAAAATACAAAAAAAAAAAAAAAAAGGTTTTCTTTAAACCTCTATTGAGGATCAGTATTTCCTCAATATTAAATGGGTAGAGTTTAATACTAATTAGTTTAAAGAAGATTAATTTATAAAAAAATCGTAAGTAAAAAAACTAGGCTTGATAGCTTGGCAACTCCATTGAGGATGTCAAGAGGGCTAACCAATTAAATACTTTTCGAAATTAAAATTGCTTTTCAAAATGCCTATGTTATTTATTTATTTGTTTATTTATTTAATCTGTTTATTATATTCATTTATTTGATATTAACCTCATGTGTATCCTTTGTTTTAATTATTTATTTTGCATATCACATACATTGGGACATTGGGCGATGGGGGTTCATTTGTTACGTTAAAGATGTAGAGTAGATAGGTTAAAACCAAGCCATCTTAGGACCTTAAGAGGGAGCCATTGTATAGGCTTTGAGTGTAGTGAGCTAACTACCGTTCAGAGTTGATTAGGCCACCCCACTTAAGCTTGATGTAACCAATGAAAGTGATCTTTAACAAGTGAGATCACAAAGTTTAAGGACCTTTTAAAAATCACCCTAATTGTATATACTCCTCTTCAAGATTGAGTTAATGCACTACCCTTAAAAATTGCAACCTCATTGAATGTTTAAGAGTTTTAATGTAATCAAAATTTTTTAAAATAATAGTAGGATTACAACTTAAGGAGTAATGTATTAGCCTAAACAATCCTAACATCTACATATTTCCACATATTTTCTTTTATTGCATTGATGACTGATTGTTGCTTAACATTATGTAGATCTAGAATGGCAAACAATTAAGGGAATAATAGGCCATTAGAGATATTTAAGATTCGTGAGCAAATGCTAAGAGATGAGATTGTCTACTTGAAGGAGAACCTCGAATGTTCTGAGACTTATAACTGAGCCTTAAGGTCTCTTTTTGCACAGGTCATTAGGGATACTTATGAGATGATAGAGGACCTTAGGGCTCATATACGAGACTTAATGTAGGGTTTGTTCTAAATTCACATCTAAAGAGCCTAGAATAAACATCAAGTTCTTGAATAAATGTTAGGTTTTCTACCTTTCTTTTCTGTATTTTGATTTTTCAAATTAATAAAGTCCTCTTTAGTTCATTGTTCTTCATTCTCTAACATTCCTCTCTTTGTGAATAATCCTTCAATAAACATTTATCTAACTACTGTTTCTTCACATTTATCTAACCACTATTCCTTCTCATTTAGGGAAATGTAAATAAAATCTATAGACTTGTAAATAGAAACCTAAAAAACACCATCTTTGTTTGTAAATTATCTTTTGAAAATAAAACTTTACCTGTCTCTTTTGTAAAAAAAAAAAGAAGAAGAAGAAGAAGAAGAAGAAAAAAAAGAAACAAAAATTGAAAAGAAAAATATGTAAAATGAAAAGAAAAAGTTGCTAATGGCTATAAGTCCTTACGGGCTTAAGGAGCTAATCCAAGCTTAGGCCTTTGGCCCACTCAAGTAACTAACCCAAACACTTGGCCTCTAACTCACATAAGGCCCTTTGATCCGTTAAGGAAGCCAACACAAGCCCCTTAGCCCATTCAACACAAACATGAGCCCCTTGGCTCATTCAACACAAACACGAACCCCCTTAGCCCATTTAACCTAAAACACGAACCCTTTGGCCTATTCAATCTAAACACCCTTAGGTCCATTCATACAACTTACCTAAACACAAGCCACTTAGCCAGGCAGCTAATCCAAACACAAACCACAGGTCATCAAGGCAGCTAACCCAAATATAATCTTCAACCCATAAAGGTAACCAAGCTAAGCCAAAACCCTTAGTCTATTTAAAGAGCCAAGCCCAATCATAAATAAAGCCAAAACATAACCTAAAACTGAGAAACTGAGGGGAAAAGTCAAATGAAAAGTAAACTCCTCTTTAAGAAATCGGTAACTCACTTTTAAAAGGTTCAAAATAAAAAGAGGCAAACTATATTTTATACAATAACTTGAAACACTTTGAGAGTCAAGCAACACAAGGGTGAGGATATATTAGGCTCATTCCTTAAAGGAGGTTCACTTTGAATGTAATACGCAAATTGAAATGAAGTTAAGCATTTAATTTCATATCCCAAACATGATTAGCCTTTATTAATCCCTTTAGACCAATTTAGAGAATTTTCAAATTTAAACCCTGTCAAGAACCACTCCATAATGGGGCAATTCAGAGATTAAGGTCATTGATTATAAGATAAGGGTAAGATTGGTTTATGCTTGTTTACGTAACATTGATTGAAAAATAACTTTTATTTCTGATAAATTATTTTTCTTTGAAATGAAGAAGAGCCAATTTTCTTTTCAAGCACCTCATGCTCATATACTAGAAATCCATGGATTTAGGGCCTTGAAGCATTTAAAAAACAAAAACTTAACAATGGAGACAATCACTCCTGGGGCCAAAAGAAGAGAGAGAGAATAGTAAGAGATAATGGGGCAAAGCAATTGAAAAAAGAAAAACAGAGAAAGAAGAAAAGAGGTTGTAAAATTGGACCCAAGTTTAAGATAGAAAGCCCTAAGAAATATTTCACATCTTAGTAAGGGCAACAAAATTGAATCAAAAAGTAGGGAATCCAAGCCCAAAAAGCACCTAGAAACATAAAACCCTGAATCACATTCTAAAGCCTAAACCCAAAATCTCTATATATACTCTGAAGTCTTTCCTACCTATGTTAAATCACACAAGGCCTTCCTACCCACATTACCATCCTTATGTAATAAAAGCTCTTCTGATCTTAAAAGATAATTTATCTTTAATAAAAATTGTTTTTCAAACTAGGGCAAGCATATTTCTAATTTTTTCCCTAACGCTCTTAATTTGTACACCCAAGATAAATAAAAAGTATTTCTTCTAAAATAGGCCTTTTCATTAGTCCTTTTTGAAACCTTTAGACCAAAAGCCTAAATTCTTAATGTTGAACTGAAAAAGACCTAATGGATTGATCAAGGCGTATCACTTATAAAATGGACTGTAATTTTTGCAACTGTAGTTGAGAGTGAAATCTAAACTAAGAGTTAGCAAGGAAGCCCTCCTCGACTAAACTAATCATAGGTTACCAATGCCTTAGGAAATGCTTTAAAATCACAAAGCCACATGAGAAAGTCGTAAGGTTAGGGGTAATGAGAAACTCCACTTGATTACCAAGGATAAGGGTGGTTATAAGCTTGGTCCTTAAATAAGAATTTATATTCGTTGGCAAAACTTTCATAAAAAAGAAAAAAAAAAAAGAAAAGAAGAAGAAGAAGAGAGAGAAAGTAAAAGCTTGTCATAAGATTTTGTCCAATCCATGTTGGCTCAAGTAGCCAAACTTTTAACTCATGTCACTCCATTTCCTTTTCAAATTGGTCACACTTTTTTAAAATTGATCTTAATAGTCTAGATTATTCTTTCCTAATTGCAGTTTTTAATGTCCATTAACTCTTTTTCAAATCAAAGGGCCTATCTTTATTTTCTTTTTCATAAATGGGTGTCTTTCAATAATTTCATTATAAATACTTTTCTAAGTCAAGAAGTCTTTTAAAACTAGTTGCTTTCTTTGCTTTTCTTATTTTACTTCTTCAATTCCTCATCTCTTCTTTTTAGGGTTTAAGCCAACTCTTAGAGTGTTGTCCCCTCTTCTATTCTTTTCTAAGCTCTAGCTAACCTTTAGGGCGCTATCCCTATCTTTTGCTTTCAAGGTTCCAACCAGCTCTTAGAACACTGTCCCCTCTTTTATTTTGGTTTCAAGGTTTTAGCCAGCCTTTAAGGCACTGTCTCATCTTTCTTTTTGGGGTTCTAGTTAGCTCCTAAAGCGCTAATCCACTCTTTTATTCTTTCTAGTGTTCTAGGTAGCTCTTAGAGCATTGACCCATTCTTTTATTCTTTTTGGGATTCTAACTAACTCTTAAAGCGTTGACCCACTCTTTTGTTATAGTCCATCTTTAGGGTGCCATCCCGTCTTTCTTTTTAGAGTTTTAGTCAGCTCTTAGAGCATTAACCTATTCTTTTGTTATAATCTACCTTTAGAGTACCGTCTTGTCTTTCCTTTTGGAGGTTTTAACCAGCTCTTAGAGTGCTAACCCACTCTTTTAATCCATTTTTCAATGATTTAGCTAGCCTTTAAGGCATCATACCATCTTTCATTAGGGTTTTAGTTAGCTCTTAGAGCGCTATCCCTTCTTTCTTTTAATCTTTTCTAGAGTATTAGTTAGCCTCTAGAACGCTGTCCCCTCTTCTTTTTAGGGTTTAAGCTAACTCTTAGAGTGTTGTCCCCTCTTCTATTCTTTTTAGGGCTTTAACCTGCCTTTAGAGGCATTGCCTCATCTTGCTAAGGTTCTAGCTAACTTCCAAAACATTACCCCTTTGTTCATCAACTCTCTTAGTAAGCTCATAGGCACTTCTCTTCAGCCAATTATTAGTAAGCCCATAGGGTACTTCTCCTCATCAAATCTTCTTTAACAAGCCTATAGGGTGCTTATATTCACCAAGTTTTCTTAGTGAGCCCAAAGAGTGCTTGCTTTCATTCTTCAACTCCACTTAGCAAGCCTGTCTGGTGCTTTCTTTCATTAATTTCTCTTAAGCAAGCCCATAGGGTGCTTCTCCTCATCAAATTCTCTTTAGTGATCCTATTGGGTGCTTCTACTCACCAAGTTCTCTTAGCGAGCCTAAAGGGCACTTCCTTTCATTCTTCAACTCCTCTTAGCAAGACCATCGGGCGCTTTCTTTCATCAGTTTCTCTCAAGCAAACCCATAGGGCGCTTCTCTTCATCAAATCCTCTTAGTAAGCCCAAAAGGCATTTTTTCTCATCATCGATTTCATATAGCGTTGCTAGTCCCTAAGAGGTACTCTCGCTTAGGTTAGTTAGCTCAAAAGAGCACTATCAGGTTTCAATATAGGGTCTTAGCTAACTTTAAGAGCGCTTCACTCATCCTACTTAGGATAGTCAACTCAAAGGAGTACTATTAGGTTTATCTCAAATCGATTCTAAAAGTTAAGGTTGCTAGTCCCTGAAAGATGCTTCTACCTAGGTTAGTGAGCCTAAAGAGCCACGAATAGGTTTTCCAAATCGATCCTAGCTTAGGGTTACTAGTCCCCGAAAGATGCTCTTTCTTAGGTTAATTAGCCAAGAGAGCTATGACCAGGTTCTCTAGATTATTCCTAGCTTAAGGTTGTTAGTCCTTGAGAAACGCTCCCACCTAAGTTAGTAAGCCTAAAGAGGTACGACCAGGTTATTTAGATTGGTCCTAGTTTAGGGTTACTAGTCCTTAAGAGATGCTTTTACCTAGGTTAGTGAGCTTAGAGAGGGACGACCAAGTTCTTCATATTGATTCAATCTTAAGGTTGTTAGTCCTTGAGAGACGCTCCCGCCTAAGTTAATTAGCTCAAAGGAGTATTACTAGGTTTCAATTTAGGGTCTTAGCTAGCTCTAAGAGCGCTTCACCCATTTCACCTAAGATAGTCAGCTCAAAGGAGTACTACCAGGTTTGTATTGAATCGATTCCAAAACTTAAGATTGTTAGTTCCCAAGAAACGCTCTCGCCTTAGTTAGTCAGCTCAAAGGAGTATTGTCAGGTTTCAATTTTAGGGCCTTAGCCAATTCAAGAAGCGCTTCGCTCACCTTAGTTAGTTAGCTCATTGGGATACGATAAAGTTCTCTCATTCTTTTAGGGTCTTAGCTAACTCTAGGAGCGCTTACCCATTTCATTCAATTTAAGGCCTTAGCTAACTCAAGGAGTGCTTCGCCCAACTTGATTAGTCAGCTCACTAGGGCACGACTAAGTTTTCCCATTCATTTTAGGGTTTTAGCTAGCTCAAAGAGTGCTTTACTCGCTTTGGTTAATCAGCTTAGTAAGGCACAATTAAGTTCTCTCAGTCTTTTAGGGTCTTAGCCAACTTTATGAGTGCTTACCCATTTCATTCAGTTTAGGGCCTTAGCCAACTTCGCTCATTGGGGCATGACTAAGTTCGCTCATCCTTTTAGGGTCTTAGCTAACCTTAAGAGTGCTTACCCATTTCATTCAGTTTAGGGCCTTAACCAGCTCAAGGAGTGCTTCACCTATATTAGTTTGTCAGCTTATTGGGGCACAACCAACTTCTCTCAGTCTTTTAGGGTCTTAGCCAACTTTAGGAATGCTTACTCATTTCATTCAATTTTGGGTCTTAACGAACTTAAGGAATACTTTACCCACCTTGGTTAGTTAGCTCATTAGGGGCATAACCCAGTTTTCTCATTCCCTTTAGGGCTTTAGTCAGCTCAAAGAGCACTTCGCCCGACTCATCTTGGTTTGTCAACTCATAAGAGCATGACCAGACTTCAATCCTTCTTTTAGTCTTTTGCCCATCTCTTAGAGCGTCACCTCTCTCTTCACTAAAGTCCCCAGTAGATAGGCTCTAGGATAGCTAGCTACTAAGGATAATTTCCACCCTTATGGTAAAAATAGTATCTTCTTCATCTTTGTAGCAAAGTTTTGCTTAAACTTCACCACAAAAAGGGGCAGTTGTAGACATCTCATTTTTCTCCCCTTTTTATTTTTTCGAAATTTTTAGAATAAGATAAAGGGTCATAAATTAGGAAAAGCAAAAAAAATAAAAAATTAAGGAAAACCCAGAAAATAAGAAATTTAGAAAAAAAAAAAAGAAGTTTAGAAAAATACAAAAATAGGAAAAAACATAAAAAAGAAAGAAATCTAGGAAAAATACAGGAAAAAATACAAAAAATAAGAAATTACAAAAAAATAAAAAAATTTAGAAAATTGAAATGTCACAAAAAATAAATATATAAAAAATTATTGAAAATAGAAGAATTTAGATAATAATAAATTTTTAATAGAATAGGTTTTAAATAAAAAAAGAAAGGGGGACCGTTGAGCTTAGGTTTAGATTTAAATCAAGCCTAAACTTACCTTATCCATATGTGCAATTTATGGATAAAGTATAAGCTGACGGCCTAACGGATATGCACTTGGACATATACATTAGTTAGAGGTCTTGGCTTTGAATTTTGTTAGAGGCAAAACTACCTTTTTCTTTTTGTTTTTTTCCCATAACACTCATTGCACTGCCACATGTAAGGATTTCATTGTGACACGTAACAGCCTCGAATTGGTTGACATTGATGTGGTACTACGTAGCATACCATGATCGAACAACACAACTAACATGTCACTACGTCAACCGCTTTCCTTTCTCTTTCTTGTATTTTCCTCCACTTTCCCTAACAAAACAAAATCAACCCCTTCACTTTGGATCCATTTTTGGCACAAATTCTACACATATACGTGTGATTTCTTGGTTTGATCCTATTCTAGACATGGCTTAATTTTAATAATAACCGAATTCTTGTCTAGATTCAATCAAATACGCATTCAAATCGAGCTCCAAAAGTTAGAAAAATTTGAAAATCTAGAATTTTTCATTTAACCAGATTTCATCTTTCCTTGTTTTCTAAGTCAATTTGATGTATAAATAGGGGTCTTAGGTCTATTTCAGAGCATACATAATCACTCACAATCACCAAAAACCACTCATAAGCTCTCTCTCTCTCTCTTTACACCTATCGAACCTTCTCTCTCTCTTCAACTTCCTCTCTTTAGCCACCTTCAGAGGGTACCACCACCTAAGCTAACTCCCCCACCACATAAGTAGCCAAATCTAACCACTCTCGTCCTTAGTCATAACCCAAAGCTCTTCTATCATCGAAACCTTAGCCACCGTGCCTCCACCTTTGAAACCACTATCTTCGACCCTTTTCAACCTAAACTAAACCTATGGCTGAACTCCTCACATCTCAAAACCCTATACCATACTCCCCTCTCATACCTGGCGGCCACCATTAAAGTTCCCTAAAACCACAACCACCACTCATCTTCGACTACTACCTAAATAGCCACCAATAACCATAGCACTTTCCCTATACCCCCCAACCCTAATAAAAAACATACAAAAACTCCTTTACCCCTTCGAGTTGTCGTTTGAACCACCTCGAATCAACCCCACTATATTGCTATTAAAGGAGAGCTTGCAGACAACCTAAACTCGACCCAAGATCCGAGACTCGAACCAACCTAACTTGGATCCGTGCACCCACCCGATCTACGTGTATTCCCCTTAAATCGGCCCTATTTTCCATCCAATTTATTTACTTTCTTTTGTTTTGTTTTTTCGATTTTGTAAATTTTTTTTTATTTTTATTTCATTTCTTTCCAATTATAAATGTGAAAGAAAAAAGAAAAAAAAAGGAAAGAAAAAGAAGTAAAAAAGAAAAAGTAAGAAAAGGAAAACAAAAAGGAAAAGGAAAAAGAAAAAAAAAGTAGTCTATTTTATTTTTTATTCTTTAGAAATAGGTAAAGTAAATAAAATAAATAATAAATAAATGGATAAAATCTTACCACCTAAAAAAATTAGTATTTTTTTTAAAAATAAAATAAAATAAATGGATATTTTTTTTATTAGGACACTTTAGATTTTTCAAAAAAAAAATTCCAATTTAGGACCCCTTCTCTCTTTAGAAATTTCCTTAAATAAACCAAAATTGAGTTTAAAACGTAAATCTAACGTATTTTTAAATTAAAAAAAAAAAAAACCCAACTCACTAAAGTTTTTATAAAATGAATACATAAGCTTCGATGCATATAGAGAGACTTAAAATATGAAAGTTTTTATTTTTTCCATTTTTGTAGATAGTTGTGTAAATTAATTAAATTTAATCACATGTGATATGATTAATTATTTTGAAATTAAAAAAGAGTATATTTGAAAAGTAAAGTTAAATTTGAAAAGTTAAAAAATGGTACTCGTTTAGGGTTTAATAGGATAGCTCCCAAATCCAGATCTCTCGTTTTAGAAAACCGTTTTGTAAAACTAGTTTTTTTGTTAAGACCAATAATTAAGTTATAACTAATCCACACAATATATTATAACTTAACTTTTTTCATGACTTCGGTTGGGTGGTAACTCCAAAGTATTTTTAAAAATACAATAAAAATCAATTTTCTTTAAACCCTAGTCATGAATCAGTATTAAATGGGTAAGGTTTAATATTGGTCAATTTAAAAAAGATTAATTTATAAAAAAAAAACCAGGAGTGAAAAACTAAGCTCGATATAATGTAATTGTAAACCAAAAAGAAAAAGAAAAAGAAAAAAAGAAAGAAAAGAAGAAGAAAAAATGAAGAAGAGATAAAATAGTTTAGTTTTTCTTTTTACTTTTATTTTTTTGGTTAAAACTTAAATAGAGAAAAAATCAATAAATAATGATAAAAGAATAAAAATAAAAAAATATATAATAAAAGATTGTTTTACCACTTAGTCTTTCCAAAACTAGGGTCTTATTTAGAAGTTTCCATGAATAAAACCCCAATTTAGAACTTTTTTTAGAATATTTCCTCAAAAACTCAAACCGGGTAAAAAATGTAGACATGACTTTTTTTGAAAAACTAAAATCAACTCATCTATAAAAAAATTTCACTAAAAGAACTATTTAAGTTTAATGCCAAATAGAAAATACATAAGCATCTCTGAGGTGACAAAAAAAACTAAAAAACTAAAGATTTTCCAATTTAGTTTAATTTATCCAAGTTAATAGAATAGATTCCAATTTGTTAGCTAGGGATTAAATTTCATTTTTAAAATGTGATTCCAAGAAATTAATGGGTTTAAAGAATCTAACCCCTAGACTTGTATCTTTGAGGTGACATAAAAAAACCAAAAAACTTAAGATTTTCCAATTTAGTTTAATTTATCTAAGTTAATAGAATAGATTCCAATTTGTTAGCTAGGGATCGAATTTCATTTTTAAAATGTGATTCCAAGGAATTAAATCTAAATTTGGAAAGTTAATGGCGCTTGTAAGGGTTTAAAGAATCTAACCCCTACACTTATATCTCTAGTTTCTTCAAAACTTTTTTTTTTAAAAAAAAATCAGGTTTCTTATGTAAACTAGTATCTAGATCAAAACCAAATTCACTCATTTAGTTTTGACCTAAATCAATTCTTGAATCCAATTGGGTAGCGACTTCAAGGATTTTCAAAACATGTTTAAAAACCAAGTTTTTCCTAACTTTTAGTCAAGGATTAATATTAAATGGATTAGGGTTTAATATTAATCGGGTTAAGAAAAATATTTTAAAATCAGCAAAAAATTAGGATCAACAATGATATAATGTCAACGTGACCCTAATACAGAGTTATTTATATCTATATATAAACCAATGAAAATATCTTCTATAAGATATTATAAGATTGGTGAGATATTAAAGGACATTAATAATATTAAATACATTATTTATTATTTTTCACCAAAAATAATAAACTTAATTATTTATCATTCTTAAATCATTAAGAATAATAAATAGTTCCTACTAAGTTTAATCAAAACAAACCTAAAGCCTACTTTGTTCGTTCTTAGTGTACGACTCTATAGGTTCACTTAATTTTGGAAATAGGCCTAAAAATTCCTTTTGAGCTTATAAGACATAAGTGGCCTCTAATAAGATGTTATGTCTACCTAAATTAAGCAAAAATCAACAATCCAACTTTACCTAGTCCATAACTAATGTCATAATCCTTTCATCACATGATATCTAGATTGAATATAAGGCATGTGTATTATCACCCTTATATTGTTCAACCTTTATCATTTCTTGATCACCAGGTAGACTAATATGACAAATAACATTGATCATACTATCAATTCAATTGAGCATGGCCATGCATTTATTAGTCTCACTTATCAAGGGGCCTAGAGACATCTATCACATAATGAGATGAACAAATCTTATCTTAATCACTCATCTCGCTCTATATGATTCATACTATGCTCAATCACAACCTTTATAATTATCCTATTAAAGATAACATTTGATTAAGTCGAATCATAATGTTCATCATGTTAGAATCCATTGTGATTTTAGGTCTAAAGATGCAATGACATTATTATAATGAGAATCACTTATGACATTAATCCATGTAGTGACCTCATAACAAGTCAGTCTGGTACATAATTCTTTAACATGTATCTATGAGTTTGATTTGTATCTCTATACAAATAAACATCCTATGATTATCATCAAACCTCACACTAGATTTAATTCATTATTGTTTCTACAATAATAAGCATCTAAAGACATTTAGAATAACTATATGATTATTCAAGGATATTATTATAGAGTGAACATGTAAACAATATAATAATGAATGCCTCTTAATTCATAAAATATAATAATGATAATATTCAATAATTGGCCTAGGGCATAATCACTAACATTCCTTATTAAGAATCATGATTGCTAATTATGCAAATGCATCATCTATTCTACTTTGATTCGCTTTCACTATGTCATAGGGTTGTGTAAAGAAGAAGCCATTATAGTCAAAACAGCAACATACTTGAAAAAGCAAGTGGTTAATTGCATCGGGGAGGTCACTTCACTTTAGGCTAAGCAATATAAGAGATGATCCCATTATCTTAGCTGATTGAAGATATTGCAAAGTGTACAATGTGCTATCCTATTCTACTTTTTTTTTCTTTTTATCTTTTTAGTAATATGAGGCATACAATGGCCTATAGCTACAACTAAACTCTTTTTCATTAGGCAAACTAGAGCCTTTTTATGTTAGTATGTGTACAGCAGCCAAATTTTTGGTGTAGTTGCTAGAAACAATGGCCAACAATCTAGTCTTCCTTTGTTTGATATTGTAAAAGTTGTTAATATAGGTACTTCAATTTCATGGAGGTTATGGAGAACAGTAGTATTGCAATTTCTGATGATATGGATAACAAACTTCCTTGATGATTTCTTTCACCTTTAGAGAAGGAGATCTACTAAATAAAGAACTAATTTGACAAGAAAAATGACACAACTAGATTATCATATCTTTAGAAGGCTTAAAGAAACTAATTAGCTCACCTAATAGCCAATAGATTGTGGAACTATATCTTCAACTTACTTGAAACTACTAACAAGAGCATTTCGTGCCTTTTCAAATTTTCAAAGAATTGAATCCCTAATGATGGCCTATATTAAGCAGTAATGTCACTTAAATACTCCTTGTAAATGAGACATTAGTTCTTTATATCAACAAAGAAGTCTATCCAAACTCCAAGCAAATTATTAAGAATTAATTAGATTGCCATATTAGGTAAAGTTTACTGCATTCTAATCAATGTTGAAGAATATTCTTAGTTTTTGCTAATGCAACGTATAAGGAGCATGGAGCCTAAATGCCAAATTTGCTTCTAGGTCTTGTAGCTTCAAGGTCAAGGAAAATCAAGATAATTTTCTTCTATCGTATTTACTCTGATCTAAGTCATTTTGATGAGTAGAAGTGATAAATTAGATGTGCTTTTTTAATTTATAAAGCTGAAAAGATACTTTAATTCTCAATCAAGCGAAAGACAAGTTATCCCTTTTAAGACCAATAGAGCTCTCAAAAGTACAAGTTGTTTAGAAAAATCTCAAAATATTTAGACACTAGCAAAAGTAAACTTATCTTTTGCTAAAGTTTTATCATTCTTATGGGTTATTGATGCTGTAACTATGAAGATTAATTATGTGCTACTAGCATTGATTTCTTAGTTTAAGGTAATTGCATTTTCAACTATTACACCATCTCATTTGTTCCTATATGGGATACTTCTCATCATGAGATTATATGTGAAATTCACATGAAGCAACATCTGAAAAAAATTTTCATGTATAAAAATGCAATACATTGTAACCTTTACAATGGGAAGGTTATGGGCTACACAATATAATCATATAATAAGATTATATAATTACATTCTCCTTCACTTAATGTAAGTCTGCCTTGGAAATAACATATACTATCACTATCTAAGTCAATATAGGTGACTAGTAACATGGAATTACATTTTCCTTCGCTTCTAACAGCAATAATACATATAGAGATAAATTTAACTATTAAATGTTAGAGCAAATATCATATCACTGTGCTAACTTCACAAGCATTACAACAACTATAGCAGGCACATTCCTTTTTAACCATGATAGAGTAGAAAAGACTAATTGGATGATACGGCTAAGAACATTGCTTCCTCCTATTCTCAAATATCATAATCATTCTGATGACAAACACCAATATCCAGGATATAAGGACGAGGTAGAGTAGAACTTTCTCCTTCGCTTTATGCCTATCTATGTCCTTTAAACATTTCATCTGCATTTCTTGGATCTTCCTCATGACTCATCAACCATAATCACACATTTGTAGATCATGCCACTTAAAGCAGTAACAACTCTTTCCCACTTGCAAAATAAGATAAACATCATCTTTATCTATCTTATTCTACAAGATATACTACTAACATCAATAGGAAAAATGAGGAGGGGAATTTACATTACAATCTAGTAGTATGTCCATAGTCACAACATAAAGCAGTAAATAAAGTAACACATAACCATCATATTCTTGTTTCTAACATATTACAACTAGTGGCAAAAAAAAAAAAAAAAACCTATACCATAATTCTTTTAATGAAAATCATCCATATCTTTGCAAAAATTACACTATTGAGGCAAATAGTAAATTGATCTATAATAATTAAAAAGCCCTAATAGGAAAAGTGGTCATCTCAATATTTTCAAACCTACATTATAGATTAAAAAAGTAAAAAAGCAAAACCATTCAAGGAAACAAAAAAAAAAAAAAAAAAAACCAATTTCACGTTTACAATTACAAATAGATTACATAGATAATTCTAATAAACTTCCCATCATGTTTCAATCTTCTTTATGAGCAAATGTACAATGTACATGTTAGTTTAATTATATAGCCAAAATCGTCAATATAATCGCAAGAATTGAAATTTCCAAGTACATCAAATAGCATACACCATCTACGCTATTTCTATGCCTACAAAAAATAAAAGAAAAAAACGAAGGAAAGAGTTTTCAAATTAAACCTTATAATTTGAATATGTGTAAAATCTTTGACTAAAGTTATCCTACATCTAAGCGATTTTCATGGGTGATCATATCTCGTAGTAACGTAGACGTTCCCATCGAAAATAGGCTTAAATGAAACTTTTGAGTGCTATGACTTCTCCATTTCCTTAATTTTATGCTTGTTTAATTTTTGACAATGAAGAAACTAAGGATTTCCTTTCAATACAGAGGGTTCTTTTCTCTTTTCTAGGTTAGGTTTTATGTTGTCTCAACAATTGATAAAGTAAAGAGAGAGGGGGAAGGGGTTAAATTAGGGTTTCATTAAAATAAAAGTCATGTGCATTGCACAAGTTATTCAAATTGGATGGAAAGTGTTAAGTGGTCTAAAAGTGCAAAATATAAAAAGTTAATGGAGGCAAAAACCACACTACTAAAGTTAGTGAAGCAACAAGTGTTGGGGGTTTGAAACCATACCAATATAAAAGTTAACGGGGTTTTTTATTTCCTCTATATATTATATTGCATGAATAAGATATATATTACATGATAATATATTTGTGCTAACTGTTGGTAACACATATATCATATACACATATACTTTTCTATACTAACATACACTACCTATATTGTGTTATCTATTACATGTTCATACTTTCTTTATACAAACGTCTCGCGTGCCATATATACGTTTTGTATATATAAATACGTTTTGCAAATTTAATTCATATTATATATACATATAAATGTATATTCGTTTCCATGATACATTACTAAGTTACGTTAGTATCAATTATAGTTGTGTGAACTATTCAACTACTTACATAATTTGATATATATTTTTTTTGCTTAATTACTTTTTTCATGTGTTATTATTTGTCAAACATAATGTATTAATGTATAATAATAATATTAATCCATGATTTCTTTATAGAAATGTCATGCATCCTGCATTTATATATCTACCATAAACATATATATGTTTTGCGAATGTAAGCTGTAATACGTATATATATATACGTATTTATACGTTAATGTCAATTGTGATCGTACAAAATGCGAACTACCTACAAATAACTGAATTGGAATATTTTTACTTGATTAAATTTTCCAAACTTCATTATTTATCTAATTTAATGTATTAATGCATGGTTATAGTATTAATCATTAATATATACATTTTTTATATAGGCGTCACGACGTATACTATATATACGTTACATATACGTATATATGTTTTGTAATTGTAATTCTTATTATGTTTACTTAGTCACAAACCATGGTACATTACTACATTAGTGTTAGTTGTAACCATATGAATTACTACAGAACTTGAATTTATTTATTTTTCTTAATTAATTTTTTCAAATGGAAATACTTTTCTAATTGAATGTACTAATATAATGCGTACTAATAGTATAATACTAATGGGTATAAAATACTCTATACTTTTTAGGTACATTTAAGCATAAATTGACTATAATTATGTTTATTTCTCAAGTTCTTAGTACCTAATTATGTAATATATCAATTTCAAATAATTTAAGAGTAAAGAGATAATATTTATTCAAAACAAAGTAAAGAGGAGATGAAATTACACAAGAACAAGGAGATTTAGAGTTATCACAAGCGTGATAAAAAAAGATTTGAGTGCCCAGCGCTAGTCACTCTCTCCATCATGGTCATGATCTAAGGAATGACCAAGGTTAAAGTTATTTTTCTACATGTTCATCATGGCCATGACACCACCTCGGAAGGATAATCACGCCCTCAACAATGGGCGTAATGAGGTGAAATGTTTGGCCAAGAAGATCACTTTCCAAGTTATGGGCATGATGGAAGTGAACATGACTGTTCTTCTTTAACTTTATCGCATGAATTAGTGTGTAGAACAGGTCTTAACACTAGAGGATGTCTTAAAGTGGTTTATTTTGAGCCCTTTGATAAGAAAAATATAAATATACCATAATTTTTAGACGAAAAAGGAGAATAAGCAACATTATCAAGAACATCACATCATCAACCCACAATACATCCATTCATTCATTTTTGTACCATTTTGTGTTTTATTCAGTTTTTCTTCTGTATAATCATTAGTATATATCATATTCTTCTCGGAATTACTCGAGAGAGCTGACGGGACTTCGTTGTTCATGTATTTGTGAGATTTCTACAATGGAATAAAAAAGGGCTTTTTCCTAATTCCTTATTTTATTTCTTTTTAATTATGATCTTTGTTTGTTTATACTATTGTCTTATCATGTATGAGTAGTACGTTAGGATTTACTACATTTGCTTAGTATAATTAAGTGCATGGAGTAGTAGTTTCTTGATGTTTGTTATTCTTAATGAATTGAACTTAATTAATCTAAATATGGTGTATTGCACGACATTGACTTAGGCCAAATTTTAATAGAATTTTGAGAGACAATTTTATTGAATAGATTTATTTTATTGCAACACCTTATTTCTAATAGTAGAGATATTATTAGGAAAGTTTTTGCATTCTTAGGGAAATTGACAAACTACATAACATTAATGCGATCTAAGTTAACTGTCAATTCAAAAGAGATTCTAATAGACATAATTAGGATTAAACGTAAATAATTTTGAGAATAATACTTATATACTAACGATTTCTTGCAGATAACAATCATTAGGATAAGTGTGCTATTACTAATTGTTTTTGTAATAATTGTGTTAGTGGCATTAGTTTGTGGATTAGTATTACTTAGTTAGTAATTTAGAGTGTTAATAAGTAATCACTTGATAAATTTGGTTTGCTAGATAATATGAAGATTAATTAGTACTAATATTTGTAATTGTTTCCAATGGAGATAACCTTATACTCATCCATGTTATAAAACAATAGATAAACTTACCAATTAAATCGAGTTAAGGATAAAATATAAATTTATAAATTTTAAAACTTAAAAGCTCTAGTTAGAAGTGATCAAATACGTATAGGTAAATGTTTGAAAAATATCCAAAAGTTAAACAAACAGGCACAGATAAATGTTCGAAAAAATATAAAAGTGAAAATAACATATATAATATAAATTACCAAACCCAGTTAAAGGTACGTAGGTGACACGCGAATAAATGAACAGCACTTTGGATGAGTATGCTAGAATAAATGAGCCACAAGTACACAGGCCGTAGGCACGCAAAAAAGACAAGCATACCAAACATGCAATTTTTAATTTTTAGGCACTCAAAAGCATGCGAGCCGCCCGAATGAAATAGATGGCTGAGCTTACAATTAATTAATCCACCGTTAGTGTCAATGGCATATAAACTAGGCTGAGCTTTCGTTGCTCTCTATGTTGAGCAAAAAAAAAAAGGTTGCCGATCGATGCTTTCAATATTCCTTTAGACATTTTTAAACATCTTCTTTTGTGTCCCATTTCAACAAGTTGAAGTGTTCGACACCTATAAATTGCTTCAACGTTTGTTCATCAATCATCACATCGTCGTTTACCTTTTTCTGTGGAACTTGATTAGCTTTTGCTTCAAACAAAAAATGCGTTCCATGGAGCTCCTTATCGTAGTTCTCTTGTCTGTGGCCTGCAAATCATTGGAGGCAGCACCTGTCATCGAGGCCATGGACAACACCGCACACTTCCCTAATAACAGATTTCAGAAAGAGATTGGTCTGCGCTACAATGCTGATGCTTTATTTGATGCCACTTATTTCGTTCTCAATACCTTCAACCAGGAGCCCGAGCAAGGCAAAAATTATTCCACAGTGCTGTCCATCGTGGAAAGCTTCACCGCAAATGGAATCGCCATATATTATCCCAATGCCGTGGCCAGTACCATAAATAACACCATTCGGATCAACCATGACTATATCCAGCAGTACATCGGTGATGTTAAGTACGAGTTCACGGGAATTCTGTACCACGAGAGCACACATGTTTGGCAATGGGATGCAAATGGAGAGGCCCCAGCGGGAGTCCTCAACGGCATTGCGGATTAGGTGAGGTTGACCGCCGGGTGGCCGTCTAGAAACTGGCAAAAGAGAGGTTCAGGGTTGAGATGGGATCAGGGGTACGAGGTCACTGCATATTTTCTGGTGTACTGCACTTCTCTTAGGCCAAGTTTCGTGTGGGAGCTGAATGCCCTGATGAAATATAGCTACAGTGAGGACTACTTCACGCTGCTGCTTGGGAAAAGTGCTGAGGAGCTGTGGTCTGCTTACAAAGAAAAGTATGAAAACGCACCACCACTGCCTGCAGCTGATGCACCATCGCCAGCTTATTATTAATTCAGTTTTCAAAATGTTTTTAGTATTTTGTTAAGCCTTTCCCTTCCTAAGGCTCTTTTTATCGCATTTCATTTGAATTAATCACCAGCGAGCTGGTGCTATCGTTTGAATTAATTGTTAAAGGCATTGCATGCAGGATTACGTCATTGATTGTCCTCAAGCGTGACAGTACAAGAAAGGTTCCATGCACAGACATCATTTTCAGTCTTGTAACGTCCAGTACGAGTAAATTAGGTGGAAAAGTAATGACATACCATCCACATTTTCTTCGTAAGTTTTATAATATTACTCGAGTTCTATAAATTTTCAAATAGATGATGGGTTGAAATGAAATGACATTCTTTTTATTTGTTGCCTGTGTTTAAAAAAAAAAATTTTGGATATATATTTTTTTTGACATTATAGTATGATAGGAATACTACTTATTAGGCCAACCAATATACAGGAGCAATAGCAAAGTTAAACCGTATAAAGGCAAGCAACTACTTATAGCCCTATTTTTTCCCTTTATTTAAGGCATTGGTCTATTATTTTATTTTAGGCAAATAAGGACCCATGATCACATAGAATATTGGATTATGTTAATATAAAAATATCACATTAAAAAAAATTAATGCAATCATTAAAGGACACTGTAAAAAGACCTTTTTTTTCATAAATTTTATAATATTATTCGAGTTTTATAAATTTTTAAAATAATTTAAGAAAAGAAGGTGAGATTCTGTTGTGTCCATTGATTATTTTATTTCATTCAAATAAGGACTAACAATGAATTGGATAATTGTATTATACTAATAAAAGAATTCAAATAAAATAATAATATTTTCTTTTTTAAAAAAAAAAAAAAAAACCCAATGCATTCATTAAGAGACACTGTGGAAGGACTTTTTGCATAAATCCAAATGTTGCTCTAGAAAGAAAAAATATCCACCGATTAAAAGGCACAAAAGGCATGAACAAATCAAAGATTCCTTTTTTTTTCCCCAAATTCTCAATCAATTTGAGAATTGATTTTGTTTAATTAAAATTAGAAGTCCAATTCCCACCTTGGAGTTTTCCGACAAACTGGCGGCCCCAACGATCACTAGAAGCAGTGACATTGCTACTCCCATAAGACACCAACGCTAATCTATTCTTTTTTTTTTTCTTTTCTTTTTTTAGTTTCTTGTTTCTATTACTAACAATTGTTTTTAAAAACTAATAAAAATTAAAGTAAAACAATATAATTTTTTTTTAAATTTTTTTATGTCTCGTGTTTTCTTTACTCAGGTTGCGTGCCTAGGTTTAAATATTTTTTGTTAATAACCTTGGGATAGTTTTCACATGATTGCATGATGCAACTTGTGATTTCTCTTTTCTTCTTTTCCCAAGTACAATAGAGGTTACAACTGTAAAGAGGAAAGATTTCATCCTACACCATCATACTGAGAAATCTATCTTTATATAACCATAGTTATCAGAATTATGATTTTATTGATGCGATTGTATAAATTTACGATTTTAGAAAGTTTTTTCATGTTAACTTTAATATAAAATTATTTTCTCCTAAAAACTTACATCTTACCTGATTTTACATATTACTAACCCATTCACTATTAAGGTATTAAATCGTATTCTTCATATTATTCCAAATTTTTTTCACTTTCTCCCCCTCCTAGTCCACTATTCAATATTTGTTTCCTTTATTTATGTAAATTTTAAATTATAGATTAAGAATTTTTTCTCAAAAAAAAAAAAGATAAACTCAATTTCTTTATTTCTTCCATTATGTATTTCAAGTTTTTTATAATTATTATAAGCATATTTATAGTTTTTCAAGACTATTTTGTATAGGTTATAGAAACTCACATTTCTACGTTTTGATTTTATAAACATTAACAATTTTAAGTAAAATCAGAAGTTTAACAACCTTATATATAACGGTGTTACAAGTGGCTTGGCTTTAATCTTGCATGATTAAATGATTACATATTAGCATGAGAATTTTTTTTTATTTCTACGAATTTGTCATTAATATGGAATAATTAGATGTTTAATTGCATTTACATGTAAAGCTTGCATAATATATTTCTTCCATAATCTTTTTGATGAATTGCTTTTCCACAATTTTTTTAGGATTTTCTTTTCTCAATTTAGTTAATCTCAGGTGAAGCTTTTTATCTAAAAGCTTAGAGCTTTAAAAAGAAGTAATGAACAATGTGTCTACAATGTGTGTGCCTAGGAAAACAATAAAATAACTTATATCCTTTAATTTTTTTCTTAATAAGAAATTTGGAATGTAATTTATGAAAAGAACAATGTAGAGATATGTAATTGGAATTCTTTTGTGGATAGTTAATTTAGTTATCAAAATCATGATTTTACTACTCATTTAAATACATAAAATCGTATAGAATCCTATAAAATTAGTAAAAATCGTAAGTTTACAAAATTGTAAATAAAAATTCATAATTTTACTAGAAATCTCTCTCTATATATATATATATATGATTTTACATCGATTTTAATAAAAAAATATTATAAAATTATAAATTCATATAATCATATTTTTTTACTCGTGATTTTAATAACTATATTTAGGTTACTATTTACATTTTAGTGGATAATGGTGTACTAGATAGACAAAACGAAAGTTTTATGGAGAGATTGTGTCAAAGTTAAGTGAAGTCCATCATTGAATTGAGGTGGTAGAGTGCTAAGTGAGCATTCGTCTATAGAGCAAAAATGATGTATAACATTACATGCATGCGGTTTTCTCAGAGTTCGTTTTGAGGAAATGAGAGAGACACAACAAACAAGTGTCTATAAAATATTTAAAATAAAATTAAAATATTAAAAGATATAAGGCACCAACTTGATATTGCAACTTAAATAATATAAATAATAAGGAAAAAAAAAGGTTCTTTAAGAGCACTTTAGGTTTTAAAATATAAAAAATTCAGATTTCAAAATGTTTTAAGCTAGTATATGTTAAGCCTTTGACTTCCTAAGGTTCTTTTTATCGCATTTCATTCGAATTAATCATCAGCGAGCTGGCGACATCATTTGAATTAAGTGTTGAAGCCAGGCATGCATGCAGCATTACGTTATTGATTGTCCTCAATTGCATGCGACAGTATAAGAAATGTTCCATCATTACCATGTTGTTTGCATTAAGTAGACGCACAGGCATCACTTTCAGTTTTATAATATCATGACCTAGTAAATTAAGAGGAAAAGTAAAGACACGCCACCCACATTTTCTTCATAAGTTTTATAATATTATTTGAGTTCTATAAATTTTCAAATTGATTTAAGTAAAGAATATAAGAATCCATTGTGTATTTTGTTTCGTACAAATAAGGACCCGCAATTACTTGGACCATAATATGTTAATATAAAAAGATCACATAAAATATATATATATATATATATATATATCAATACAATCATTAAAGGTAACTCTTCTTCGTAAGTTTTATGTTATTACACAAGTTTTATAAACTTTCAAAATGTTTTAATAAAAGAAAGAAAGACTCGATCGCATCCAGTAATTATTTTGTGTCATGCAAATAAGCTCATCAATCAATTGGACAATTGTATTATATTAACAAAAGAATTCAGACAGAATAATATTAAAAAAAAAAAAGAAAAAAACCCAATGCAATCATAAAGGACACTGTGGAATTACTTTTTGAAACCATTTCTAGAATATATATGACTTCATAGTTAAAAAAAAAAAAAAAACAAATAATTCATGCATTCCTCATTATAAATTAAACTTTAAACATCTCTATATAACTCCTGACAAGAGTAGAGAACAGATTGACAAAATTGGAAAATAAACAAATCAGAAAGATAGATTAACCACCAAAATTGGAAAATAAACAAAATCTTGGATAATCCAAAACTTGAATTTTAGTGTTCAAAAATTCAAATTTTTTTCATTTTGGTGTCTTCATTTAATAGACGTTATGTTCAACCACTCAAGTGAATAAATTTTTAATTTTCAAGCATGAAAATAATTTAGTTTCAAATATTTAAGTATTAAACTGTCCAAAATAAAAAATTTAAACTCTCCCATATGTATTATCACTACTATAAGGACTTAAAATTGCAAAGCATATTGCATAGCTTTTAGGAATCGCAAATGTCTAAGATCATACGATATCCTATATAGTTGCCTATAAAATTTATTATTTCTATGAGCCCCATTTTGGGAGCATAATCACAAAAGATAATCAAATTAAACAATTCCATGTTTTTCAACTATCTTTCTGAATAAAATTCATTACCTAGTACATGCCATATGTAGATACAAGCGATTGGATAAATGTATTAATATGTTGCAATACGTGTAAAATATAGGTGGTATTTTTTTTTTATTACCACTACCATATATTTAAAGATGATTGGTATTTACTAATTATTTATATATTTAGATGTTTGTGATACACGATAAATCATTTTTCAGCTTTTTACTTCTTTTAGTGATTTCTTATCTCAACTCTCATTTTGATATTGTTATTTTTATTTGAACTAACAAGGTTGGTTTTCATTGGTAAGAAAAACATAAGGTTTATTTTCTTTTTAGCCAAAAAAAGAAGAAGACAAAATTAGTTAATTTGGCAACTTCATATTAGCATAGTAAGTAGGGTGGGCATGCGGGCACGAGCATTAGTAGACCTATTCCATAGGTTATCTAGGTATGGGTATGCAAAAAAATAGTAAAAGGCATAAGCACGCATGAGCTTAGGCCTAAGCCTAGGCTTGGGTTGAGCCTTAGCCTAAACCTAATTCTAGGAAAGCGAGCATGTGTATGTCGAGCATGATAAGGTTAATGGGCCTAATGGGCTACTTAGGCATAAGTATGTAAGCACATGGATAGCACATGGGCTTTTTTTTTCACAAAAAAATTGAACAAATTGGTATTTTAAATAGTTTTAATTAAGTAGAGTATTTAATATTAATTAATTAATTAATTTTTATTTTTTAGCAATTACTTATAAGTAAAATTCTAATTTTTAATAAATTTAATAAATTAGCAAATGACGTAATAATTATTTAATTTATTCACGTCATTTCTTTTAGCCAATTTGCTAGTTGTAATTTGAATAAGTAAATTGAGTAAGATTTAAATAAATGATTTAATACACTTAAATTTATTTGGGTAGATTTATTTTAAATGAAAAATTATTCATTTAAGTAACACCATTTATTTGATATTAAGTTAACTAATCAAATATAATTACTAATTGGATTATCTAGAGAAATTAAATTAAATAATTTAATCGTATTAAGTTAAATTAGGTATACGTACATCAAAAGAACAAGGCAATTCCTTGTAGCAAAATGACATGAGATTACAAGGGTACAAAGTCAAAATATTAGATGATGGACTCTAACCAAATACATACTATGCTATACCCATTCATACATTGTTTGATAAAGACCTTCTACGTCTATCTCAAGGTCCAAAATATCTTCATTTGGATTCTAGAATAATTGCTTGCAAGAGATTACATAAAGTGTAATGAGTAACTAATAACTAATTACTTGTTTAATTATTATAATATCTATTTAATAATTATAATTTGATTAATCTAATTGATTTTTTCTATGTATTTTTAGATAGGTGTTTAAATTAAGTTTAAGTCATGTTAATTTAATTGTAAATAAGTAAGCTGACATGCCTAAAAGCTTAGACCTCCAATGTAATATGTAAGCACCAAAAACAACAACACTTCTACAATTAAACAACAACAAACATATGACTCGCTTAGTAGTCCTTGTCCTCATTCTTATCATCCATCCATCCCATTTCCCTTTCCCTTTCCTTAGTGTCGAACAATGTCTCAATCCCATCTTCTTCTTCACAACCACAAATTAATTCTACATACCCTTATCTCCTCTATCAAGCATCCCTCCAATCCTTAAGGCACCCAACCGCTTCAATGGTTGCAGCTTTGAGTCGAAGGCAATGAGGGATAAGGATTCATGCATCTTAACTAAAAGCCGATTGGATGATATAATCGAAGCTGGAGACACCAAAACATCCCTTACTACAAATGATAAAGTTGGCATCATATAGGACTTAGTTAATCACCATACGAAGACATTTAGGTTGAAGCATTGTTACACTTAGTACACTATCACTTCACTGAAAGTTTCATTGGTAGCAACATTGTTAGTCCCTATACTTTAGCTTATCTTGGTGATTTGTTTGCTCCTTTTTAAGGTCAAAACATGAGAATTACCAGTCTAACTATTAAAGCTAGATACTTGGGCTAATGGCTACGTCGTAGCCTTATGATATAGGAACAAGGCTTAAGCACACTCTCAGCTTTCGTATTAAGCCTAACAGCTTCATTTATAGCATCTTCCACACATACATTCTGATAAAATTGCTCAAGTAGATTATATACATTGTGGAACTTATAACATGGATCCAACATCAATGTAACATAAAACAAATAAAGAAGAAAGGGGAAAAGATAAGCAAGCAATTTAGCCTTCATTGCTACGATGGTAGGAAGTAGCAATGGCTCTTTGGTAAAACTTGCCAATATATAACCAACATTGACAAGATTTGGGAGTGCAACATTGCTCATGGGGTACTAACACCTAAATAGAGTCGTCGTTGGTTTTATGAAGGTGCATACACATGTTATTAGTATTCTTCCATTCTACCATGCGAATCCGTCCATGCTTGGGCTCTTAAGATACCTTTTAGTAGACATAAGAGTTGTAGAATCTGGTTAAGGTGTTCTAAACCTATATTAATAATTGGTTGTGTGTCAAATGTTATACTAATTTAAGCATAACTTTAAATAAGCATTGGATGCTATGAATGTAATGATAATATTAGATAATGCTAACCCTTAAGGTTTTATCCAACATTTCATGTGTGGAGTTTCATCACATTACACAATCATAAGGTGTGATGTCTAAGTAATGGTTCTTATTCTAGCAACAATCTATATGCTCCTAGTGTTTCCTCTTGTTATGCCATGTTATAGCTACCCTAATGTTAGAGAATCCTAATTGTGCCCTAATGGTTTGCAATGCATGTCTAGTTTAAAGTTTCAAGTCTAATATAGCTAAGTTCGATTTGAGATAACCAATTAAGTTCACACAGTTTATTCAATTGCAAATTGATACAACAAGTCAATAGTATACAATCAAGCTCAGAGACATACAGGCATTTGCATAAGCAAGATATTTAGAAGCACAATCAAGTATAACCTTAAACCTCCAAATACTATAAAATAGTACTCTGAAATATAATTACATATTAATCCTAAACTTACCTAGACCTTCCATTTGCACACTAAGGTACGACTTACAATATGCTTTTACCGCAAGTCCCCGTGACATAAATGTTGTTCTAGTATTCATACAATTTACTACATATGAGCTTTGTTTTGTAACTCAATTTATTATCTTAACTTTTGGGTTTTATAATACCTAAGTCCTAGTTATCCAAGTTTTAGGTCTCTTGCTATTAGTTTCACATTTAACTAGTCTCTAATTTAGCTTCTAATGTAATCTCTAATTCAATCTTTTATTCAACCCCTTATTAAAATTTGATTCAAAAGTATCTTCTAACCTATTCTCTAACGTTTGCCCAACTCCATACCATGTAGTATATAGTTTTGGAGCTACAAAATCAGTTTTTCTCTTTTGTTAGCTTCATTTATATTTAGCCCAACCTGCTTAATATAAACCTCTCGATTATACTAAGAAAAGAATTTAAGGAAAAAAAGTGAAAAGTAAAGTTGCCACCTGATCAAAATTAAGAAAAAGCAAAATTAGAATCCATGGGAAGATGGACCTTAATTTCGACTATTGGTTCATGGGCTTTCTAAAAAAGTTTTAGGAAATAGTAACCAGAAATCAATTAAGCTTAGAGGCTATCTTATTAAAACCTAAGCAATTTTCACATATGATATCCATGAAGTAATTAAGTAGGCCTTAAATAGGTTTTCAAATAAATTTGGTTATTTTAATTTTTTTTTTTAAAAAAAAGGAAAAGGGAAACAAATTATTATTTTGGGCTACTTGAAGTGCCCATGAACCCATAAAGCGATATCAAGCCCATGTACTTCTTAACTTATGAAAACTTTAATGTGTAGGTTAATTTTATTTGTTAAAAACTCTTATCACTTTAAGTCATTACATTTAATTAATTTTAAAAGAAATGGACATTTTGTTCATCTTTGAAAATCTATAAAGAAATCCCTAAATTTTGGAAAAAGGTCAATATATGTTTTTATTTATGAAAAACATTTTATCATAGGAAAATCATTCTTGGGTAGAAAGCCCATTTTAGTTGAAAACAACTTGGCAACATAACAATCAAACCTATCATACTAAACCAAAGCCTAGCCACATAGCAATTATTCACTAGTCAAGCAAATTAACATCAACCTAACATGCTAATCAATAAATTTTCATTCAAGTTAATCAAATTAAAGTCAACATGTAAATTATTCTAAATTAAGCTAAACTAACAAATCAATATGCTACTAACATGCTAAATATTTAAGTTAAACTATTCATTTATTAGTGTGAAAACATGCTAATTATTTTTTATTAAAATATAAAACTTATATACATATTATTAAGACCTAATTATGCAAAAATATTAAATATTACAAAAATATAAAAACCACAAGATCAACGCTCATTTTCTCTCTTTTTTTTTTTTTTTATACGTGACCTCAAGTAAGGTTATACTAAATAAGGAAAAGAAAAAAAAAATGAATAATGTACAAAAAGTTCCTAAAACATTCTTAACAAGGTAAAAATAGCAAATAATACACTATATAGAAAAGTAAATAATCATTCTGCAACAATGTGTCAGATGGTATGTATCAATTGGTGGATGGTGGTCTAGAGCATGGTTGGTTTTGCTAAAGTAATCCCTAAGGTAGCTTAGCATAGGCTAAATACAATTTGGATGAGATCAGAAAAGAGTCAGCAGTTAGGGCTGCCTTAGTCTGGTTCAAGTTAGAGCTTGAACACAAAAGGATATTCTCTCTAGGTTAGGTATCTCAATAACTTAGCTTGGAGAAAAGTTTCATGCTAATTGGCTTGGGAGCTACCTCGATCATGGTATGAGCTTGGCAATGGGTGTGGTTACTCGATAGGTCGGCACATTTGCTCTGCAGCTCAATACCTATGTTGGTTCTTACTAGAGTTGGATACTTGAGTAGATAGAAATATGAAAGATTGAGGTCAGGATGGAAATCATCGTCTTAATTGGGATTTCGAGCTAGTATTCTTCATGCAAATCCTTTTAGTCTGCTGGCTCAACTGCATGTAACCAGTCTGAGGAGTTGATTCCTATCATCAACCTTTCAAGGCTTGGACTAAGATGGCAATAGACCAGTCATGGGCTGAGATGGATCTACCTACGGTCGATAGAGGTCAAAATGGGCATTGGTAGCCCATAGTCCAAAATTATCCATCCATAGCATACATACAGGATTACGTTGTTGAAGTCCTTAATGGTAGTATAAGAAATGTTCTTGTAGACTATTCTCTCGAAGGGAAGCTTCTGCAGTTTGCATACAGTTCATGTTTATGGTAACTCCAATTACATAATCCTCGTTTATTAGCAATTAGCAATTACAATGTTGTTTGCAAAACTAGACACACGAGCATCATTTTTCGGTCGATAACATCAAGTCTTAACAAATAAAGAGGTAAAGATGTGCCATCCCCCTTTTCTTCGTAAGCTGTATAATATGCAACTTCTCTAAATTTTCAAACTAATTTCTTTGTCTTTTCCTAAATGACTCTCTGTTAAGTTTATTGATTAGTTTGTTTCATGCAAATTAGGACAAAAAAAAAAATCACTTTGACAATTTTATTATATTAACAAAAGAAAATTCTCATAAAAAAATTTGAATGCAATTGTAAAGAGAATTTTGAGGGAATCTTTTTTAGCCAATTTTAAACTATAGAGGACTTGGATGGAATAGTTAAAGAAAGTAATTTCTACATTCCTCTTTATAGATTAAACTCTAAGCACCTATTTATAATAGTTATCAAAAGTAAAGAACTAAGTTGATATAATTGTAAACAAACAAAATAGGAAACTCTAGAAATAGATATGAAAGCTTGAACAACTAAGATAATAGGATGGATGGGTAGATCATTGCTACTTGAAAATAGTAATATTATCCCTCCTCTAATGTCCAAATAACATTAAATTATTCTTATTCCACAATTAGATGCACAATGTCCAAAGAAAATGAATCATACTTGATAAAACAAGTTAAACATTTATTAATTAACTAAACATTAATTAAAGTCATTATATTCTTATGGTACAAATGTTAGTATGGGAGTTGGGTTTAAATTCTTCATTCCTCAAGTTGTAACACATAGTTTAGTTGTCAAGGAAAAAAAAAAGCCTAAACTTTAGCTTTAAGATTTCTGATGTGTGGGAAAATAAATGAAGAAATCATTTTAACTTCTCCATGGGATAGATTTACTAAGTTAATCTTTCTTCTTTTCTCATGGAAAAATGCATACCAAGAAATGAATAAAAGAGTGAGGATTTGAAGTTGCAAAGAACAATGTTGCATAACTTTTGGGAATCGCAAAGCTCAGCATCACACGACACCCATATAGTTATTTATAGATTTTATGATTATCTATATTACCCCATTTTGAGAGTATAATCATATCTAGCCATTTCTTTGCTTCTCTGAGTAATTTCTCATCTCAACAGTCATTTTGGTATTGCCATTTTCGGTTGAACTATCAAACTTGGTTTTCTTTTTTAGTCAAAAGATAACAAACTGGGTTAATTTGGCAACTTCATGCATGGAGGTACAATGCATGATCCCTATAAGTTATAACATGAAAAACAAATCTTGATAAAATTTAAGTGTAGAAAGTTATCATTACTCCAAATTTAAGTTAAGAAAAGTAACGGAACAATGCCTCAATATAATGTGATGGAAGTTAAAAGTTAAGTTGCTAATGAAAATTAAATGGAAACAAAATGACTACAGAAGATTCGTGTATCACCTGTTGTAATTATTGTAGTCGTTCTCTATTCTTAAAGTTCCCAAACTTGTTATTACGAATTTTAATAGTAATTGGTCGGATTGTAAAAACCCAAAAGTTTGATAAACTAAATTTCGAGAATTTTGAATATCAATATAAGCAAAAACAACCACATAAAATTCCAATTAGGTAAAACTATGCACCTTAATTTTTCCAAACCATCAAATTAAGATCATCTAAGAAACCATCATCATCTATATTCATGCATCATAACATGACCTTAAAGTTACAAGAGTCAACCTTAAAAAGTTAATTTTGGATCTTTTAGCAATAAGAAAATTTGATTTGAAGAAAAAGCTAATAAAGCCTCAAAGTTACTAACTAATGTTAAAAAATTTTATTGAACCTAAAAGAATAATAAATTTATACCAACTATAATAATTATTGATAATGAAATCATAATTTTGACCTTTATGAAAGGATAATTTAATAATCAAGGTCGCAACTATAATGCTCTAAAAGGTAGTTTAGTAGGATTATCTTAAAATTTTCATATCATGTATCCATTAATGATATAAAAATCACCTTACAAGTCAGATTTTAGCTAGATAATCACTTGTTATACTAAATTTTATTACATGAAACCAATTCATACTAAAATAACTATGGATAACCAAAGTCTACAATCCACCAAAACCTTTGAGAATCGGTATCTCCTACCAAATAGTAAAATTGAGTAGTTAAATTTTGAAAATCATGAAAGCTACTTATAGGTGCAGGGATTGAATATGAAGGCCATATGTTTGCTACATGCAAGGCATGCTACATGTAAACAAGGGGAACCACTTGAGTGATTCCTATGAGATGATTAATTGAGGAATGGTAAGGAGGACTAAGCAATCCCGAAGGCTTTAACACGAGTTATGATAGGAGGAGGAAATCGATAGCATCAAAATCTATTATGAATGATGAACTAAGTAGTGCTCTTGAGATGATTAGGTGTTTGATTTTTTATGGGGCGAGGATCCAGTAGCATATTGATGTTTATGCCACAATTCTCTTTCACCCAAATGAAGGAGGGGGTAGGCCATTTATATCTCAACCAAGAACCTTAAATCCATGCTCAATAAATTCAAATCCTTTTTTGCGTAAATAGTACAAATCTAGGCCTTCAAATGCACTTTCAACAAAGTCCTTTTCACAAGTAGCACATGTTCAAGCCTTTGTTTTACTATCAAACTTTCTTTCATAAATTTTGAAAGCAAGCATAGTTTGTCATTATTATTATTTTTTTAATGAGTTGGTTATAAAGTGATTGGTTTTGCAAAGCATCTAAGTAAAACATACATGCTCACAATAATAATTTAACTTTAGAATGAGGTAATATATGTTTCAATCAATGAGTTCCAATCCAAATAACACATGATATGAATGTTGTAAACATGCATGTTTTACCTTGCTACTTTATTAACCTAGAAACATAAAGAAAAATATTTACATAGGAGCTATTAATATACCTACTATCTAAAAGCATCACAATTGTGGGCTCCTAAAAAGTGACCATAGCTAGCTGAATTAGAATATTTCTCTACCTAAGCCAAGGGAATCTTACTTCCTTTACACAATCATATTACAAACATCATTCTTTAATTGAGATAAATAAAAAGAAGGTGGAAAATGAAGACTTAACTATCTTCCTCCATTTGTTGAATTTTTTCGATGAGTTCATTAGCCATTGGTTTGCTTCTCTAGGAATTGCTTCAGTTTACCAATTATGCAAGTGGGATAGCCTTTCCCTAAATGCATGGGTGACATTTTATAGATAAAATTTTTGGTTCGCACAGTCAAACAATAGAAGTGATGCTATTTTAGAATCAATGTTAATGACAACACCTAGAAAAGATTTATCTAAGCAAATAAATAAGCCCCAATAAATCAGCCATAGCTCTATCCAAAGAATATCTAAGGATCCAACTTTTATTACAAAACCAAAGATGCAGCTCCCATTTGAGTGTCTTATTACATGGCCAATTGCTACTTGGTAGAGGGGATTAAACATGGAAGCATTCAACATTATACAAGGATTGATGTTTATTGAGACGAGACAAAATTCATGTACCTTTGATCTAATAGGGTGCATCAAATTTCTATTACAGTCATTTAAACAAAATAGTTTATTGTTTCTAGGTGTTCAAATTTGCCATAACATAATGCCAAAGAGAAATTGAGAAGGTAGATGACAAGAAGCTAAATCCTTCTTCTTGATTGAGCAGCTGGCTTTAATCCAATGAAGAAAGGTTTAAAAGCTCGAGGACTTTGATATTTGAATGGTTTTCGGTACTTTATAGGCTCCTAGATTTGAAGGCATTCCTTTAAAGCTTATTGCAAATTTTCTTCTCTTCTACTACACCAAGAGCATCACCATTTATTACTATGTTTCTTTTCCCTAAGGCATTAATTGTTGGGAGGGCTTGGTGATAAAATCTCGAAAGGAAAATTTTACTTTTAGAGAAAAAATTGATTTCCAAATCCAGCTCCAATGGGAATGGCTTGCTGCTTCAATCAATAAAGCATTGTGAATATATGACATTTGAGGAATAAAGTGCATATTATTATCTAAAACCCTCTAATTAGCCCGGTTTCAAAATAAAACAACTAGCCCTATGTGTTGACTTAGCAGAGAGGAAATTTGGAATCCAATTACGTCCTTATACCACTCTTTGTCCCTTTCTAACAATAAAAAATAGTAACGTTCTCGAAATTTTTTATTAGGAGGCCTTGAGTAAGGCTTCTGATAATATACCTTCTTCCCTAATAATCATCGAAAACTTTTCTTTTTATCCATTCTCTAGGAGCACATCAGGAGAATTTGGAAAAAAAAAAAAGAATAAACTTTACACTCGAGCATTTCTTTTGTTGACTAGCCTTTGGCATAAGTCCTTTCTCCAAAGAAAAGCCTAAATACTTCCTAAAAGGAAAGAATTTCTCTATGCTCTATCAGATTTGAGATGGAATCTTTAAAGTCTCTTCATACATTCTTGGAATAAAGTTTGCGTTACTATTGTTTATTTATTTTGGACCTGAAAGGGAGGAAAAAGAATTTAAGATTCCGAGTGGTTTTTTTTTTTTTTTTTTTTTTTGGGTGTGTGTGGTGGTTGAGCAGTGTGTTTATTTACCTAGATACTGTGTAAAAGCAATTATTCCCTAACAAACCCATTTAGAATGAATAGAAGACTATGATTGAGTTCATATAGCAAAAGAAAGCTCAATATCATTATTACGCAAAGAAGCAAGTGGATTTACGAAGTATGAGTTTAAAGGCTTAAATTCGTGCTAGTTATATAATGAATAACTCAAATTTCTTTAGTACGCATTTAGGTACTTGGATTTGCGCTATTTATGTAAATAAGGATACGAATTGTCCAGTATGCATTTAAAGATCTGGGTTGAATTGTCGTATCAACATTAGTAAATTCAGCACATGCCATACGAGCGACGACCAATGAATAGAGTTCAAACAGACATAATATAATCAAATGTACCAAGATTAAGTTCAAAACCACATAAAGCATTTAGAGACATAAAGTTTACATTGAGAAGATTCTAATTTGACTTCAATTTGTTCCATAAATCCGAAAATAAAAACATCCACCAATCAGAAGGCACAATGTTATAAATTTTGTATTGAGTATAGGAATTAAGTACACTCGGAGGTATGTAGAGGACACTATCATTAAGAATCTTAAGTGTCCTACACTAAGTTTACTAAGGATCGACGAAAACTCTCCCATGATACAACTGAGTGAATATCAAGAACAAGGTAGCAATCCTTATTCTTGATGAACATACAAGTTTAATTAATTTTGGAAGGTTTTTGATTGTTTAGTGAAGTATTTTCATGGTAAATACTTAAAAAAAATGAAAATTTGTACAAAAAATTGTAAAGAATATGGATATATACTTAGCCATCTAATCATCCAATTCCAAACATTACAACTTTTCCCGTAGATACATCCACTAAGATTACTTAGTTTTTAATCATTAAATTATGTTTAAATTAGTTAAAAACCAATATTGATTGTCTATTACAAAGTGATACAATTTTTGGAAGATGATATATTGCACTTATCAAGCAAAAACATTATTAATATGTAGAGTCACACCTGTTGAGAGGGCACAATCAAGTGACATAGTCATGTCTCTTAGTCATGTTACTTTCTGGATATGGGCTATGTGGACATAACTAAGTGATATGATCAAGTCATTTAGTGATATCACTTTTTGTTCATGTACTTTACTAACATGACCTACTGATATGGTCATGTTGTTGGTTATGTAATTTTCTGCTTATTCCTATTCTTACATATTATGAAGCCCAGCTTAAATATGGCCATGTAATCATCTTGTACATCATTTTTATCCATATATAAATATTTCTTCAAATCTAAATGACATAAAAACCTACACTTTAACATCTTCCATAATAAAAAATCTATATAACCTTCTCCTATTAGATTACCGGTTATGTAATTTTTCTTCCAAATTGTGAAAATGCATAAAGAAAGGTATCCAAGGATTTTAACCAATCCATAATACAAATCCCTCAAAGTCATAACAAGGTGTTAGGTGGTTCATTCGCTCGAACCTATACGCTTTGTGCTCGAACCTACACACTTTGTGTTATAAGAGATTTCATAAACCAATTAAATTTTTTAATAGCAGTATTTTGGCTTTATGCTCATCTTGACTTGTTAAATATTTACAAGAGATACACCCATCAACTCTTGATTAGAAGCGGCACTACTTCAATATTTAACTAGGTGGAGTATTTTCAAATCTAATTCAAATTTCCATTATCTTACCCTCTAAACTACTTAAGTATAAACTCATAGTCCGTTGGAACTTATTATTACCCCTTAAACTTTTATAATAGTGGTCTACTACGAAGAAGTAAGGTCCCCATTGCAATAAACTAGATAGGTTTTAAACCTAATTTAGCATACATCTCTTTAACTTGCTCTCTTGACAATGCTTTTGTCAATAGATTTGCTAAATTACGTTTGGTCTTAATATAGCTTATATTTATACCCTTACTAATCATGCCTTAGCCCAATGTGCCTAGACTTCTTATTATACATTTTACTATAGACACTTGACATGATAAATTATCACCAAAAGGATCAAATGGCTTACTATAATAACTTTAATTGTGGCCAAAACACTTTTTTCATAAACCAAACCTTTGCCATTTGTTCCTTTTATCAAACTTTGCTTGAAAATTGCGACATCTATTATAGTGTACTCTTATGGAATTAATTAAACTCATTGGTATAATCAATTTATCCCCACTACATTCTACATTTTTAATACTAAATTTGTATAATCAACACCCTTACTAATCATGAACCAACCTCCTCTGACCATCTTCTAGCCACCAATTCTTATAGGCCCAACTCCTCTTACGGTAGACCTTTTAACCCTGAGGTGGATTCACATCAGGTTGTTGATAGCCCATTGAACTGCCATAAACCTGATTTACCCCTATTTTTTGTTCTATTTTTATTTTATTTTTTTATAATTTTCTAAAATTATGTTCCTGTATTTTCAGGTTTCTTAAACATTGCAAACGGGGTTTGGATTCCTATTTATAGGGTTTAGAATTTTTTCATGTCAAAAAGTTAAATGCCACATGTCATTCTCCTATTTTCCTAAGTGTTAACTAAGTGCCATTTGTCATTTTCACAGTATCCAAGTGATGACTTACGTTTTGAAGCTATTTACATACTGCCACACCATTTGGTGACTCACCCACTTATCTTTTTAATTAATTTTTTATTATTTTATATTAATTTACCTTATTTTGATAATTTATCATTATATGTAAATATTCAATACATATAATGTATATCATATGTAAATACATGTATATCATATATAATTTAATTTCATTTACTATTTGTATTAGTTACATAACTTATCTCTAATATCTTACTATATCTAAAAGCTTGAATTTCACATTTTTAATATTTATCAGCTTTATTGATAAATTAACATTTTTCTTAAATTAATCCTTTTATATAGCTTATTTCAAGAAATTAACTTAACTAAAATACTTTGTCTAACTTTTTTAGTCTTACTGTGAAGTTTAGACTAAAATGATTAATGTTAACCAACGCCCTAAATTTAGGAGCTTAAAACCTAGGTTTATCGTATTGGCTTAAGACCCTAGGGTATTATATCCTATCTCCTTTACAAAAAGTTTCATCCTCAAAACTTCCATAATTTAATACTTTCAAATTCAACCCTAACATTGTGCTTTCATTGCACATCTCTAATTCCCACATCACAATCATTAACTATTGTTAAAGGGTAAAATCTTTCAATACTAACTCCTATATCTTGACCTAAAATTTATCAATCCCCAAAACTTTCTACTTTAGTTTACATCCCCTACTAATTTCTTCATTTTGTGTTTCCAACTTGAACAATATAAGCTTAATATAACTAGTTTTAAATATTCCTTGCCTTATCCATTCCCCCGTTCTGTTCAAGTCATCTCTCCTTAGCAACTAGTCTACTACTGTAACTTTGTTAGGTTCTTATTTAAGGACCACAATCATCTTATTATCATTCATGATTTTACCCTTATTACTGCTCATATCGAACTAGCATGTTCTTGTACCATGCTTTTATTACCATCCAACTAATCCTTTCACTTAATCCTCACTTTATTCCTTCAATTAGTTTAAATTCTCACATTAGTTAGTCCTATAGAACTCATAATCATCTCTTCAATTATTTTCTTATTTGTCTCATAGCTAGCCAACACATCTTTTTACCTCATCCTTATCACCTACGCATTGTCCAAGTCCCAATTTCTACTTATGATGAACATAACGAATTCAATTTCTTCACGTCTATAGGTTTTATACTACGGTCATAGCTTAATGGTTACAGTTAAGATCTTACGTACTTTATATAGTTAACACATATATCAACAAAAATGAGTTTGACAAATCTAAACTTTCCACCAACTTGTATACCGAGAAGATAAAGAATGACTCAGACTAAGTAAACTTAACTAGACCTAACATAAGTTGATACGACTCTTCACAAAGAAGACTTATAAAGACACTGAGCACTTTTATGGCTGGCAATTGACATAACATGACTCACAAGGATAGGAAATTCTTTCATGAAAGACATAAGAGATGTAACAAACGTGAGTCTTAACAAAAAAATCATGAAAGTCATGGATTTACCACACTGTTCTTGCTTATCACATGTGCTAAGAGTACATGAAAGGTATACATCTCATAGTGTTGTAGTTATATACCTTATTATCTTCACATATCTTATCATCATTTGACTCCTTAATCTCATAATTTTCTACTACCTCTTGAATCACAAATCTCATTCTATACAAGATCAATCTCTAAATTAGTCTCTGATTACACTTCCAATAAAATTTTGATTTATTCTCGAAACTCACTCCTAATAATTCACCTTCGACATTTCTTACTATTCCATTCATTCCAATAACAACTTTAACCTGCTCACAAACACCTACTTTTAACTCTTCCTCTACAAGTTCTTTTTCTTCTAACAACTTCTCTCAACACTTAAGTTTCTATACATCTACTATGATTCCCTTCTCATTAAGCCACTTAAATGCTACTATCCATTTGTTATGGTCAATGTTTGCTCCATGATTACCTCCAATATTAAATCCTATCCTTTTCTATCCAAGACAACCAACTCTATAATCATCTCATGAGTATTTAGGTTCACATTTCCCATCCTTCAATCTATGTTACACTGCTATTCTTCTTTAGCAAGGGTTGTAACTATTCATTCTAAAGTTTCTACAGAAAGTTTATTTCTATCAACGTATTCTTTTAAAGTATATGAGTGAGTTACCCCAGCATCAAATAGAGTATGGGCATAACTATCTCCTACACGTACTAGTCCTAAAACAATTTATGATAACTATATTACTACTTTCAAATATTTCTCATTTATCAACTATTAGCTACTAGTTACATGAACACTTTACGTTATCAAGTTTATAGGTCATACCTACCACACCCTGGTTATTTCTAACTTTGTCTTGCTAATTAACATAAGCGTATACCCTACCTTGCTCCCTAGGCTTAGGTTCTTCCCCTTTGGCTTGTTTATTCCTATTACTTGGTCCTAGTCTATTAGCATAGTTTTGTTGTTGAATTGGTCTCTCCTGTCACTATCCGACATAATGTCGAGTAACATGCCCTCGCTGATGGCATCGGTAATAGTTTATACCTCTTGAATCAAGATTTTCACACTGCTTTGCTAGATGCCTAGTTTTATCGTACCTATAACACTTTACCCTCAATTCTAGGTATTCCCAAGCTCGATGCTCACCATTACACTTCCAATAAGGTTGTATTCTTGATAGAGGCCTTCTACTTCCTTTTGCGGATCGAATGAACTTCTTTCCTTTAGTTAGATTACTTTTATTGCTAGAACAACATCCAACTTCCTTTTCTTATTATCAATTTCATCTGTAGCCTATTAAATATTATGAGCTTGTTCGATCAGACGAGTTTCATTGACAACATCAATATATCTTTCCACCTTACTCCTCTTCAACTCTACTTAGTAATAGAAATGAAGCCCGACCTTGAACTGCTCAACTCTAGAAACTTCATTGTTTTGTACGGCTTCAGGATTAAACTTCAGTAACTCTATTGAATTCCGTCTCATATTCTTCAATTGTCCTACCTCATTATCTTAGCTTATAGTATTCTTCTCACATTTGTTCCCTTACACATTCGGGAAAATAATGTTCTAAAAAAGTATCTCTAAATGTAGCCCAACCAATAGATTTTGGTAAATCCTATCTCTTTACCTTCCACCAATCCTTTGCACCTTCGTCTAATAGAATAGTAACTATCCCAACTATCTTATTTTCCTCAACCTTATGAATTTCAAAGGCTTTCTCTAGTAAAGTAATCCATTCTTCTACCACTAAAGGACCAATGTTCTTTTCATCAAATGGTTTCACTATTTGTTACACCCGAGCTAACATATCTCCATTTCCACCAACTCCTACCAATGCAGCTGTAAACTGTTATGCTACTTCCTCTATTTGCCATGATCACTTAAGGTTAAGGTAAGGTAGTTATGATAATTCCTCACTTTGCTCCTTAGATACCTGGCTCATTAGTGATCTTCTACGTTCCTTACGAATCACCTTTCTAGAAAAAACATCACATAAAACTCTATTAGTAACTACTACAGTTGTTTTACTAAGCTATGACTCTTTATTACCTAACTACCCCGTACATCTCATTTGTTCCTAAAGGTTATGTTCCCTAATTAATGCACTAATATCACCTAAAGAATATCACATCTCGGCTTAGCATAGAATGCATCATTACATAGGAAGAACTCTTAAAAACTACCTCAACTTACTCATTCATAAAAAAAATAAAAAAATAAAAAAAAACTTTATTTATGTGATAATAGGGGTGCTACATCAAAGTTCAACTGCATATTTGGTCACAACTTCTATGTACAACCTAATATTTACATCAAAACATTAACAATCATTTTCTTTTATCATCTTCAAAATAGTAAGATTCTTGACTTAGTGCAAGTTCCATCCAAAAGTCACTAACTCCGACTAATGCTCTCAATATTTATTACCCTTAGTGTTAGGCCCATCATGATGTTGTTAACCTAAGGATAAAACATTTTAACCTTCAACTACTAAAGCTGAGTAAGAGTGGATAACAACAATACAAAATAGGTAATATCACAATTAAAACATTTCAATCAAACTAGCAGGTTTAGCTCTATACATACATTAGCCTAACCAGGCATTTATTACTAGCAATACAGAATGATATCCTTATGCACGTATGCCCTTCCAATAAACTCGTATGGTTAGTTAACATACCTAGGCATCTAGATACAACCTCCAAGAACCTAGAGGCAATAAAAAGCTGCCTGGGAATAGGAACTCTAACTTTGTTTTACTAAATTAGACTACACACTATAGTTTGCTAAATCAAACTATCAAAATAGTCAAGATACTCAAGTAATTAGAATCTATATGTTTCCAAAAACTGAGTTCATAAAGCTATGATTTTTCTTGATCATTTGGAAGCCTCATTTCGAAAATTTTGACCTATAGGTTTCTTTTATGCCATGCCATGCCATGCTATGTAATAACTACTCAACTATATTAATCAACTTAACTAGCCTTTAAGTTTTATTCAACCTAGTTATTTGAGTCTAGTTTTCAATCTCTCCCTCATAGAAATCTAATATCTCACTTAGGTGAATACTTAGAAGATTAGTTAGCAATCACTTAACTTCCTTAGTTAGTACAATCATTGATTAACACCACATCAACACCCAACATACCAGCATAATAGTTTAACTAAGATATTGTTATTGTCATTCAAAATCACCACATCAGCATCCACTATAGTTGTATATCAGTATACCCAAGATATAGCCATAGGCAATCAACATAACATGAAACAGCACACAGTATTATGAGTAGTAATATATCTACTCCAAGCATGGGCTAGATCCATTTACCTAGCTTTAATAGTAGCGCAAAAACCTAAACTTCACGACGTGATCCTTCTTTACTTATTACACCTAGAAAAATATAAACACAGTCTCCAAATCAACTATAGGTTGAACCCGAACTCTTATAAGCTTTCATTACTGCAATTTTAAACCTTATTTAACTCTATTTTACTTATTTCTTATCCGATTTCAATAAACTTTATATCGTCATGATCAATATTTCGAGTATAATTAATATATCTTAAAAAACAAAACTGATCAATATGGTTACAAGCCCAAAAATACCCTTTCTCACTACTAACTCAACCGTAAGTTATCATAATTTACTCAAATAAGATTTAATCTTAAACCAAAAATCCTAAAATTCCATATTTCCCAAGCTAGTCAGCATCTATTATGTTCCCAAAAAAACTAATCTTTTACAAATTTAACAAATATCTTATTATTGTATTATATATTAGGCTAATATATAGGTTTATACTAGGAGAATACATAATAAATAGTATACAAGCCCCATTAATTATAGTAAAAAAACTATGAACTTAAAAAAATATATAGTTTAATTATTGACCATTAATACACTAAACTAGTTATTATATATTTTTATCAAAATGGTGGTTTTAGTTCAAAATTATGAAAAATTAGGAAAAATAAACAAATTCATGTGTGAGATAAAAAATAAGTGTTCCAAATATCCTTATAAACTTCTAGAAGTCAAAACTTATAGGGCTCATTTATTAATTTTATCAAAAACTAATTATTACAACAATTTGGTAAAATTGTGGAATTGGCAATTTTATCCAAAATAATTTTAAAAAATAGTAAACATGCTTAATTTCAAAAATTCTTATTACCAAAATTAAACATATATATTAAGTGTATTATATACAAAAATTGACCTTTAAACAACCTCATCCAATATTTCTAAAAATTAATTCAATTTTTACCTAAATAAGGCATTTTCTTAAGAACTCTTTATTTTCACTAATTGTTTAATTAAAATAAAATTACTACATTGATCTATACCTAAAATTAACATCATATGATAATTTTAGAAATTAGAAGAACTTACGGGTGGAAAGTGGGTTTTCTTAAACCGACCACCTCTAGTCACCATTCCTTATCAACCGAACTCCCCTCATAGTGGACCTTATAACCCTAAGTTGGCTTCACATCAAGTTGTTGATAGCCTATTGAACCACCCCCAGACTTAATTCACCTCTATTTTTATTTTATTTTTTTCTAACTTTCTAAGATTATATTCTTGTGTTTTCAAGCTTCTTAAATATTGCAAATGTGGTTTAAAGTCCTATTTATAAGGTTTTGAATTTTTGCTTGTCAAAAAGCTAAATGCCACATGTCAATCTCCTACTTTCCTAAGTGTTGACTAAGCGAAATGTAAACCCTAGAAAATTGATAATCTGAACCCTAATTTAAGTCTGAGTATCCTAAACTGTGTAATGAGTCGATAAGGCTAGTCATAATAAAAGATTATGAAACTTAATAAATCGAATATAACACCGATAATAAAAACCCTGAGAATTGATCAAAACCCTAAATCGCATATTAAAACCCTAAATCTGATTTATGCACCATTAACCAAAATTGAATCTGAATTTGATCGAAACCCTAAAATTATAACTTTAAGCCTATAAAATAGTTAAATATCATCAATAATAATATAATTATAGTTGATTGCAATTATCGACTAAATCGCATAAAATTTTTAACGAAATCGTTAAAATAACTTATAAAAATTATAATTGTAATAGGTACCAATTAAATTGATAAATTTCCACAAAATTCCAAAATTAATTTATGATGAGTATTTTTATGATTTTTATGTTTAGAAAAGTTATATATATTTATTTTTAATTTCTATTTTCTTCCTTTTTCTCTTTTCTTTCTTTTTCTCCTCATTCACTTGCTGCCACATCCTAGAAATGAAAAAGAAAACAGAAACTTCATGAAGAAACAGCAGCTCACGTGATATAATGTAAGATATAGGTGTTGCAATTATAAAAGCAAATCAAATACAAATGAATTAAGTTGTCTTGTCTCCATAAATGCTAAATCTATTAAATTTGTTTGATAATTAATATAAGCTCATTTTAGCTTCATGTAGGACGTCTAAAACGTGAAAATAAAAGAAAGGAAACATAAAATAAAACCCAGCAAGTTCTCACACACACACACACACGAAATTGAAAACCAAAGAAAAGAAAAAGAAAGAAGAACATTAAGAAGAAGAAGAAGAAGAAAAGGAGGAAGCAGGAGAAAAAGAAGAAGGAAAAATTAGGATTTATACAAATATAATAAGGAAAGTATATTTATTTTGGTTATATATATGTATATGTACATGTATATACTAAGTATTTTTGTTGTATTTTACTAAATAATTCATTACATATACATGTACATATGCATGAGTAGATAACTTAAGATATATATATATATATATATATATATACTATTAGGTAAAATATACAGTATATGAGTATGCAAATGTATATAAATAAGAATACATGAATATATGTATGTGTACATAAGGATATATCAAGTATTTATTATTTTTACAAAATAAATATAGAGATATACATATAGTTGTACACATGAAAATGATTATGTATGTATATATGTATATAAGCTTTATTTTCATATGTATATAAGAATATGTATTCGTATAGTATATACAAGTATTTTGTAGTTATATAGTCATATATACATGTAAGTTATATTTTATGTATACATATATATATATATATATCTACATATGGCATAAATATATGTATAACATATAGTATATATGTAGTATACCGATATTAAGTAGTTTATATGATATAATAATATTTACTAAATAAAATAAATTCATAAATATGTAAAGGGTAGGTATATTTATATTACCATAAATTAGGGATTACTAATTAAAGTAAATTATAAAATTAATCATCTATAGTAAAAGTACATATATGTGTGTGTGTGTGTGTGTATCGTAAAATACAAATAAATAATAAGAAAATAATAAAAATAACAATAATAATAATTGTAATAAGTCTAAAATCTCAAAAATTAGTAAAAATGAGTAACTAAGGTAAAATATGCTTAAAATAATAAAATTATTAATTATATGATTTAAATAATTAGTAAATCATAAATATATTAAGAAAAATCTCAAATTAATATTTTATAAATTTTTAAATTTAAATAATAAATTTTGTGATATTTTTATATCACAATTCAAACTACGAGTCACAACATCCAAAACGGACCTCGCTACAAGAAAATATGCTCAAAAACAATCAAAATGGACTATAAGTTCATAACGATCCGAGTTAAAACGAAAAAATTGTATGCGATTCGATAAAAAGCTGGAATCGACAATTTCGTGTAACTAAGTAAAGTAAACCTTACAAATTATGATATTAGTTTAGCTTTAAATCCTCAAACTTATAAATTTTTATTATTCTTAAGTGATTTTGACATTGACCCTAAGCTGCCATTAGATTATTACGACCCTTAAGTCGATTATAGCTGGGTGAGTTTTCCTAATGATTCCATACTTGTTTGTGTTTGTAGTTAGTAAATTTAAGTTATGATCAATAAATGAATGTTGTATGGGGTTAGGTTATGCTTGTGTATGATAATTGGTTGTTAATGGTGAATTTACTTTAAATTACATTAATGTATTGATTATTGCATAGTAGATTCATTAGGAATTGATTGTTTGTGACTTTAAATGATCATTGAATAATAAGACCTAATTTTACTCAACTAGAAAAAGTTAACTTGAAACACGCATAATCATACATCGCATAACTAATTCCGATAGTCACATTATACGGAGGTAGCGAGAGGCCATACGTAAGTTGATTATTTGATTGTTATAGATTTCGTACAGTGCACATGTGCGATATGACCTTACCTTGGCCCGCAGGATTACTAGGCGTTGGAGGCACCAACTACCTAGCTAAGGGTTAAGTCCAGAGGTCTCCATTTAAGGGTGAGTGAGAGCTACGTGAACCTAATCACAATCATTTGTAGAACTCGTTTTTGATAAAACTGATAATGGATATACTATTACATTTTAAATACGAAACACGGAGTTTCGTTATGAGATAAGTTCTAGTATGATACCCGGATCTAACTGTGCCGATGTATCTCCAACCTTGACTTCGGAGGGCATTAAATCTGAGTTGCATACAGTACCTGGTCACTTGCATATATTTGTTTGGCATACAAATTAACGTGTATTCATTTGATTAAACGTAATTATTGTATAACTTGATTACTGCATGGTTGAGGGGATTATCTCACTAAGCTAGTTAGCTTATACCCTTATAGTGTTCTTTCGCAGGCCGAGTGATTCATGGAGTCAGGCCATTGCATGCCTGAGGTTAGTGTTCATCACAAGGTTAATATAGGAGCAGGACGTGATCAAAGCGTACTTATGATAGTTTATAGAGTTGATTGTATAGTCGAATGATACTAGTTTGACTTAAGAAATGCTTTAGATTTCTTATTTATAAATTCTTATATAAATAAATTATGTGTTATATTTCTATATTTTATTATTGTTATCATGAAATTATATTACTTATGCTTGCGTACTCTTAGTTGGTAGCCGTAATTGTAGCCACAACCGTAACCGTAACTGTAATCTTATATATCATATAAAAGGGTCATCGATTGTATGGGAATTCAATCTGCAATCCTTTATACGGTATACGGCGACTGCCACGACTAGCCTCCTCGAGTTATGATACGACATGTGTCATTTCCACATTATCTTAGTGATTTCAAGCTATTTCCATGCTGTCACACCATTTGGTGACTCATTTATTCATCTTTTTAATTAATTTTTCATTATTTTATATTAATTTACCTTATTTTGATAATTTATTATTATATGTATATATTGAATACATATAATGCATATCGCATGTAAATACATGTACATTTTATATAATTCAACTTCGTTTACTATTTTTATAAGTAAAATGACTTATCTATAATATTTCGCTATATCTAAAAGCTTGAATTTCATGTTTTCAATGTTTATTGGCTTTATTGATAAATTGATATTTTTCATAAATTAATCCTCTTATATAGCTTATTTTAAGAAATTCTCTTTACTAGAATACTTTGTTTAACTTTTCTAACCTTACTATGAAGTTTAAACTAAAATGGATAATATTGCCTGATGCCTTAAATTTAAAGGCTTGGAACCTAAAGTTATCGTATAAGGTCGAGACCCTAAGGTATTACAGTTTTCTTTTTAGCTAAAAAAGAAAAAAAAAAAGACAAAATTAGTTAATTTGGCAACTTTATGTAGGTATGGTAAGTAGGCTAGGTACATAAGAAGAAACACAATTAGGCATGTTCTATAGGCTATCTAGGTATAAGTACACAAAAAAAGTATATGGCTTGAGCACATGTGGGCTTAGGCTTACAAATGCAAACATGTGCATACTAGGCACTATAAGGTTAATGAGCTGCTTAGGCATAAGTATGTAAGCATGTAAATAGCATATGGGCTTTTTTTCACATGAAATGTAAACCAAAATGGCATTTTATGTAGTTTTAATTAAATAGAGTATTTAAAATTAATTTATTAATTTAATTATTTTTATTTTTTCAAAATTACTTGTAAGACAACATAATAATTTTTTAAAATTTATTCATATAATTTCATTCAGCCAATTTACTTATTGTAATTTGAATAAGTAAATTGAGTAAGATTTAAATGAATAATTTAATACACTTAATTTTTTTTAAATGACAAATTATATTAATTAACTCATTTAAGTAACGCCATTATTTGATATCAAGTTAACTAATTAAATATAATTACTAACTGAATTATCTAGAAAAATTAAATTAAATAATTTAATTGTATTAAGTTAAATTAAGTACACGTACATCAAATGTACAGGGTAATTCCTTGTAGCAAAATGACATGATATTACAAGGGTACAAAGTCAAAATATTAAATGATGGATTGCAAGCAAAGACATAATATGCTACACCCATCCATATACTTTTTGATAAAGACCTTATACATCTATCTTAGGGTCCAAAATCTCTTCATCTGGATTCTAGGACAATTACTTGCAAGAGATAGAATAGAGTGTAAAGAGTAATTATTAACTAATTACTTGTTTAATTATTAATTATATTTATTTAATAATTATAATTTGGTTAATCTAATTGATATTTCATTGTATTTTGAGATAGGTGTTTAAATTAAGTTTAAATCATGTTAATTTAATTGTAAATAAGTAAGTTGGCATACCTAAAATCTTAGACCTCCAATAATAAACACCAAAAACAACAACTCTTCTAGAACTAAACAACAACAAACATATGACTAGATCTATAGTCCCCGTTCACTTTGTTCTTATCATCCAGCCATCCCAATTCCCTTTCCCTTTCCTTAATGTTGAACAACATCCTAGCCCAATCTTCTTCTTTACAACCACAATTTGATTCTCCATACACTTATCTCCTCTATCGAGCATTCCTCCAATCCTTGAGGCACACAGTCACTTTGATGGTTTTAGGTTTGAGTTGAAGGCGATGAGGCCTTAGGACTTAGGCGCCTAAACTAAAAGTTAATGCAGTTAATACAATCGAAGCTGAAGACACTAAAATATTCCTTACCACAAGTGATAAGGTTGGCATCACATAAGACTTAGTCAACTACCATACGAAGACATTTAGGTCCACCTCATCATCCCTCAATTATTATACCTATTAGAGTAGCAGTTCACTAAAAAGTTCCATTAGCACTAACATTGCTAGTCCTTATACTTTAGCTTATCTCAGTGATTTGTTTTCTCCTTTTTGAGGTCAAAGCATGAGAACTACCAACATGACTACTGGAACAAGATACTTAGGCTGATAGGTACGTCTTAGCCTTATGATATAGGAATAAGGTTTAAGTACACTCTTAGCTTTCGTGTTAAGCCTAATAGGTTCATCTTTAGCATCTTCTATAGTAGCATTCTAATAAAATTCCTCGAGCAAATTATAAGCACCATAGAACTTATTACGTGGATCTAGTATTAATGTAACATGAAACAAATAAAGAAGAAAGGGGAAAAGGTAGGCAAGAAATTTAGCCTTCATTGTTGCGACGATAGGAAAGAGTAATGGCTCTTTGGTAAAATTTGCCAACACACAACCAACATCAACAAGATTTAAGGGTACAACATTGCTCGTAGGATAATAGCACCTAGAAAGAGTCATCGTTAGTCGTATGAAAGTACATATGCAAGCTATTTGTTTTCCTCCACTCTATCATGTAAATTTTTCCAATCTTAGGCTCCTGAGATACCTTCTAATGGATGTGCGAGTCGTAGAATCTGGTTAAGACATCCTAAACCCACATTAATAATTAGTTGTGTGTTAAATATTAGACTAATTTAAGCATAACTTTAAATAAACATTAGATACCATGAATATAATAATATTATTAAATAGTGCTAACCCTTGAGGTTTTATCTAACATTTCATGTGTAGAGTTTCATCGCATTACGCAATCGTGAAGTAGGATGTGTAAGTCATGGTTCTTATGCTGACAATAATATGTATGCTCTTGGTGTTTCCTCTTGTTATGACATATACAAGTAATTGCAAATTGGATCTCAGTAATGTGATCCATTATCCCATAAGTAGCCATGCCATCTTATACTATGAGATTTAAAATGTAACACATGCAGTGGAGTGGAATAACTTTTTGTCACACCCTGAAGCGGTAAAATCGTAATGATTTAGCCATATAGACCATCCTAAGATAAAAGCTAAGCTTACAGTCGCTATCGTAGTTTTGATTTACACAAGGTATCCACAATTAACCTGCTATGAAGCATATAGCTCATATGAAAGTATCATTATTTTACTTGCAAAAGTCCTAAGACAGATCTTACGACTCTGATAATCTAGGTAATATTTACATTACTTAATAACTTACATTACATAAACATTTACCGAGTTGATGTCAAAAGATCAAAAAGTAATAACATAAGTTTCAAAAGTCTTGTTGTTCTCTAGTTTATAACCTTACTCCTTAGAATCCAACAACAACTAATCTTAAGGTAGTTATAACACAACATTCTAGTCAATACCTACAAAAAGATCTATAAGGATGTGAGTAACTAATCGCTTAACAAATAGAGAAGGGGACATGAGATTATACAACAAACACAAATAAGGTTATCATTCGGTTAATTGAATGTAATGCAACAAAACAAAAGCCATTACACAATGCTATTCGATTTTTCATGAGATTAGAGAAATTACACTCCTTCTAATCCATGTTTGAGGAGTTTTAACATGTATGTAACAACTCATGACCAAACTTACGCTTATGCAATGGAGACATCCCTCCTCCCATAACTACCATTGAATCACTGCCTTTACCCTTATCACGACCTCGTTTCCTATTAATTAGTTCGACTAAAGATGAAGAAGGGACAATTTTAGCTATCTCTTTTCGAAGGGGTCGATATTTGGTCAAAAAATTCTAATCATCCCTTAATGGGATGCAATGTACGTCTAATTTCAAGTTTCAAGTTTAATATAGTTAAGTCCAATTTAAGATAATCAATCAATTTCATGCAGTTCAATTAATTGCAAACCAATATAATAAGCCAATAGTATACAATAAAGCTTAGAGACATGCAGCCATACTTATAAGCACGACCAAGTATAACTTTAAACTTTCAAGTATCATGAAACAGAACTCTAAAATATAGTTATATATTGATGCCAAACTTACCTGGACCTTCCATTTTCATACTAAGGTACGGCTTACAATAAGCCTTTGCCGTTAGTCCCTATAATATAAATAGTATTCATACAATTTACTATATATGAGCTTTTTCTGTAACTCAATTTATTAACTTAAGTTTAAGGTTTTAAAATACCTAGTTATCTAGGTTTTAGGTCTATTGTTATTAGTCTCGCATTTAATTAGTCTCCAATTCGACTACTGATTCAATCTTTTATTTAGCCCCTGATTATAATTTAATTTATAAGTATTAGAAATACCTTCTAACCTATTCTCTAAAGTTTACCCAATTCCATTCTGTGTTTACATAGTTGTTTAGCCGAAAAATTGGTTTCTCTCTTTTCATAAACTAATTTATATTAAGCTTAGCTCACTTAATATAAATCTCTTAACCATAATAAGAAAAGGTTTAATAAAAAAAATAAAAAGTAAAGTTACCACCCAATCAAAGTCAAGAAAAAGTGAAACTAAAATCCATGGTTGGATGGACAATTATTTCAGCTATTAGTCTACAGGTTTTCTAAAAAAGTTATAGTAAATAGAAATTGGAAATCAATTGGGCTCGGAGACTATCTTATTAAAACCTAAATGGTTTCTATAAGAGAAATCCATGAAGTAATTAAGTAAGCTTTAAATAGGTTTTCAAATTAATTGGATTTTTTTTTTAATTTAAAAAAATGAAAAGGGGAAAAACAAAATTTTTTATTATTTTCAAAACTCTTATCACTTTAAGTCATTACATTTTATTAATTTTAAAAGAAATGGATTTTTAGTCCATCTTTAACAAGCTCTAAAGAAATCCCTAAATTTTAGAAAAAGGGCTAATTTCTTTATTATTTATGAATAACGTTTTATTATGAGAAAATCATTCTAGGGTAGAAAGCCCATTTTATTTAAAAACAACATAGTAACATAACAATTAAACCTATCATTCTAAACCAAAGCCTAAACACATAACAATCATTCACCAATCAAGCAAATTAACATCAAGCTAAAATGCTAATCAACAAATTTTCATTTAAATTAGTTAAATTAAAGTCAACCTGCTAATTATTCCAAATTAAACTAAAAGAACAAATGAGTATGGTATTAACATGCTAATTATTTAAGTTAAGCTATTCATTTATTAGTATGAAAACATGCTAGTTATTTTTATTAAAACCTAAAACTTGCAAACAAATCATTAAGACCTAATTATGCAAAAATATCAAACATTACAGAAAACACAAGATAAACACTCATTTCCCCTTTTTTATTTTTTATTTTTTATTTTTCACTTTATTAAAACCTAAATATGCATATTGGCTAAAAATAAATAAATATAAGCATATTAAAAATTATTTGATCAAATATTAAATATCACGAAAACATAACTCTAATCACATCATGGCAACACAAGATCAAACACACATTTTTTCTTTTTATGCATTTCATTTATTTTTATTTTGTTTAACAACAAACAATAAAGCAATATAAGGGAGAAAGACTTACCTCATGCATTGATGGAATTGCTGGCTAGTTTGAGTCGATTCTAGCCAATTCTTGGGGTAGGGTTAGTGAATTCAAACTCCTAAGACACCAATCTTTGATTTAGGAAAATCAAAGCTTATCTCTTACAATTTTAACAAAAAAGTTCAAATTAGTTATGAACAAACTCTAAAAACATCAATCTTGATTTAAATTTAAATTACTCCTTTTAATTACAAAATTGAAACAATCTACCCATTAGACTTTTTTCTAGGATGAATGTAGAATGTTCTACTATTTTATCTCTAATTGATTTGCTCTATAATGAGAGAAATGAAAGAGAGAGAGTGGATTTTGCACTATAAACATCTAGAGAGAGAAACTATTAATTCCATGTAATGTGGTGGTTTTCAATGCTTGGGAGTTGAATGAATGAGTGCTAAGGACCTCTACTTATAGTGCTAGGTCAGAATTGTAGCTTAAGAAACCTCTAATTTAGAGAAAGATTAAATCTTTTATGGTAATGGCATGTTTGGAAATGCATCTTGGTTCTTTCTTTCCATTTTTTACCAAAATTAATCACGTTTTTACATGAATTAATGGTAAATAAATGTGCACACATGTATTAGAAGATGTCGTTGTATATTTTGATTAGGTATCATGAGGCATCTTGTAAGGATATGCTCCAATTTTGCTAAATAAAACTCAAGTGCAAAACACCCATTTATTCATGTTACTTAATTTTTCTTTTTTTATTTTACAAATTTCCTTCAATAAAAATTTAAAATCTAGACATTTCCTAATATAACAATCCATGCCTAAGCTATTTCTTATTTTTTTCATGATTTTTAGTAGGCAAAGTAGGTGAAATTGGGTAAAAAATACCTAGATATCACCTAACATTTATAGAGAAAATGAAAGCTTAAGCTTCTGATGTATTTGAGAAACAGAGAAGAGGAAAGAAAAAGGAGAGTTGACTGGGTCAACTCAAGCACCACATGGTGCTCAACAAGCGGCACCACAACATAGTGCCACATCGCACCCATTGGTATACCTAAGATACTAACACATAGCACCCTCTTGGGCTACCACGTATCAATTGTCCCTTTCTCATTTTTTTTTCTTTTTTTTTTCTTCCTTTCCCTTCTTTGTCCTTCATTTCCTTATACATATTGCCTATTTCTATTGTCTCCAATTTATTTCTTTTTTTTTTTTAATAACACCCTAAATAAAACTTATTTAATTATCAAACTTCTAAAGATTGCACCACATCCTTAAAGCAAATGTGGAGTTTAATAAATGTATATTCAAAATATTTTCAAAATTTTTGTAATTTGACTAAATTAGGATCAAGGCTTTTACCCATGTTGGGCTTTTTTTAAAAAAAAAAAAAACTTCAAATGGTTGTAAAGTATTCATTTTAGCTCTAATTGAGGTACAGTTTAAGGCCATAAACTCTTAAAAATACAAGCTTAGAAATTATTTCAAAATAAGTTGGTTGAATCTAGGATAGAAAAATTGATATTTAATAGAAACCCATTCTTATCTAAGATTCTTAGTTCAATCAAATCACATATGGTTATTTTGACTCCAAAAGCCGGTTTTTACCTTGAAAAATTATTTTCACTCCAAATCAACCTAAATGGACCATTGTGCAACACTTTTTATGATTTTTCAATTTTTTTATTTTTTTGAATTTTTGGGTTTTCTTATTTTTTGGTTTTTTTGTCATTTTTTTTTTCTAATTTTTTCTTTTTTAAAAAAAAAAATTTTCTGTTTTTATAATCTTTTTGGTATTTTTTTGTTTTTTTTTTTTTGTCATTTTTCGAAAAATAGAGAATCTTAAACTAGAGATGAACATAGGGGATAAAAATGAGGTATTTATCGTTGTTCCTCTTTTTGGTGAAGTTTGATAAAAACTTCACTACAAAGACTAAAAGAAGACTCCATTTTTGCCCCTGTAGGAGAAAGAGAGTTTGAAAATGGTTCCTAATGATGACTTTTAAGAGATGAAACAAGCTACTAATTAAGGAAGGTGGAAAGAGCTTCTTACGATCTATCTTAATGAGATTTTTTAACGTGATATTCTTTTCTAAAGGGAGCTCTAGCATTAAGGCTATCTAAGGATGGGACTCTTTATAGTCTATCTTAATGAGACCGTTTGATGAGATATCTTATTCGATGGAAACAATGGTACTAAGGCTATCTAAAGGTTAGAAAGAGCTCCTTATAATCTATCTTAGTAAGACCTTTAGTGACATATCCTTCCTAGAAGAGCGATAGCACTGAGGTTATCTACGGGTAGAGTTACTAAAGATCTATCTAAACGATCATGAGATATCCTATCTTAAGGAAATAGTACCACTAAGGTTATCTAAGAGATGGAATGAGCTCATTGCAGTCTATCTTAACGAAACCCTTTTAATGAGATATTTTTTCCTAAAGGGTGTTTGATAGGTCAGGGCTCTTATGAGATATCCTACTTTAAAAAGAATTTAATAAGTTGAGAGTCCTATGAGACAGGTTAGGGTTCTTATGAGATTTCCTATGTTAAAAGGAATTTAATGGGTTAAGACGCCTATGAGATATCCTATCCTAAAAGGGATTTGATAGGTCAAGTATTCAAAACATTATTGAAAGGATGGATGGCAACTAATGGGTCAACGTTCTAAAAAAGAGCAAACAGTGCTCCATCGAGCAAGTGATCCAGATGCTTTGAAAATAGGATGGCACTCCTCCAAGCAAGTAGTCTATGAGAATTTTAGAATAGGACAGCACTCCACCGAACAAGCGGTCCATATACTTTTAGAAAATAGGATAGCATTCCACTAAGCAAGCAATCCATGGGAATGTTGGAACAAGATAATGCTCTATCAAGCAAGTGATCCATAAGAATTTTAAGATAGCACTCTATCAAGCAAGTAATCTAGATAGGACAATGCTCAATCTAGCAAGCGGTCTACAAGATACAATGCTCCAGTGAGTGGGTGATCCTTAAGAATTTGAGGACAATGCTCTACTTAGTAGGCAATCTGAATTAAACAAGACAACACTCCATTGAGCAAACAATCCAGATATTTTTGGAAGCAAGACAGCACTCCATCGGCTAAGCGATCCATAGGAATTTTAGGACAGTACTCTATCGAGCAAGCAATCTAAAGGAATTTTAGGACAACACTCTATAAAGCAAGTGATCCAGACAAGACAACACTTCATTAAGCAAGCAGTCCGTAGGACAGTGCTCTACTAAGCAAGTGATCTTTGGGGATTTTAAGACAGCGCTCTACTGAGCAAGCGATCCTAAATTCTTCATAAAGGTTGATTATAAGAAATTTAGATATTTAGAATGAGCTAGAATTTATTCTACCCAATTAAAGGAAGGAATTAAATGGGAGGTGCCCCTTGATATGGTTGCTAGGGAGTAAGTCCTTAAACAAAATTGACTCCTTGGTGTTTATTGGAGAGAGAAGACATTTTGAAGCTATGATCCAACTTGTATGGATGGGCTAATCACTTTCTTAAATTGAGAGGTATTGCATTAAGTTTTGATTGAAGATGGAGGATTCATTGGAATAGACTAAACTAACCACTAGAGTAAGCATCTCATAATGAAGAAGACATGACTAGAGGATATAGACAAAGACTTAGCCATCATGGCCAAAACTAAGATACTAAGGCTGACAATAAGAGGAGAAGACTCAACGATGGTAGATAGCTACTTAAGTTGAGCTTATGAGAAGGCCTTAAACACTCAAATTTGAGAGAAGCAAGAATGAAAGGTTCTCTAAACTTAAGATTATTTTGGAAAATTTTCTCCTATTCTTAAAAGAAAATGATTTTTCTTTTGAAAATTAAGATTGTGCCCCTTATTGTAAAAACCAATTTTTTTTTTTTTTTACTGACATGTACAAGGGCCCTTACAAGCTCTATAGGTTACTAATAAATAGTAAGCTTACCCTACTACTTAATAGTCATTTGCTCTTTTGCAAATATTATCTGAAGCGTAGGCTAGGGTCAAATTGACCTCTTAGGTTACCTATCATTGAATTTCCTAAAACTTTGCCATGGTTACCATAGGCTTCCAATGCTAAGGGCCTCGATCTTTAACATGGAGAAAATAAACTATTAGGATTACAAGTCTTCAAATTTTCTTGTTTACGAATAGGTATCTCACTTATTAAATCATTTAGTCTAAGAGGGCTTCCTCACTCTTTTGGTTCACATTTCATTCTTGACCCCAAACTCCAAAAATTATGGTTTGTCTTATAAGTGATATGCCTTAGTCAATCAAATAGATCTTTTTCGAACTTATGATGCAATATAGGCTTTAAGTTAATGGTTTCAAAAAGATTAATGAATGGGCCTATTTTGAAAGAATTATCTTCTTAACCTATGTTTACAAGTCAAGAACCCTTAAGAAAAAACTACAATGGTCTTGCCCCTTAAACGGTCTTGCCCCTATCATAGGAATCAACCCCTCAGACCTATTACCTGAAGCCGAGCTAAAGGATTACAAGGGCTTGTCGGCATAAAATAGCTCGAGCACCCTTCAAGGGTGAGGATTCCATCACCAACTTAAGATTACTTCATCTTATCTAAACTGAGTGTTGAGCTCTGATTATGATTGAGGCAATTCCCAAACTAACGAGCACCAAAATTTCTTCTAAGCTAAGCTGTCTAGGCACCAGACCTAAAGAGGCTTCAAACAACACCTAATGTCTGATATCCAACTTGATCTAGATTAAGTTGGCCCAATCTTCTATTCTCTTTCTAACCCCCTCCAAGCTGACCTCAATTAGTATCGAACCATCAAGGATCTTACAATTGTCGAAGCAGTTGAACATATGCAAATTCAGCTCACCAACCACTATTTGACACGCATCTACTAACACAACATTCTAAAAGAATTCCTCCATTTTTCGTAAATTGTACTATTTCTCATTTTTCTCCTTTTTCATATGTTTTAGGAATCTTTTTTATATTATCCTTGTTGTCTTTTCCTTATTCATGTAACCCTAAGTGAGGCCATATATATAATTCATTTCCTTTGTATGCAGAAAATTAATCACTCTACTATTGAATATAGAAATTTTACCCTTTGAGAGCACTTAACCATGTCTTCTCTTTCCTTAACTCTTATCCATTTTCTTTAGCAAGAAGCAATAGCGAATGCCCATAATCCTCCCTTGTATATCATATTAAGTAAAGGTTAGGCCTAGTAGGATCAGTTGGTGCGTAACATCTAGTTAGTAGTTGCTCAAGGTCTATTAAAACCCTTTTGTTTTCTCCTTTGTTTTAGTTAATTGTAGTGCCTCTCTATGTGTACAATCCTGGAGATGCATCACCTTAGTTTCATGAGTAGTGATAATCCTGCCCCTTTAATTGGAAGAGCCTCTTACAAGGTGTTGTGAGAGGGCCCATAAAATGGGATGGTCCATGAGCTATGAGCTATAAGTGTTGCCTTCTTGATGTGCTTAGGCTTCTTTAGGCTTTAAAAGGAGCCTTGAACCTTTTGGTGCTTATTTCTAACTTGTTGCTTTTTCTTAAGGGATACAAATTGATGCCCCCCTTTTTTTTTTCTCTCCTTTTTTTTTTCTTTTCTTTTCTTTTTCTTCTTTCTCCTTTTTTTCTCACTTTTTCCCTTCTCTTTCTTTGTTTCTTTTCACTTATTTTAGGCTTCTTTTATAGGCTTTTCATGGATTGAGATGCTCATTTCCATTTTCTTCTTAAATCACTAATAGCTTAAAATATGTAAGTTATCTAAAATTGAGGCTCTTATTCATTTCAAAGGAAATAGATTATCATTGGTAATGATTACCCATGAATTAGTTGGACTAGAGTAAGGATAAATTAGTTTGTCCTTTTTTCTCTTGGTTAATGACTCGAACCTCCTAATTGCCCTAATATGGGGTAGTTATTGGGTTTAATTTTAAAATCACTTCTTTAAAGGGCTCCATAGGGTATATATATATATATATTGTGTCTAGGATAGAGAAATGAATGCCTTCCATCATTTTAACCTATATAAGAAGTTCAAGATAGGCTTCCTTCAAGAAACGAATCTCAATTTCTCACATTAATTTCGCTCAACTCTTAAGTGTATATAGGGTGAGTGAATGGGACTCAGTTTGTCTCTTTTCATCATAAACTCTTCAATTAGTGGGATGCTTTTCCTTATTGGATCTTCGATTTTATCGCATGCCCTTAACGGATACATGTGCCTCCATATTCATTTGGAAACTCGTTTGCCCAACACTAATCATATGCGTTGGACTTCTGATCATTATCAAAATACCCCCTAATTAAGATAGGCTTGTTAACTTTACCATAAAATTTCCCCTAACAGATCTAATAGTTCAAGATTTATTAGTTTTCCTAGAGGGTTTGTTGATTCAGCCTACCCTCTTCATTGTACAATGGTGAAGGATTCTATCATCTTCTCTTGGACTAATTTTTCCTAACTTCGAGCTTCAAACTCTAATAAGAAATTCCTTTAAGTAATAGTAGAGATGGGTTTTTGCTTCTTATTGGGCTTTATAAAGTGGATAGGTTGTGTTAAGTAAATAAGCAAGTTGTGAGAAAGTCTCATGATTAGGGTTAAGAGTAGGTGGGCGATCTTTGCCTCTACTTAGAATAGGAAGGTGCCATAGAATAGACTATGTTAAGTTTGGGCTTTTTGGTAAGCTAAGAGTGGTGTTTAGATTTATCTCCATAATCATTTCTTAATAAGCCTTGCCCCCAACATTAGATCTCAATGGTCCCTTAACATGTGGTTTCATGGTCCAAGGTACTTTGACCTTAGAATATTGTCTGCTTCAAATTTCATAATTTAGAGCAAATAACTATGAGTTTTATGTTGGGCCAATCCATCGAAAAGTAATCTTTAAAGCCTATGAGGAAAATTAAGACAGGACAGTGCTCGATGCGTTGATTAAGGTCATTAAAGAAGGGAAAGTAACCTAACTTAAAATCTTGAAGGATGATTGAAGAAGGAAAGATATATTATAAGTTGGCTTGAAAACACAAAAAACAACTAAAGAAGGGAAAGCACCTTATGGGTTGGCCTAGAACCATAAAAGATGGTTAAAGAAGGGAAACTGCCCCATAGGCTGGCTTAAACCCTAAAAGGTGATTGAAGAGGGGAAAGCGGCTAAAGGAAATGTAATAAGGGAAAGGACCCTGTGGACTTGCTTAAACATTAAAGGAAATGTATGACGAGGTAGCGTTGTATAAGCTAACTAGGACCAAGAAAGGAAAGGGCCCTATGGGCTGACTTAAAACTTTAAGAGATTATTAAAAAAACTTAAAAGATGACTAAAAAAGGAAAAGTGTCCAATGAGATGGCCCAGAACCTTTAAAGATAATGAGAGAGGGGAAAGCGCCCTATGGGCTAACTTAAAGTCCAAAAATGCTCGTGAAAGAGGGATAGCACTATGGGAGCTGGTTAACGCTAGAAGATGATTAAAGAAAGGAAAGCGCCCTATAAGTTGGCCTAAAATCTTTAAAGATGATTAGAGAAGGGAAGGTACCCTATGGGCTAGACTAAAGCCCAAAAATGTTTGTGAAAGAGGGATAGCGTTTTAGGAGCTAACTAAGACCTTAGTAAAGGTAGTGTTTATTTGCAATTTACAAATCCTAGTGAAAATTGGTAAAGTGACAACTATTGATAACCTAAAGAGAAATTAAAGAAATAATCAAAGTTTTTTTTCCCTCATTTTTTCCTCTTTTTTTTTTAATAATTCCTAACATGATAAGGACTATAGTTAAAGATGTTAGTTTTTAAGGAAACGATTACTATCGACAAATTGAAGGGAGCTGATTACAACCAAAGGAAAGGATAAATGGTAAATAAATACTATAATTTTTTTTTTCCTTTGATTTATCCTTTTTTAAATTTTATTTTACTGTAATATTTGTAAGACACTTCATGTTATAGAAAAATTATTTATAGGAAGGCCTAATAAAAAAGAAATTATACCTACAAAGTTGTTGAATTTTATTAAAGAGAGGGTAAATAGAAAAAGAGAGCCATTACTTATATGATTGACAATTTATAAGACTAGTAAAGATGATGAGATGGTATGATTTACATTTTACAAAAAGTTTAAAGGTTCCTTTTTCCTTTTTTTTTTTTAGGTGATTAAACAATTGTCTAACTAATGGAAAATGTGACAAAAGGTTACTCTATAATGTGATAGATTAAACATAGTGGAAAAGAAGTATTTACATAGTAGGTTACAAATAACTGTATATTTACAATTGCATATTTATAACTCTTTGACCCTAAAAGACAAAACAAAGACTCCCATTTTTTAGCTTTTTTTTTTTTCCTTCTTTTTTCATTTTTTATTTTCAAATAGCTAATCATCGGTCAAAAGATTAATAAAATTAATTTGCCAACAGAAGGGAAGAAATGGTAACTGAAGATGTTAACAGGATGACTATTAAGAGGAGGAAACAAAGATATTAGTCGTGATGATTACATTGTGGTGACCTAGCTTGACAAATTGAAGGGAACTAATTATTCACATCTTAAGGAAATGATGGAGTCTTTTTGGTTTTTCTCTTTAAAATCTTTTTTAACTTTTTTTTTTTTTTGGTTTCTTTTGTTTTCTTTTTTGGTATCATGCAGGTGACAATGATCTAAAAAAATATGTGGTTAAGTATACAATGGCAAAGGATGATTTACAACTTAGGAAAAGGAATTTCTCTTGTACTTTTCGTTAGTTTTTCTCTTAGTTTTCTTTTTTTTTTTTTTTTTGTTTGAGACAAATGAATAATTACCTAACTAATGGAAAATGCTGAATTTATTACAAAGGTGATAAAAGATTACAACTATTTACAATGTGATGGATTAAGAGAAAAACATAGTAGAAAGGAGATTTTATTCAAGGATTACATGGTAGGTTACAAACACCTAATGGAGACACATTATTTATTCACAAAGTTTTTTTTTTAATTATTTATATGGTTTTATGAGAGTGAAATATATTTTGTTTTAATCTTAATGGTTTTAAGGATTCATTTACCAGCTCTAAATGTCTCATAGATTAGTTATAATTTTACAACATGGTGAGTAAAACAATATTTACAAGTTATGGGGAAAATATTGTAATATTAACAAGGACCTTTTGTTTTTCTAAAAAAAAAAATATTTACAAGGAGTCCTAATAGAAGGAAAGTAAGAAGTTGCTACAAAGCAGGTTAGGATTATCTCAAGATAATCAAATGGTTTCTTTTTTTTTTTTTTTCACTGAAGAAAGAAATAACATAAATATACATAAACAAGGAATTATATAATAACCCCCATAATGAATGGGAAGCACATAGATGCAATAGTGAGCAATTGAATAATAGTATGGTAATTTACTTAAGTTGTAATATTATTAATATACAAAAGAAATGGGCTAGACCCTTGATGGGCCTACAACGCCTTTTTTTTTTTTCAAAAGGAAAAATGGTTTGTAAAATAATTGGATATTAATAAAGTTACAACTTTTATTTATTTACACAAGGCCATACTACTTTTCATTTAGGGGTTTGTGAACATGAATGCGATTGGGTGGGTTCTAAAGTGTAGGTTCCAAAAGTAACCAAGAGAGGGGGCAAATTGGTTATTTCAAAGTTTGAAACATTTTCACAAAACAAAATTAAACATGTCCTCTTTGATTGCTTTAGCAAGATTAGGCACAAAACAATATATGAAAATAAATAAAGCATAAAAATAAAGGAGAGTAGAGATGAAAAGATTAGGCAAGAGATTTATAGTGCTTCGACCTTATATCTATTGCATTCTTGCCCAATAATCCTTATCAGTATTGTTCCACCATCTACTTTTCATTAACTCAACAAGAGAAAAACAAATACAAGTCCTTCTGTTTTGTCTCATTAGACTACTCTTGCATATACACATATCTACATAACTTAAATCTCTCCTCTAACAAAACCTATCACACAAATAATTGTATTTACAAAAACAATGGGGACAAAATACAAATATCTTCTTAATGAAAGTACAAGATAAAATTGTAATATAAAACTAGAATAAACAGTATTGTCTCTGAATTGGGTTTTGAAAGTGCTTCTGAATTTTCTCAATTGTAAAGTTTGCAGTAAAACAATTACAGATAAGATGCCTCTAAAATTTGAACTCCTTGCTTTTATATCCTTTAGTATAACGCCTCTTTGCTAATATCTTAGAGTATATCTTGAACTAGCCATTGATGAAAGCTTATCCCATAATATGTGAAAGAAATATCTTTTCCCACTATTGTCTTTTAAATTTAAAACTTGGATCCGAATAATATAGCTTATTCTTATCTTCAACTCTTCAAATTGAAATTAACTCTTGAAAATAGATAAGGCTTAATCCTCGTTGAATATTTGAATTTTGAAAAACAATGAATTCTTATATTTCGTCTCGTGATTTTCCGTTGACGCTCGAGAATTGTATATCTTCCAACATATGCTGACCACTTGACGAAATTAAGGTCGTTGGAGAGCATTTCACAATTTGATACTAGATACAATCTCTTTGTCCTCATCCACTTGAAACTTGGAACTTTAAATCCATTATATTCGTAAGACTTCGGCGGAAAAAGATAAGATTCGATCCTTTTTGAACATTTGAAATTTAAAAAATTCGTACAAAATATATGGCAATATTTTGCTGTTGATATATTCCATCAAATCCTCAAGAATATCTTGTCAAACCTTATTCCATGATATATTTATATCTCCCAATTATTTTAATCATAAGAATCCTTGTAAATCTCCCATGAATCTTCAGATATAATCTCTTCGTTTAAATTCGAAAGTGAAACACCGATATTTGGATCCAAAGCAAACTAATAATCATGTAACAACCTGAGACATATTATCGCTTCGATAATTTCCATACTTGAAAAAGAAAACAGCTAATATTCCAACGTTAAAGATACTTCAATATTGGATACATTGCCACGTTGACGGAAGTTGGACATTCCTTCAATCGGGTTGTCACGGCAGAATATTGAAATTGTTGAAGTTATGTTCTTCCACATGAAAACATGCTTCTTGTCATTTTGTCATAGAAATGATTTGCTGAAAAATCATTTCTAAGTTAACTTTAATAAAACTTCAATAGTCACCTTCTTCAAGAAGCTGCTGTATGTTAACAGAATGTTACTAAATAATTCCATCAGAATTGAACACAATAATTCTTTAGATAGCAACGTGTTGGATTACTCGATCAGATTCGAGTAATAGATATCTGGACACGTTGAACCCCAATGCCACATTGCTTTCATACTTGGAACCAAAATGGAAGTCATGATATAAGCTTCCACTTGATCACGTCCAATATTTGGAATTAAAATACTTGGATTAAGTTAATAATGTTGACTCCACGTTACTGGCTTCCATGTTACAATAAAGCTCAAATCAAAAGTTTCTCTCAGAATCCTTCCAGCATTGATCCAAAAATCCGAATATTATATTTTTCAAAAAATTGATAAACTCCTTCCAACTTCAGAATAATTTGATCCCATGGGTATAAATCCTCGTTGTTGAACATATCAAATATGTTACCTAAATATATTTGATAAGTGGGGTTAGGTATTCATAAAATCTTTTGTCCAATTTGATCCATAAAAATTAATAATTTTTTCAACTTCGCATCTCAAATCATAATCTTTGAATAGATCATTTAGCCGCATAGCGCTCTTAACCTTCTTTATAAAATAGTTCATATCTTGATAAAATAATCTCCTATAATTCATCTCAAATTTAACTTTTCTTAAATTATAAATTTAAACAACTTGCACACTTAAACAAATACATTAGTATTCACTTAATATATGTTTTGTTATTATCAAAACCATATTAAGAGACTTAACATAAAGGTTCCAAGTATCAAAAAGCTTTACTTGAATCACTGGCTCACTTGAAACTTGAGTGAAATTAGCCAACTTGAGCCCGAGCAATTGTTACAACCCATCACTTAAGACTTACACAATAGCTCTCTTCTTAGATTACTAAGACAGTCTGGGTTTAACCACATCTAAACACACATTTTATGAATGCAAATCATGCCCCAAAATACATTTGCCCTTTTTTCTTTTATTATTTTATTCCTACATCACTAAAACAAATGTTAGTATAATTATTTGCAAACAAGAAAGAAAGCCCAATTAATAAATGATAAATCAAACATGGGAAAAGCTAATTATTTATTTTTGCTAAATTAAAGGCCAAATTAATTAACTCATGGACTCCTTTTATGGCTTGCCTACAAACTATCCCTAGTGATGTCGTCAAATTGTCGAGCTGAAAAATCAATTTTTCTCTTTTCCTAGCTTAATTTATATTAAGTCAAGCCCGCTTAATATTAATCTCTCAATCAGACTAAGAAAGGTTTTAAGAAAAATAAAAGAAAAGAAAAGTAGAGTCGCCACTTAATTGAGGCAGAAAAAAAGTGAAATTGGAGTTTATGAATGGATGAACCCTAATTTCAGCTACTAATCCACGAATTTTCTAAAAAAGTTTAAGAAAATAAAAACCAAAAATCAATTAGGCTCAAAGGCTATCTTATTAAAACTAAAGTGGTTTCCATAAAAGAAATCCATGAAGTAATTAAGTAGACTTTAAATAGGTTTTCAAATAAATTGGTTTTTTAAATTTTTATTTAAAAAAAAAGGGAAAAGGAGAAGAACAAAAATTTTTATTATTTTAAGTTGCCCAAAGTGCCTACTTACTCACAAAGTTGAATGAAGCCCTTAGTTTTTAATTTATAAAAACTTTGGTGTGTGGGTCAATATTATCTATTGAAAACTCTTATCACTTTAAGTCATTACATTTTATTAATTTAAAAAAAAAAAAGATTTTTGGTCCATCATTGAAAAGCCTTAAAGAAATCCCTAAATTTTGAAAAAAGACCAATTTTTTTTTTTTTTATGAAAAACATTTTATTATGAGAAAATCTTTCTTGGGCATAAAACTCATTTTATTTGAAAACAATGTGGCAACATAACAATCAAATCTATTCTACTAAACCAAAGCCTAACCACATCACAAGTATTAAACAATCAAGCAAATTAACATCAATCTAACATGCTAATCAACAAATTTTCATTCAAATTAATAAAATTAAAGTCGACATGATAATTATTCCAAATTAAACTAAACTAACAAATCAATATACAACTAACATGCTGATTATTTAAGTTAAACTATTCATTTATTAGTGTGAAAACATGCTAACTATTTTTATTAAAACCCACAACTTGCAAATATATTATTAAGACCTAACTATGCAAAAAAATCAAACATTACAAAAAAACACAACATCAACACTCATTTTCTCTCTTTTTTTTCTTACTTTACACTTCATTAAAACCTAAACAAGCATATTAGCTAAAAAAGAATAAATATAAGCATATTAAAAATTATTTTATATAATATTAAATATCACAAAACACACTTTTTTTTATTTTTCTGCTTTTTATTTACTTTTATTTTTTTTAACAACAAATAACAAAGCAATCAAGGGGAGAAAGACTTACCTCATGCGTTGATTGATCCAGTGGTTGGTTCAGGTTGGTTCTAGCTAGTTCTTAGGGTGGGGCTAGTAGCTTCAAACTCTTGAAACACCAATCTTTGAAACCCTCAACTCAATTTTAGTGAAACCTAAGCCTATCTTTGACAATTTTTTTTATAAAAAGTTCAAGTTAGTCATGAATAAACCCTAAAAACATTAATCTTGATTCAAATTTAAATTACTCCCTTCAATCACAAAATGGAAACAATTTACCCATTAGACTTTGTTTTAGAATGAACATAGAATATTCTACTATTTTATCTCTAATCGATTTGCTCATTAATGAGAAAAATAAAAAAGAGAGAGTAGATTTTACACTATGAACACCTAGAGAGAGAAACTATTAATTGTACATATTGTGATGGTTTTCAATACTTGAGAGTTGAATGAATGAGTGCTAAGGACCTTTATTTATAGCACTAGGTCGGAATTATAGCTCTATAAACTTCCAATTTGTAGAAAGATTGAATCTTTTATGATGATGGCAAGTTTTCCAATGCATCTCGGTTCTTTCCATTTTTGGCCAAAATTGATCGTGTTTTTACACGAATTAATGGCAAATAAATGTACATACACGTATTGGAAATGTGCTTGCATGTTTTGATTAGGTATCGTGAGATATCTTGCAAGGATATGCTCTAATTTTACTAAATAAAACTTGGGTGCAAAATATCCATTTATTCATGTTCCTCGATTTTCCTTTTTTTATTTTGCAAATTTCCTTTAATAAAAATTTAAAATTTGGACATTTCCTAATAAAAAAATTCATGTTCAATCTATTTCTTATTTTTTCATGATTTTTGGTGGCCAAAAAAGGGGTAAAATAGGGTAAAAAAAAACCTAGATATTACTTGCCATTTGTGGAGAAAATGAAAGCTTAAGCTTCTGATGCATTCGAGAAGCAGGGAAATGGAAAGAAAAAGGAGAGTTGATCAGGTCAACTCATGTGCCATGTAGCGCTCAACAAGTAGCACTATGTGGTGCTCAATATGTGGTGCCACAATGGCACAACCTATCATCCACATAATGCCACATAACCCCACATCAATGCCATGTGAACCCATATCAACACCACAACATGGTGCCATATAGGTGCCATGTAGCACACCTTAGACCTTAACACATGGTGTCCTCCTAGGCTTCTACGTGTCAATTGTCTCTTTCACTTTTTATTCTTTTTCTTTTTACTTTACTTTCTTGTAAGTGTTGCCCGTTTTTGTCATTTCTAACTTATTTCCTTTTCTTTTTTTTTAAACACCCAAAATAAGACCTATTTAATTGTCCGACTTCTAAAAACTATACTACTTCCTTGAAGCAAATGTGGAGTATAATAAATATATATTCAAAATATTTTCAAATTTTTTTCTAATTTGACCAAATTAGAATCATGGTTTTTACTCACATTCAGTTTTATTAAAAAACTTTAAATGGTCATAAAGTATTTATTTTAACTCTAATTGAAGTGTGATTTGAGGCCATGAACTCCTAAGGACACAAATTTTCAAAATATTTCAAAATGAGTTAGCTGAATCCAAGCTAAAAGAATTGATTTTCAATAAAAGCTCATTATTATTTGAGATTCCTAGTTTGGTCAAATCCTGTATACTTATTTTGACTCTAGAAGCCATTTTTAACCCTAAAAAATGATTTATACCCCAAATCGACCACTATGTAATACTTTCTATGATTTTTCAAATTTTTATTTTTTGGATTTTTGGGTTTTGGCTTCTTTTTTTTTTTAATTTTTTCCTCATTTTTTTGTTTTTTCTTATTTTTTCAATCTTTTTATTTTATTACATTTTTATAATTTTTTCAATTTTTAATTTTTTTGTTATTTTCCCTTTTTTTGGCCTTGTTTTCAAAAAATAAGGAATTTTAAAATAGAGATGGATATTGAGAACAAAAATGAGATGTCTACAATGGTCCTTAATTTCATTCTTAATCAACTTCCTAGTTTGCTCTATATACCCAATCTCTAATCTAACTTCTAAATTAGTCTCTGATTCATATACACCTTACATTTCAGCCAAAATTCCCACATCTTCAACTCATATTTTGACTTCGATAGTAAAGGTCAGAAACCAATACTACTTTCAATCTCAACCTCATCTCATATTCATATTTCACAACTTACACATTATTATTTTGAATTAAGAAAATATACAATTCCTTCCTTCTAATAATTAGAGCAATTGAACAAATGACTCTTTCCTCAAGAAATTATATTTCCATTTTATTAAATATCTTTAAAACCCATTTACATTCAAATTATCATATAGGCTATATCAATTTATTAAGTTGGCTTTATAAAAATGCTTTAACAGCTCACTATTTTGTTGGAATCAAAATTTGTCCAAAACTCAACTTTAAAATTTCAATAAACTAATGATATAACATGAAAATATAGTATGTGAAAATCTTATATGCAAAAATTGAGATCAAAACTGTATCATTTGACCTTTTTAAAATTAAATAGAAAATCATTGTACATGTGCAATTTTTGAAGGAACATATATTTGCTCTTAAATTTTTTAAAAAATGGTTTGATTATTGAAATATACACATGAAATAATTAGTGAAAACCAAAACTCATAATTTTTTTATGTGATTTAATATTTTTAATAATTAATTAAAATTCAAATCAAATTTAGTAACTCACTAGCATAAGCAGCTCCAGCCACCAGCGATGCCACCAAACTTATTAGCAACCTTAGACATTGGGTTTACTGTCATGTGGTAGTGGTCTTCCTTTCGCAATTTTTGGCTTATGGGGCACAGTAGTAGTTGGTAATAGTTGTGTTGTTGAATCTAGGTCAAGAAAACTTAGCTAGGATAGTGGCGTAACTTAATGGTGGTCAGAGAGGGGGTTGCGTGATGAGATGGAAGGCTTGTAGAGAGAGAGAGAGATCGTAAGAGGGAGTGAGAGGTTATAAGAAGTTGATTCTCTATTGCTTCCTTTACCCTAAACGCTTATCCAAGTTCCATTTTATAGTGTTTGAGCTTTGATTAAGAATGGAAGGTGGAAATTGCGATTTGAATGAGGGCGTATGATTTTGGGGCATGATTTGCAATTTGGGTATTAATTGTGTTGAATTCTGGTCAATTGTGCATTTGTGAGTTTAGCTCTTGCTTAAATCCTATACAAAAACTTTAGATTGCTTTAAACAAGCTCAATCCGCGTGAATGAAAATGGAAGAAAATCTGGTCTTCACAAATTTTCTGCCATTTTCAATTCGCCTTTTAACCCTTCAAACGTTTGTATTTAGATGTGTCCTAGGGTTTGATTATAAGTAGGCCATGTTAACTTCGTGATTGCCTTGCTTATTTGGTGAAATTGCAAAAGAAAGAGTCCTAAAATCAGCATGAAAGTGGGTTGCCTAGTAAGAAAATGGAGAGAAAATCTGGGGAAAGAAAAGGAAAGAGAGAGAAAGGGAGAGAAAAGGATAGCTGACATGGCATAATGTCAACTGTGTCAACTTATAAGCAGCTGTTACATTTCTTACTATGATACATGGCAGCTGACGTAGCACCATAGGGGTAACATGTGTGCACTACATGGCATACCATGTAAGCGTCGTCCAATCTAAGGACACCACATGTTTAGACACATTGGACCCCTAATACGTGACTGTGCCTAACATGGCAGCATGTCTTCTAAAAAAAAAAAAAAGAAATAAAAAAGGCTTTCCATGCCTTTACTAAGATTTGAATAAGTCCTTCAAGTTATACCTAATGACATGCTTAAGTGTTTTACCGTTAGGCTACTGGCCTACACCTCGTTCATAATTGTACATATGGATAAGGTCAACCTAGGCTAAATTCAAATCTAAGCTCAGGCCCAAACAGTCCCCCCTTTACTTTTTATTTAAATTAAAAAATTCTATTCTATTAAAAAAATTATTATTATATAAATTCTTTAAATCCTCTATTTTTTTTTATATATTTTATGTGACTTCAATTTTCTAAATTTTTCTATTTCTTCTATTTTTTCCAAATTTCTTATTTTTCCTAAATTTTCTATTTTTTTGTATTTTTCCTAATTTAGAACCCTTTAACCTATTTTAAAAAATAAAAGGGGGGGAAAATAAGTTATCTATAATTGTCTCTCATTGTGGTGAAGTTTAAGTAAAACTTTGCCACAAAGATAAAAGAAACACTTTTTTTGCCCCAAGGATGGATTTTGTCCTAAGAAACAGTACAACTAGCTAGCTATCCTAGGTTTGGTCTACTAAGGACTTTGGTGAATAGTGAAAAGAGAAAGAGGAATTGAAGCCTGGTCATACCCTAACGAACCAAGGTAATCAGGTAAAGTACTCTTAAAGCTGGCTAAAATCCTAAAGAGATGTTGAAATCTTTGTCATGCTCATATGAGCTAACTAACCAAGATAAGGCGAGTGAAGTGCTCCTTAAGCTGGCTAAGACCTTAAAAGAGATGTTAGAAACTTGGTCATGCCCCAATAAGTTGACTAACCAAGGCAGGGTGAAGCATTCCTTGAGTTAGCTAAGACCTTAAAGAGATGAGAAAACTTGGTTGTGCCCTAATAAGCTAACTAACCAAGGTAGGCTAAGTGCTCCTTAGGCTAACTAAGACCCTAAAGAGATGAGAAAACTTGGGGTTACCCTAATGAGTTGACTAACCACAATAGGTGAAGTGCTCCTTGAGTTGGCTAAGATCCTAAAGAGATGAGAAAACTTAGTTGTACCCTAATGAACTGACTAACTAAGGCAAGGCGAAGTACTCTTTGAGTTGGCTAAGACCCTAAAGAGATGAGAAAATTTGGCCGTTGTCGCGACCCGAGGGGGTTAGTCGTGGCAATCGCCGTATACCGTACAAAGGATGGTAGATTGAATTCCCTTACAATCAATAACTCTTTTATACGATACACAAGGCTACAACTACTACTAACTACCAAGAGTGCGCAAGCTTAAGCAATATCATTTCATGACAAATAATAATATTATAAAAACATAACACATGGTCCATTTACATAAAAGTTTACAGATACAGAGTCTGAAACATGTCTAAAGTTAGACTATAATAGCAATTACATATTCAAATCTAAACTATCAAAAGTGCTCTCTGAACTCATCCTACTCCCACACTGATCCCGTGTAGAAAACTAACCTCGGGCATACAACGGCTCAACTCCGCGAAGAGGTTAGCCTGTGAAAGAAGACTACAAGGGTATAAGTTTACTAGCTTAGTGAGATATTTTCGCTCAACCATACAGCAATCAAGTTTATGCAACAATTAAGTTCAACCAAATGAATGCATGAACAAGTAGTATGCCAAACAAATACATGCAGGTGACCAAGTACTGCATGTAACTCAGATTTAACGCCCTTCGAATTCAAGGTTGGAGATTCTTCAGTACAGTCAAATCTAGGTATCATATTAGAACTTATTTCATAACGAAACTCCACGTTTCGTATTTCGATTGTAATGGTACATCCATTACTAGTCTTATCAAAATGAGTTCTACATATGATTGTGAGTAGGTTCACGCAGCCCTCACTCACCCCTAAACGAAGGCCTCTAGACTCAACCCATAACCAGGCAGTTAGCGCCTCCAACGCCTAGTCATCCCGTGGGTAAGGGTAAGGTCATATCGTACGTGTACATCGTACGAAATCAATAACAATCAATAATCAACCCAAGTATTGCCTCTCGCTACCTCTGTGTAATGTGACTGCCCAGAATTAATTATGCAGTGCATGATTTATGCATGATCTAAGTTAACTTTTTTTTTAGTCGAATAAAAAGTTAAGTTATATTTAATCAGTGATCAGTCCAAGTCACAAACAATCAATCTATTGAATTTACTATGCAACAAACATTATATTATTGAAATTTAAAGTAGATTCATCATTAACAACAATTATCACGCACAAGCATAACCCAACCACATATACATTCATTTATAAATCATAATTTAAATTCACTATTTACACACACAAACAAGTATGGAATCATAAGAAAAAACTCACTCGGCTATGGCTAACTCAGGGTCGATATCGAGATCACTTGAGAGTAAGAGAAATTTGTAAGTTTAGGATTTTACAGTTAACTAGTGTTATAATTTGTAAGGTTTATTTCACTTAGTTACGTGAAATTATCGATTCGAGCTTTTTATCAAATCGCGTGTAACTTTTTCGTTTTAGCTCGGATCGTTATGAACTTATAGTCCATTTTGATTGTTTTCGAGCATATTTTCTCGTAACGAGGTCCGTTTTGGACGTTGTGACTTGTAACGTAAATTGTGATACAAAAATATTACAAAAATTGTTATTTAAATTTAAAAATTATAAAATATTGATTTTTACCTTTTCGTAACATATTTATGATTTAATAATTATTTAAATCATATATTTGATATTTTTATTATTTTTGGTATATTTTCCTATTTTTTTCATTTTCTTATTTTTCTTATGTTTCTCACGATTATACATACATATATATATATACTTATAATATAGAACTTATAGTTTACGTTATTGAAAATCCTTAATTTACGATATCATATATATATACACTATATATTATACGTATTATATATGTATATGTATTTATTTAAAACATACTCTTATACACATATTCATATATTTATATATTTTGTATTTATTTATATATATCTTACATATATACATACTTATAAATAAATACATACATACATATTCGACATATATATATATATACTTATATAGTATTTATCATAAAAAATATATATACCATACATTACCTATAATATGCCGTATATTATAATACTTATACTCTATATTATATATATATTTAT
>JAMXBB010000009.1:105515431-105611002 GCA_024138015.1 Lumnitzera littorea | reverse complement strand
TAAGCATAGATTTTATTCTCATGAGTATACCGTATCTCTAGATGGTAATCATTAAGCTTAGACAATTAATTATCATGCTCTTATTTATGACAAATGTAAAGATCGGCATGCTATTAGGATCCATAGAGTCAAGCTTGATAGCAAATTATTTGTTGTACTAACTTATCACCTATAGAATTGCAATGAGTTGTGACTTGAGAAGTTTAAGAGTGGTTGGTAGTAATTGATAAGAAGGATGTTGAGAAAGATCATGATGAAGATTAGGGTACTACTAAAATACAAAGTGTGATTATAGTTGAAAGGTAGGGTGTAGATTTTGTTAACCTTAAGGTAGCAAGTAGAGTATGACTTGACTCAAGGGGTACTGTAGAACCCGATTCAAAAGATTAAGTAGAGGAATGAGGTAGAGTTGAAGATTAAATAGTTAAGATTAATAAGGTTAACCTTGAAATGATAATCTTGAATGAGGTAGTGAGTTAGGGATAAAGTATGTAAGATGTTGACTTCCACAAATTTAATTAAATGTAAGGGACGATAATCTGGTAACATACCTTTCCATTGATGGGAGGACCTTCTTTAGACCCTACATATACTTGAAGTCATAACATTACTGGTTTAATTTAGGATTCCTCATAAATAGGATGTACTTGTTACTAAGACTAACACGGCTAAATCTTATAATGGAGTTTGAACTATGTGTCACCTTTTAATTGAAGACAAACTCATAATGTAGCTTCATGAACTCAAAAATACAATTGAAAAGGGACAGAAATTGGTAGAAAACTAATTATTAGCTAAGTTAAGGATGTTTATGTATTATTTGCTTAAGAAAATAAAAATAAATTAAAAATGAATAATAACAAATAAAATACTTTTGTTGTTATATGAGTATGTGCAAAATTTTGCAAATTGAAAAAAGAATAGGACTGTAAAGGGCAGTATACAAGAACCCCAAAATATTACCTGCATAACTTCAACAATTTGCTTTATATTTCTATCCTCATCTTTACTGAACTATTTAGAGCCATGAAGGAGAATCTTGTAACCAATTAAGTAAGCATGGTGTAACCAAGATATATCTGCACTTAGGTAATCTTATAAACTTAAATCTATAAGTGAATGCATATGAGTGAAATAAGAACTAAATTATTAATTGAAACTAAACTGCATACATGGTCTCTATTCAAGATATATTAATGTTATTTTTTATGTGCGTGCTTATTAAAGTATTAGGAAATTAGGACAGGCTATATTTGATATGGTAAACTAGAAACTCAAAAGTAATCTTCATAAATGTAATATTACAATCCTACATCTATTCTTTTCAAATCTCTTGTATGTAATTAAGTACATTTACCTTTACCTGAAAAAAAAAATAAGAAAACTATGTTTATCAAATTGAACTTTATATGTGTAATTAGATGAGGCTATAGGTATCATAATTGCTTTTTATGTACTATGCCAAGGGAAGGGAATATGCATCATTTATTATAACCCATCAAATATTGTTTATAGCAATCTATGTACCTATAGGCATTAGTTATTTATTGATTGTCGACATTTATTCTAACTAAATATGACATTGCCAAATAAGATATTTATAGAACGACCACTAGATATAATAGGAGATAAGTTGAAACTCGATTGCGTAATATCACCCCTTTCTCTTTTAGAGCTAATACAAAAAAGAAGAAGAAGAAGAAGAAGAAGAAGAAGTTCCTTCTCTAACCTACTTGCTACATGTTGCTCAGCACCGAAACCAATAAATCCCTACCACAAACTATATTAAGATAAGCTCAAAATTTCTTAATTCAATATGCTTACTAAATGAAACATAACGGAAAGTTGACTTTGGAAATGACTTTAGAAGTAGCATTCTTATAATGTTAACTAATGAATCACCTTAATAGGATCATAAGACATTTTGATAGGGCTGTAAGCAAATAATGATCTTAGACTACAATGAGGGGTCAAATGCCAAATATCAAATGCATGACTAATCCGTTATAACTATAAGTACCTAATATGATAATACTCATAAGTAATGATAGAGGTACAATGATAATGCCAATAACAGTAATGATGAAACTTTCTAATTAATTATATAGTTTACTATACCACTTTTAATAGGTATCCACCCCAAAAATAAGAAAACTGATATTAGGCCAAAAAGATAACCAACAACCATTACTATGAGAAAAAAGTTGATGAATGAAGGAAGGGATATAACTAAGACACAGAAAAACCCTTCATATATATATTAGTACAATAGATGAACGAGAAGGGATTGGCAAATCTATGATTCTCAAGTCCCTCTCTTATTGAGTATTCAATCTTTGTTGATAATTAAGGTATGTCATGTTATCTCCTATCCTATGAAGTGATGAGTCTATGTCGTTGTCTTTATAAATCTATTCACTAGGAATCGTGTCAATCATTGTTAGGATCGAACCAAGATTAGTCAATTTGAGTCATTAACCATCTCATTTGAGTTCGAGATAGAGATAAGTCAAGATTTGCTAAACTCAGCTCCATTGATACTTATGTTATTCCATATGAAGTATCAGATCAATAATTATGGCAATAACATGACCACGATAGGAGGGAATGCATAAAGAGAAGACAGAGAATTTAGGATGTATTACACAAAAAATGACCGATAATGCTATTAATGACCTCAATTTGAACTTGGCTAAGGGTAGTGTAGGAGATAGAATAGAAGGTAAATCAAAGAATGTACCTGATTCACCATGGCAATAAGTCCATAAAATGGGAAGTAGAATTGAAGATGAATGGACTCAATAAGTGTTACCACAACATCGTAGAGGCTAGAATAAAAAGAAAACTTGGGTTCTATAAGGTTAAACTCTCTAAGCTATGGAGGTCATAATAGAAAATTCCTTGACTCAATAAGTTTGATTTATATAAGCATAACATGAAGGGAAAAGAATTGAATACTTTAACTTAGATAATATTAAGCTCAGTGCTAAGTAAAGAAATGTAGTTAATATAACTAGGTAACCTAAACATTACACAAGAAAAACTAAAGAGGATAATAATAGAATTAAAGAATATTTTTATAAAGCAAATGAAGATAGTTGTAAGGATGGGAAAAAAAAGAAGAAGAAGAAAATGTATACCTATTGTTACAACCCAAAACTAAGCTGTATATACGTACATGTAATGATAGTTCACACGAATGGAGAACGAATGTTTATATGATATCAATTATGATTTGTTTGGAATAATCAAAGAAGGACTACAACTAAGGTCATTCATAAGCTTGTAGGAGTTGTAACCTTAAGAAGGATTGGCATTTGTGAGAGATTATCAAGCTTAGAATGAAGTAAATAATTCAAAATTGGTAGGGAATATAGTAAATACCATTCACATACTTAACCAAAATAAAATATCACTTAACATCTAACTTTCATACTCATATTAGTAGATTTTAGTAGAAAACATATAATTTAGGTAGTAAAACATAGAATTTAAGTACGAAACACAAAGTATTGGCTTCTCAAACTCCAAAAATCTGTACTAAACATGTTTTCGATTAAAAAACCACCTTGCTTTGAACATTATCAAAACCATAGACCCCTATAATACCCTCATCTTATACCCTTGACTAAAAATAATATAATGAGTAACTAATTTGGAAATGAATTATGTAATAAAAACATCCACCATATTAGTGAAGGAGTGATACTACCATGATCATAAGATCCTCTTATAGGAACATTGGTAATCAATGATTGTGAACTACATGAGGGATTAAGTCCCAAAGCACCAAACCTATAACTATCTTGACACAACTATAAATATTTGGTATGATGGTATAAACAAGAAATAATAGAGGTGCACTGATAACACCCATAGTATTTGTAACACCCTAGAACCTAGGATATTACAGCTTGACATGTGTCCTTAGCCTCTACTAACATGTCAAGCGTAAACATTTAACTAAAATCTTTAGACTTTTGCATTTTAACCTCAAAATGATCTCTCAATATTTATTTCTTTAAGTAATTATAGTAATCTACTAATGATTATTTTCTATAAAATCTAAGACTTTAAATAATACCTACTTATCAATAAAATAAACTCCCCAATTTTCTAAACAAATATATTAATACAAATCATATAATGAACTCTAACTATCCTAATACAATTGATAAGCTCATAATGATAATTCTTCTCGCCACTCCCTAACTTAGTATTCTCGATGTCCTTATCTAAAGCAAACAAATTTTGAGATTTTCACTAAGCACCTACACCTAAAAAATTAAAGAGAGAACGAGCCAAAGCTTAATATAGAATACAATAAACACATGCACATGAACAAAGTATCACAAATCACATGCATTACAAGTATCCAACATGTACCATGCACCAGATAGCAAGTTATTATCTTTGTTTTTAACTATCATACAACATTGGGGTACTTATGACCCCAACATACATATGTATAGTTTGCCATATAGTATCAATAATGGGACTTCCTAATACCTTAGGAACTAAAGAACAACCTAAAATCTACTCAAATCATTTACAAGTGAGACTTCACTTAGGACAACATCGTGCAAGGATCATCGGGGTGCTACCCAAACTAAGCACAAGTAATACAATACAATTAAGATTGAACAATTATCTAATATAATTTTATCATTTAGCCTAGCAACCATAATAAACAAGTATCCCGTACTTGGTTTCATCAACTCGTTAGAAACTGACATAACATAACACCATCTCTTACTCCTCATGAATTGCTCGGCTTTGGAAATGGTCACACACAACATATTCACATGAAAATAAAACATTTTTACTTAGTCTATAAACTTACCTAACATTTCCCTTAAACTTAGCTACTCAACCCTTGCATACTTATAACTTGTGTTTCTTAAAGAACATAGGATTACTAGGATGCTAGATTGGTTTGTAAAGTATTTTAGGTGATGATTCATGTTTAGAAAAACTTTAGAAAAAATTTAGAATGGAAAACCACACTTGAAAAACTCAGAAAAACCATGAGAAATGTCATTGCAAGAAATAAAGGTCATGGCATACGAATGCTACATCAAGTGGCGTCCGGACACCATGGTCAAAGGAAGCAGCCTACTCTCTAGTGTTTGAATGTTAATATCATGACCTTAAGGGGGGCTTAGTAGGATTACCAAAAATTTTCATATTATGTGTACACCCATGATACGAAAATCGTCTTATAAGTCAGAGATTACAAGACTTTAAATAATTAATTACTAAGGTTTTTTATTTTTTAATTAATTAACTTACTATAAAATATCAATGACTATGAATATCTAATATTCCATAGTCCACCAAAACCGCAAAGAATCGATATGCCCTACCAAATGCTAAGATAAGGTAAAACAACTTAATAATTTACAATAATTACTATACTACACTTAATCTTATCATATAAATGTTTTTTACATCACTTGTTTCTATATCAACTGTACACATTTCAATCAACTCTACATTTTTCATTATGATTTAGAAATATTATGAATTTTATTATTTTGACATAAATAATTATAATTTATTATTTTAAGCTTTTCTTTATGATTTTATGATTTAATTAATTTATAAATTTTATATTTTTTAAATTTTCTTATTTTTGACTATATTTCACAATAATTAACTTATTCCACTATTTTAAGGTTAAATTCTTATTTAATTCACTTTTTGCAATATTAATAATTTTCTAAGTAATTAATTATTTCATTATTATTATTATTAATTATGAATTTAATGAAATTTAATTAAGTGATGGTGTGACAACATGAGAAGGTGTCAAGTGTTAATTTCATGAATTTTCATTTTTTTCCAAGTTTTTCCTATTTTGTATTTTACTTACTATTTATATAATTATATTTGTTATTACATTTTATTAAATTTTGTAAATTAATCATTTTTCCCATTTTCTTTCAACTCATGATTTGTATATATATATATATATATACAAATCATGAGTTGAAAGATATATATATATTATCTTATCTTATTTATTAATTGAATATTATAGTATTCTACAATATACTATTCAAGTATACCCATATGTTCACATATATATATTATCATACGTATTTTAAACATATTATATATACTTACGTAATTAATTTCCCTCAACTTATTTACACATATACTTATGTAATTAAATAATACACCCTAAATATTCTATATATATGCTCTACGTACGTACATACAACATACATATATGATATTTATACATATATATATCTATTATTATAATTTTATAAATTTTGAAATTTGTTTGTTTCCCTCTTCTTAAAGCTCACAGCATGTAAATATATTTATATATTATATTACTTTATTTAAGGATTTAGTATTTTAGTATATTTGTACATGTATCATTTAGGCCTATACCTATACTCATACTTATTTGTATACCATACTTATATTATACATTTTTATACTTTTATTTTCCTATACTTTTACACACATTTAATTATGCTACTTATACCATACTTTATCTATATGTATATTAACTTAATATACTAAGTCTTATATGTATGTGTACATATTATATACTCTTATATACATATTATTAAATCCCATACATACACATAAGTAATTAAACATATGTATACATATACTTCATGCACAAGTGCTTCATTAAGGACATGAACAACTTTATATATATACTTCAACATATATACATAATTTGGATTACCAAGATGAAGAAATACATATAGCCCTTATTATATACTAAGAAAATATATAAAATACTATATAATACACATACAAGAAGAGTACATGCATTCTAATATTACAAAGTAATTTAAATACATAAAATACTACTTAACTAATTTCTTAAACCTTGAAAATAATTGAACCAAGAGCCCCTCTTCTCCTTGATTGTTGCAATAAGTATAGAAAAATCTAGGATGAAAGTGAAAAGGAAGAGGATTCATGGTTTGGAAAAAGGGAAATATACAAGTTTGGGTTTTTTCTTTGTGTTTGACATAGAAGTGAAAAAAACAAAAGAATGGAAGTGTAGGAATTTGCTTCCAAATGTGAACCAGCAAGGAAAGAAAGGAAATTAAAATGAATGAAGAAAAGAAAAAAAAAAACAAGATAAGGTGATCAAATGATTTAACTTTAGCCTTATCTCATATCTTTGTTTAATTTACATATTAATCACATACACACAAGTGATTACCAAAAGCTGATTCTAGAAGATCGCATGGAAAAAAAAATTTGAGGAAGAAAATTGAAAAGGGCAAAAAAGAAGAAGGAAAAGAAAAATTACAAATTTCTAGATAGAAAAATTATAAATTTACCTATAAAATAATGTTGAAATTTTATAAAATTCATTAATTTAATTATTAACCGTTACGTTTATAATATTCAAAAGTTATCTTAACATATTCATGATCGATTTTATGCAATTACGCATGAATCGATAATTGTATTCGTTTAGAGTTTTATCGCTATTAGGGCATAATTATTCATTTTATAAGCTTAAATTTATAGTTTTAGGATTTTCGTCGAGTTCAAGTTTGAACTCAATTACTTACATATACATAGGGTTTAAGGTTTTAGTACGTAACTTAAGTTTTGATTAAAATTTTAAGGTTTTTATTACTTATAATATATTTAAATTTATAATTCAATAAAATTTTTATCTTACTTAATCTTATCGACTCCTAAAGTTATCTACAGTATTAGAGTTCAGTTCTACTTTCAAATAACTAATTTCATGGGGTTTATAGGTAGGCTATAAGCTACAACTATGTTTCATCCTCTACACTTTCAACCCCCTTTGCCAAACTCAAAAACCACCCTTCCCTAAGGTTTAACAACCTCAACACAATCTTATGACACTCTATACATCCCCTAAACACCAATATACAAGCCAATCTCAACCCAAAATTCAATTCAACAATCACACTTCTATCAAAAACAACATACAAGGCATGGTGTTAGATTCTTAGTTTTAGAGATCCAGAACTTGCACTTCCACCTCCTAAAATTCGTTATAGACTTCTCAAAATAACACCCAAATGCAATCTAAAATAAAAAATCCACTTCAACCCTCTACAATTCAGCCAACAACTTCATAAACAAGGCATGCAAGAGATAAATATTCAAAACTTATCTTAGGGTTCTAAAATGCAAATCCCCACCACCAAAAACCATTGTAGAATCTCTCCCTAAATTCATTTTCCTCACCACTCTAAATGGAAAAACAAATTTTGAATAAGTTTATGTCTAAAACTTCAACAAATAAGTGATTCTAATACCTTACCTAGGATCGTTTTCTCCATACCATGCTAAATCACTTTGAAATCCCTTCTCAATCTAAGTTTTATGCAGGAACCTTAAGCCAAAAGAGTCATGAGTGAGGAGAGTGTGAAAAAGGGTTTCTATAATGCATAGGTCCACTTATATACTAGGGTTTCGTGGACTTTATGCTATACCTAAACTATCCCTGACACATAAAAACAATACTGCTCATGTCCTTAATGAAAAATATTATTCATTTATTCATTTTCCTTTATTATTTTTCCTTTTGGTTCAGGTTTTACACTATTAAAAAAAAAATCCATCAAGAAAGAGATAAATAAGTTAAAGAAAAAAAAAAAGAAGAAAAGTTATTAGGAACGAAACATGTAATATGCAAACTATCACCCTGATGGTGATAAATATTGATGAAGAACATAATGGGACATCAGCATCAGTAATGGCAAAATTGAAGTAAGAGATAAAAGTTGATAGAGTCAAACATGGAGGGATTTGTTAATGATAATTCAGAGGCTCTAACAGTTGGTGTAGAAGCTTAAGTAGAGAATGGCTTAAAGGGTCAGAAAGACAATGGGGGAAGTCAAAAGTAGATGTGATAAGAGAACATGGAGAGTAACACGTAGCAAACTTATTTAAAAAGTTAAATTAGGATGTAAAAATTTTGAGGACAAAACTATGCTAAGTGGGGGAGGGTAGGGTGGAATATGAAACCCTACAATTCAATAATTACAACAAAGTATCTTAAAAAAAAAAAAATTAGGTCCATCGTGAGAGCTTTTTGTATAAGCTCAAAATTCTCATACCTAGTTGTAGAGATTAGATAAGGTGACCTCTAGGTCTAGATTTTGAAAATAAAGTTAAATCTTAGACTACTACCCTGTTATAATATAGTTCAAGAGTATAATGAGACATAAAAGATAAAATTATTTAAGTAGGAAAAATAAAATAAAATGACATGAAATAGTATTTAAGGAGTATATATATAATATGTAAACATATTCAGTACATGAAAAAGATATCCCCATAAATTAATAAACCCCTACATCCATAAAAGTGGTATGCATACTTATATTATAAATAAATAATAAGACTATGTTATAATACTAAGGGTCACTATAGCAAAACATGGGAGGATATTTGAACCATTACTAGTCTCCATCAAGATAGGCTTAAGAAGTAATATATATATAATAATTAACTGTGGTTGTATAACAAGTTCAAGTTGTTATGACCTAATCTCAACACATCCATGCCTATTTATCAAAATGAAATTAGGTTAATGAAACGTATCAATGGCATGGGAAACTAAAAATGACCAAATATCATCATCAATTTTAATAAGTAAACACATCCCCAAGCAATATATGAGCTAATTTCAAAGATTAGATAAATCATATATATGTATCTATATGTATTACAGGATTTATTTAAAAATATGAATAGGTGTCCTGGAAATGTATATATATATAGGTATGTATATGTTTAACAAGATTTATTTAAAAATATGAACAGGTGTCCTAGAAATGTATATATTTATAAATAAATAAATAAATGGTTATTTAATCTTCACGTATTACTGATTATAATTTTAAAGTGAGCTTGAACCAAATTTTGAGGACAAAACATGTCAAGCTAACATGTAAACATCTAATATTTACTTAGCTTACTTTCAAAAGGTCAAAGCTAGGAAGGCCCATCAATAAAATCATCATCTAATATATTAACAAGATAATGCAAAGAAAGGGGGCAAAATATGAAGTAGACACTTAACAACTTTGCTATCAAATTACAATTGGGTCATCAATGATCTTGTATACTTGGATTAAAACAAAGCCATATTTTCTTTGGACATAAATGTAACATTATAACATGTTGGGCAACAGCATGAGCTAGGATTCATAAATTGGATTTTAATACAAGGACACATCATGCAATTCTTCTATTTTTGAATGCATTCTCATGAAAATGATGGGGGGAAAAATAGGAAAGGAAATATTTCTTCAAATGCACAACATGACCGACCCATCTTCTCATATCAGTCTAACCTTCATAAGACAAGTCACAACATACCATGGGAATCAATCTTCTTCATAAGTTGTCCTTATAATATCTAGAAGTTGTTTCTTTTTCCTTGATGCAAAGTTCCTTACCATCATGCTACAAACCACTTCATTGGCCCAAAATGTCCCTCGCTTGGTATGTCTTCCCAACCTTATTAATTATCAAGATTACATTATATGTAAAGGTTAGCATGCTAAAGCAACAAAATTTTGATACTGTTCTTGAGGTTCTTTATGTAAATTCTCAAAAATTATCATGATGTATGTTGCTCTAAGTATACATATATACACATTTGTATACATATAGTTCATGGCTCCTTGTATCTATATATATATATATATAATGTATGTATAATTTAATATATGACAATTATTGGTTAAATTATGTTGTCAAGACTACTTGTAATATCATAGACAAAATTGTAACTTAGTTATGGTAATTGAATTGAGAACAATTGTTTTGAGGTTATGTATTATGTTGATCTAGCAAAGAAATGACAAAATATAGGGTGTAAAAAGGGAGAATTTTAGTAGAGCTATAAAATGTATAGTTGAGTTAAAGGGTATGTTGAAGCTCTACTAAGTAAGATCTCTAATAACTTAACTCAAAGGATATATTAGAAGCTTTGAAGAATAAAATTTTCCATTAGAATCTATTTAGATAATAAATCCAAACGTACTTAGATGGAAAATTAGAAACTAAGATAAACTCAAAGAGTAGGCTAGAAATTTCCTAAACAAGAACTTTCGCCTTAAACTCACTTAGAAGTTAAGTTAAAAGCTTTGCTGAGTAAAAAATCTTACATTAGAGCCACTCAGAGGTTAAGTCAGAAGGTGTTCAAGTAGATATTCCAAACTTAAGTATGCTTTGATAGTGGGTCAGAGGGCTCTCGGTTACAAACCACAAACTTTTGATTAACTTAAAGAATTACTTAGAGGATAACCGAAGAATAAGTTGACTTAAAAAAAATGGACCTTAAGTCCTAAACAATTAAATAGAATAGCTTTCTAAACTAATGTTAGTAAACTTAACACTAGGAATAATAAGCAAAATACCGATATTTTACAAATTATATTAAAAATGTCATTTACAATAAAGGGATTTCCGATGAAGGGAACACTTCATGACTACGTCTAACAAAGGAGCAAGTAATCCAAGTAAGTGGGATCAATGCTTCATAGCATTTTAGAGTATTATTTCAAAATACTTGGAGACTTTGGTATGTTCTTATTTATGAATGTAGTTAACTGTTTGTGCGTAGACACCCATGTGTTTGAGATTTGATTTGCTACGGTGAGAGTTGCACTTCACATTATGCTTACTCTATGAATATTGTTCTAATTGAAATGTTTAAGCTTAGTTGATCATCCTAAAAACAAACTAACTTAAACATGGCCTAACGCCTATCCTGACATGCATTGCAACCCATTAGGGGAAATAGTTAAGGTTCTCAGGCCAAACACGGACCCTTTGATGAGGATAGTTGAAATAGTCATGTCACGACCCGAGGGGGCTAGTCGTGGCAGTTGCCATATACCATATAAAGGATGGTAGATTGAATTTCCTTACAATCGACAACCCTTTTATACGATACATAAGGCTACAGCTACTGCTAATTACTAAGAGTGCGTAAGCTTAAGCAATATCATTTCATGACAAATAATAATATTATAAAAACATAACACATAGTCCATTTACATAAAAGTTTATAGATACAAAGTTTGAAACATGTCTAAAGTTAGACTATAATAGCAATTACATATTCAAATCTAAACTATCAGAAGTGCTCTCTAAACTCATCCTGCTCCTACACTAATCCCGTATAGAAAACTAACCTCGGGCATACGACGGCCCGACTCCACGAAGAGGTCGGCCTGCAAAAGAAGAGTACAAGGGTATAAGCTTATTAGGTTAGTGAGATATTTTCCCTCAACCATACAGCAATCAAGTTTATAAAACAATTAAGTTCAACCAAATGAATGCATGAACAAGCAATATACCAAACAAATACATGCAGGTGACCAGGTACTGCATGCAACTCAGATTTAACGCCCTCCGAAGTCAAGGTTGAAGATTCTTCGGTACAGTCAGATCCGGGTATCATATTAGAACTTATTTCATAACGAAACTATGTGTTTCGTATTTCAATTGTAATGGTACATCCATTACTAGCCTTATCAAAATGAGCTCTACATATGATTGTGAGTAGGTTCACACAGCCCTCACTCACCCCTAAACGAAGGCCTCTAGACTCGACCCATAACCAGACGGTTGGCGCCTCTAACGCCTAGTCATCCCGCGGGCAAGGGTAAGGTCATATCACATGTATGCACCGTACGAAATCAATAACAATCAATAATCAACCCCATACACATTCATTTATAAATCATAATTTAAATTCACTATCTACACGCACAAACAAGTATGAAATCATAAAGAAAAACTCACTCAACCATGGCTAGCTCATGGATTGTAATAGTCTATGGGCAGCTTAGGGTCGATATTGAGATCACTTGAGAATAAGAAAAATTTATAAGTTTAGGAATTTACAACTAACTAGTGTTACAATTTGTAAGATTTACTTTGCTTAGTTATATGAAATTGTCGATTCGAGCTTTTTATCGAATTACATGTAACTCTTTTGTTTTAACTCGGATCGTTATGAACTTATAGTCCATTTTGATTGTTTTTGAGTATTTTTTCTCGTAACGAGGTCTGTTTTGGACGTTGTGACTCGTAACATAAATTGTGATACAAAAATATCACAAAAATTATTATTTAAATTTAAAAATTATAAAATATTGATTTTTGCTTTTTCGTAACATATTTATGATTTAATAATTATTTAAATCATATATTTGATATTTTTATTATTTTGGTTATATTTTCCTATTTTTTTCATTTTCTTATTTTCCTTATGTTCCTCACGATTATACATATATATATATATATACTTATAATATATAATTTATAGTTTACGTTATTGAAAATCCTTAATTTACGGTATCATATATATATATATACACTATATATTATACGTATTATATATGTATATGTATTTATTTAAAACATACTCTTATACACATATTCATATATTTATATATTTTGTATTTATTTATATATGTCTTACATGTATACATACCTATAAATACATACATACATATTCGGCATATATATATACTTATATAGTATTTATCATAAAAAATATATATACCATACATTACCTATAATATGCCGTATATTATAATACTTATACTCTATATTATATATATATTTATGTGTCTCATATTACTACTTATGGAAGTATGTTAATATATGTATATATATACTATACTATACGATTATATATGTATATATATACTAAAGTAATTATACAAGAATACCCATATTTATAATTTCGGTATAAAACATACATATGTACTATAGTATAAAATACATAATACTCATTATGTGTATTCCGAAAAATATACATAACACATCTACTCTTATATAATATACCTATGTACATACATATATACATATCTAATCTTATACATACATACACTACTTAATTTATGTATTAATGTACATATACAATATTATATTTATAAGAAAATACTCTACAAATACTATCTTTATACATATGTATACTATACATCTAAAAATAAATACTTACCTATATTTTTTTTTATTTCTTCTTTTCTTTTCTTTTCCTTTCTTCTTCTTTCCTTCCTTCTTCCTCTTCTTCTTTTCTTTTTCTTCCTCTTCCTCATGGTTTGCTCTCCAATTTCAGTGTGCAGGAATTTTTTTCTTTTGTTTTTCTATCTAGTTTTTTTCCTTTTATTCACGTGTAACTTAGCTTAATTTTTAAGCCATGATCTTAGTTAATCATTTCAAGATTTTAGCTTACTTATTTATCCAACACTTGGCAATTTATTTGATCACGTGGGCTGCTAGTTTTGCGTTTTAATTTGCTGATTTTAGTTTACGTTTTGCACAAGAGATGGATTGAATTGGAAAGGGAAGAAGGAAAATGAGATAAATTGGAAATGGAAGAGAAGGAAAATGAATTATTAACAAATATATGTAATTTTTCGAATCATATAAATTAATACGATTCTCCTCGTAAATTAATTTTCAAATTTTTTTGAAATTTTATCAATTTAATTGGTACCCGTTACAATTATAATTTTTACAAGTTATTGTAGCAATTTCGTTACAATTTCAGACGAATAGACGATTTAGTCGAAAATTACATTCGACTATAATTTTATTGCTATTGTGTAATATTTAACTATTTTATAGATTTATGTTTATTATTTTAGGGTTTCAAGCAATTTTGGGTTCAATTTCAATTAATGATGCATAAACTAGTTTTAGGGTTCTAGTAAGCGATTTAGGGTTTCGATAAATTCCTATGGTTTTGTTATCGGTGTTATATTTGATTTATTAAACTTCATATTCTTTTGTTATTACTAGCCTTATCGACTTATTGTACAGTTTAGAACACTCAGACTTGAGTTAAGGTTCAACTATTGTTTTTCCTAGGATTTATAATTGTACCTCAATGAGTTGACTAACCAAGGCAGACGAAGCACTCCTTGAGTTAGCTAAGACACTAAAGAGATGAGAAAACTTGATTGTACCCAATGAGTTGACTAACTAAGGTGGGTGAAGCGCTATTTGAGCTGACTAAAACCCTAAAGAGATGAGAAATCTTGGTTAAGCACCTTGTGGGCTGGTTAGAGACTCTGACTAAAAGTTTGCCAGAAAACGTGAATGCTGGTTATTATCTAAGTAGATACGGTTGTATAGAAGTACTTACTTGGTTTTGCCAATAATACCCAAATTGTCAATCCTTTCCTTGAAAGAGTCCTATCAAAACTAATTGACTCATTTTTCGAAATGAATTTGAATTTTGATCTTTAGTTGTCAACCTAACTAATCTCGGTACGGAGCCTCTAAGACTTAGTCAACTTTTTAGAGAAGTCACGGAAATTAACTTGATATGGGATGCTACCTACTGTTTATTTGTTCGATAGACTATTTGCCCTTTTAGAAATTTTATGCACTGAAATCCTTATTCTGGACTAGTAAATCTTTGCCGTGAGGTGATTTCCTATCTAAACTTCGTCTATCCCTGAAAAAATAAATAATAAAACTCCCCATCGAAGGGGATCAATTCGCAATAAAGTATTTAAAAGAGTTATGTCAATTACCAATATTCTGTATCTCACTTTTAACTTCTCTCGTGTTTTCTGCATATGGGTTCAATTAAATAAGGTAAGGGAACTAGACCTTTTAGTGAAGTAAGAAGCAAGGGTAATGATTCCAACTTTGACAACTGCTAAGGATACTAACTTTGCTTGTAAGGAATGAAAATTAGACCATAATAACATTCAAAGCGACTAACATTTTCATGTTTTGAATAAAAATTCCCATTAAATTCTTATGGATAGTACAACTTTACAACATCAGCATTGATAGGGTCTCTCAATTCTAGACCATCCATTTGAGACAAAATTATGGTCCCTCCTTGTAATACTTGCTTTACGACGTAAGGGCTTATGTAATTGGGAGCAAATTTCCTCTAGAGTCTTGTGCATTAGGGAGAGCCTTTCTCAACACCATATCACCTTCTTTAAAGTTCTAAGGTCATACTTTTTTGTTGAAAGCCCGAGCTATTCTTTGTTGGTAACATTGATTATGACATAGGGCTATCAATCTTCTTTCATCAATTAGATTCAGCAACTCGATGCATTTCTTTACCCAATCAGCTTCATCTAAATAGGTCTCCGATAGTACTTTGAGAGATGGGATCTCAACTTCTATTGGTAACATTGCTTCAATGCCATATACCAATGAGCAAGGTGTTGCCCCTATCGATGTTTTGATGGATGTTCGATAGCCTATAAGTACGAATGGCAACATATCATGCCAGTCCTTATATGTAACAGCCATTTTCTCAATTATTCTTTTAAGGTTTTTATTAGCTACTTTAGTGCCTCCATTCATTTGGGGATGATAAGGGGTAGAATTTTTGTGAATAATCCTAAACTATTGACATAACTCTAATATAAGCTTATTGTTGAGATTAGTGCCATTGTTGGTAATGATTGTTTTTGGAGCCCTGTATCAAGCTAGGATATCTCTCTTGATGAACTTAACTATGACTCCTTTAGTAACATTCAAATAGGATGAGGCCTCAACCTACTCGCTGAAGTAGCTAATGGCAACTAGTATAAAGCGATGCCCATTGGATGCTTTTGGAGTAATTGGGCCGATGATATTTATTCCTTACATTAAAAAAGGCCATGGTACTGAGAGTGTACGTAATTCTTGAGGCAGGGTGTTTATCTAATTTGCATAAACTTGGCATAAGTAACAATTCTCGACGTGTTTGATGCAATCACTTTCCATTGTTAACCAGTAATAACTTAACCTCATAATTTTCTTAGCCAACATGTAACCTCTCATATGAGGGCCACATACTCCTTTGTGTACTTCTTTTATCAACATCTTAACCTCCTTGTCGTCCACACACCTTAAAAGTGTACCATCAAAAGATTGCCAGTATAAAGTGGACTCACTTATTAAGAATTTAGTAACTAATCCCTTGATCATCCTTTTGGCCTCTTCAGGGTGTGTGCCTTATTGTAGGAACATTTTAATATCATAGTACTATGGCTTCTTGCCATTTGTACCTTTAATTGCTAAACAGAAGGCAAGCTTTTCTTTAATTTCAATGGTGAGGGGCAGAATCTCGACTCCACTGGATATTTGAATCATAGATGATAAAGTAGCTAATGCATCAATGAATTGATGTTGAGTCCTTAGTACGTGATTAAAGGTGATTTCTTTGAATTTCTCTATCAATTCAGTCAAGTGCTGGTGATGAGGTACTAGTTTAGGATCCTTTGTCTTATATTATCCTTGAGTGTAAACCCTAAAGCCAAGCCAAGTAACCATAGGTTTGAGCTTAAAACCCAAGGTTTAGGGCGATCGGCTAAAGGATCCGATCAAACCCAAATTATAAACTATTTAACAAAATACCAGTAAAAATGACCCTGTAAACTTAAATTTAAGAAAATGAGTAGTAAAATAGGAGACTATAAAATTTTCAAATTTTAAGCATAATAACTGCTAATTACCGAAAAGGCAAAAAGTGTAATATAATAACTAATAAATTAGTAGAGATAGATTATATGTATACTAAAAATTTTAGAATGACCAAAATAATATTTAGGAATGTTCACGTATACCCTACATGTATTTACGTGTAGATAAAAATACGCGTAATTGCTAAAATAGGCCGAAAACTAAGTAAATAATTAAATAAAAATACAAAATAATTATAAAAAAATCAGAAGAAGATAACTGCAACAAGATCAGGTCGTGGACTGAAAAGAAAAAAATTAACCAATAAGAATTTAACAAACAAAAAGCCTAAAATCAAGGAAATGGGGCAAAATCCCATCAAATTAATGCACATTAATTACTATATTTGTATATTTGTCTATAAATAAGGAAAAAATTCTCAGAAGTCATTTGGATAGTTTGTGATATGAGAAAAATCAAAACACAAGAAAAATCGAGAGAAATTCCAGAAAAAAAAAAAAAAGAAAACTGTGCAGATTAGCAAGGTGAACTAAAACCACCACCCACCACCACCTGGGACCGAACCACCACCACTACCCTACACTAGGACCACCGCCTGGACCGGCCAACAGCCTTGGACCGGGTTTGGACGACCAGAAAGCTTCGAACCGGTTAGTCACTTATTCACCCCGATTTTTGTATAATTTTGTAAAATTAGTTATTTTGCCCAGAAAATTATGAAACTTATTATTATGAGGTTTTATTGTATATAGATTTAGGGAAAAATATTGATTTAGTTTAATTATGTTTGAAAATATAGGGTTCTTGACAAATTGTTCAAAACCGAGCATGATTAAACCGGAAATTAAATAGACTTAGGGATGTAGTTTAGGGCTCAAAATTTTTCTGTAGGATTCTCATATGATGTAGAACAGTGCTATGAAGCCATTTTTTTTAAATTAATTTTTGAAAATTTTAAGTTAATTTTTAGCCCTAAAATGATGGTAAAATTGGGTGATTTATGATTAATTAGGTGATTAGGATGTTAATTACTGATTTGGATCTTAATTAGATGTTTAAGGAAGTTAATCTCAGCAGTGGAACCCTAATCCTAGCTTTTAGGTACTAATTATGGTTAATTAGGGAAATTAGGTAAAGAATATAAGAAATTAGGAATATGTGAAAATATAAATTAATAAATTTAAAAAAATAAAGTTATTTAGATAATATTATAATTGAAATCAGAAAAATAATAAATCTGAATTAATATTTAATTTTAAGTAAATATCTTAAAATATAGGATTTTTACACATCGGGAATAAATCCGATACCCCAATTAGGATTAGCGTGTACCGAATAGTTTAGAATACCAAAATTTCGACCCAATAGAATATTTGAATACCCGAACATAAGGTGATTAATGTTACATTGGGATTCGAGCCTAATCACAACTTAGGAATAAAAATTAGAATATAGTTTAGGAACCGAACCCCGAAATAGAATACAACGAATTATTAATACGTTGTAGGTATACATGAGGAAAATGAGTTACATTATAAATTAGAATAAGAATCCATAAAATATAAGTACTAAAAGAACCTATTTGTATTATAGGACATTCAGAAACAAATCAACTCGCAACTAGAGGATCGAGCGATTGAGTAAATTCAGGTAAGTTGGGTTATTGCTTATTGTAATAGAGTACTAATTTTGTGGTACTCGGAGACTTAAGCTTGTATATGATTGTGAATGTAAGTAGCTTGTGCACGTGCTTGATGTATCTGAATTCGTGCTGGAATTTGTATTGTGAATGATTTTGTGACTGATTGAATTGGTATGAACTTGTTGAACACCCTAACTGGAATTTAATCTTAATTGACCCTAATAACCGAAAATGTCATGCATTGCAACCCGTTAGGGGATCATAGGACTCTCCAACCAAATACCGACCCCTTCGAAAGGGATAGCGCAGGATTGCAAAATGGTCCCTTCTTCATCCTCAGTCGAACTAAGTGACAGGAGAGGAAGTCGCGGCGGGGGTGAAGTCAATGGTTCGAAGGTAGTCGCGGGAGGAGCGAGGTCTCCATTGCACAAGCCTGGGTTTGGTTGTGAGCTGCTGCATAACATGGAACTCCTCAACCCGGATTGGAGCGGGTGAAATTTCTCTGATTTCACAACGGACCGGACTACGTTGTGCGATGACGCTTGATTGTTGCATTGCATGAAAATAATTGTTTGTTAACTTTGTTTGTGCTTGTATGCATTCGTGAGTCTCCAATTCAACTTACTGAGCTGTAGTTGCTCATACCCTTATAGATCCTTTTGCAGGTTCTGATTTGTAATCTCTTCCAGTACTATGCCGCCCTACAATTATCCAGAGGTTAGTCCTTTTGAAGCCAGGGGTGTGAGGATCAAGTTATTTAGCATAATATGTAACTAGACTGACCTTGTAGTTAAAGGTTGAAGACTGTTAGTTATTCTGTAAATTAGTATACTGTAGTTATTATGTAAAACTTCCTGGGAAGCTCTGTGGACTTATTTATAATTATCTATGTTTTATAGAACTTTGTGATAATTATCATAATTATTATATAATCATTAATCGAACTGTTTACTTCAAAGCGAGGAGTCGTCGACGCCTTGTGTAGATTATCTCTATGGTAGGCACTGTGAGGCCAGTTACTATCATAGAATGGTTTACACGGCGAGACTGTTGCGACTTTGCGACTTCGGGGCGTAACATTGAGCTTGGCTAATAATGAGTGAAGAGTCCCCATACGCTTTTAATTCTTAGATATCTTTTTATAGGGCCATTTTGAGTCCCATGATGTATGCTTTGTATTTGGTAATATTATTAGTGTATTGGAAAACAAGCCTTATAGCCACAGGGTATTAAGTACCTTTAGGGGATATCAATATTACCTTAATTCTACACCCAAACACGTTAGCTGCCCCATCGAAGAACATCTTCCATTTCGGTGGTTCATCATCTTCTCCTTTATCAGAGTTTCCTTCAATTGCTAAGATGTTTTTGTCAAGGAAATTGACTTATACCTCTTAAAGGGTATTATCAAAGGGATTTTCTACTTACAAATTTACTAAAGCTTGCCCCTTAACTGAATTCTGGTTCATGTATGTAATGTTGAACTCTACACCCAAACATGTTAGCTGCCCCATCGAAGAACATCTTCCATTTCGGTGGTTCATCATCTTCTCCTTTATCAGAGTTTCCTACAATTGCTAAGATGTTTTTGTCAAGGAAATTGACTTATACCTCTTAAAGGGTATTATCAAAGGGATTTTCTACTTAATAATCTACTAAAGCTTACCCCTTAACTGAATTCCGGTTCATGTATGTAATGTTGAACTCTACACCCAAACACGTTAGCTGCCCCATTGAAGAACATCTTCCATTTCGGTGGTTCATCATCTTCTCCTTTATCAGAGTTTCCTTCAATTGCTAAGATGTTTTTGTCAAGGAAATTGACTTATACCTCTTAAAGGGTATTATCAAAGGGATTTTCTACTTACTAATCTACTAAAGCTTGCCCCTTAACTGAATTCCAGTTCATGTATGTAATGTTGAACTTTGATAGTAACATTTGCCACTTTGAGATTCTACCAATTAAGGTTAGTTTATCTACCAAGTACTTTAAGGGATTGTCTTAAGTCAGTAGTTCAACCTGGTAATAGAGTGTGTATTGTTTGAGCTGATGCATTACCAGACCAAAGCATGGCAGGTTCTTTCAACTTTTAAATATTTTTGTTTTTGTTTAGTAAATTTTTTACTCAAGTAGTATACGACTCGTTCCTTCCCTTCCTCATCCTTCTGACCAAGCATACACCTCATGGATTACTATAATATTATCAAGTATAGAAACAAAGGCTTCCCAAGTTTCAAAGCTACCAACATTAGAGGGTTTACGAGGTACTCTTTGATTATTGTGAAGGCTGGCTCATAAGCTTACTCGCATTCTTCATCCTAGTTTATCTTGGCGTTCTTTTTCAACAGCTTAAATAAGGGAGGACATTAAACCGAGCTATGTAGTTTAAACGACCCAATAAGCCTTTGATTTCATTGAGTGTACGTATGTAATACCCTAAGATTCCCAGCTAATTCATTAACTATAGGATCCGAACCCTTAAATTTAGGGCGTCGGGCTATAATATCTGTTTTATTTTAAACTTTATAGTAAAGTTAGATGAAGTCATTCAAGTAAAGTTAATTTCTCAAAATAAACTATATAAAAATATTAATTTGAGAAAAACGTTAATTTATCGTTAAAAGTTGATAATTATCGAAAATGAGAAATTCAAGATTTTAGATATAACGAGATATTAGAAATAAGTTAATTAACTTACAAAAATTATAAATGAAGTTGAATTATATATAATATACATGTATTTACATATGATATGCATTATATGTATTAAATACATATATATAATAAATTATTATTAAAATAAGGTAAAATAATGGAAAATTAATAAAAAATTGCATGGATGAGTCATCAAATGATGTGTCAAGCTGGTATTAATTGGAAATAGTGAGTTAACACATACTTGGTGAGGAAATGACACGTCTTTTAGGAAAATGGAAAATTGACATGTATCATACATATGTCCAAATTTTATTTAATTATGAAAAGTTCAAAAAATAAAAATAGGACCCAAACCCTCAAATTCAATATTTTAGAACTCTAAAAATGAAAGAAAACAATTTAGAAAAGTTAGAAAAAAATAAAATAAAAATAAAACAAAGTATAAGGTCGAAATCAGTTTAGGGCAGTTTGCATACCAAACCACCACCTGAGTTAAAGTGACTTGGAGGATCAAGAGAGGGTGGTTGGAGGAGGCTTTCAGACAAGGTGCGGCGGCTAGGTGGTGGTCGGAGCCGGTCGGTTCAGGTAAACTAAAATTTCACTCGTAATTTGTTTAATTTGCTAAAAATATCAAATGTTATCCATTAATTATGAAATTTGGTTTTCTAGGATTATTTTAGGTGTAGATTAATGTAATAATTTTATTTTAATTAAATAATCAGTGTAAATATAGGTTTCTCAAGAAAATGTTTTGTTTGGACGAAAATTGAATAAATTTTTATAAATATTAGGTGATATTGTTTCAAGCTAAATTTTTGTATGCAATACACCTAATATATGTATTTAATTGTGGTAACAATAATTTTTGAAATTAAGCATGTTTACTATTTTTTATAATTATTTTGAATAAAACTGCCAGTTTTAACGAATTGTTGAAATAATTAGTTTTTGATGAAATTAATGAATATAAGCCCTACATGTTTTGATTTTTGGATGTTTATAATGATATTTGGAATACTAATTTTTTATCTTACACTTAAATTTATTTATTTTCCCTAATTTTGCATAATTTCGAGCCAAAACCCCTATTTTTGTAAAAGTAGATAATAGCCAATTTAGTGTAATTGATGATCGATAATTAACCTACATATTTTTGTAAGTCTATAGAATTTTTCATGAAATTAATTGGGTATTTACACCATTTATTTCATATTTTCCTAATATAAGCTTAAATATTAGCTTAATATGTAATATAGTAACTAGTTTATTAAATCTGTGTCAAATGAATACTTTAAGGTATAATAAGTGTTGTTAGACAAGTTTAAAAAGTATAATTTTTAGGATTTTTAGTTTAATACTAAAGCTTACTCGAGTCAATTATGGAGTTAGGGCAATACATGGTCGAGTTGTAATACAAAAGGGTATTTTTAGATATTTGGCAATATTGATTTGTCTTGACTCTTAATATATATCAATAGCACTTGAAATAATGATCATGGCGTTACAAAGTTTATTGAAATCGGATAATAAATGAGTAAGATATGGTTAAACGAAGTTTAAAAGTGCGGAAATGAAAACTTATAACAGTTCAGATTCGACCTATACTTGATTTGAAGACTGTGTTATATTTTCATAAGTTTGATATGTAAGGAAGGACCATGTCATGAAGTTTAGGATTTTGCGCTCTTAGTAAGCCTAGGTAAGTAGATCTAACCCATGCTTAGAATAGATATATTGCTACTCATAACACTGTGTGTTGTTTGGTACTAGTTTAATTGAATATGAATATATCTTGGGTGAATGGATAAGCTACTATAGTGGAATCTAATGTGTTGATTTTGAATGATAACAACTATATTTTGGTTATACTGTTAGGTTGCTATGTTGGCGATTATTTGTGCTTACAAATGATTGTGTTAACCAGGGAAGTTGAGTGATCGCTAACTCAATCTTCCAGGTGTTGACCTAAGTGAACCCTAAGTAAGATACTAAAATTCCGATAGAGAGAGTTTGAAAACCAAAATCATATCACTAGGTTGAATAAAAATTAAAGATTGATTGTGCAGATTAATATTCTTGAGTTGTTACTGCATATCACGGCACTACATAAAAATGGACCTATGGGTTAGAAATTTCAGAATGAGGCTTCCAAGTGATCATGGAAGAAGCATGGCTTTATGAACTCAGTTTTTGGAAGCATATAAATTGCATTGCCCCAATATTGTTACTATTTTGATAGTCAAATTTAGTTTATTATAATATGTGGTCTAATTTGGTAGTTTGCTACTTTAATTTGGTGAATTACAATGTATAGTCTTATTTTGTAAAGTTAAGGTTCTTACTCCCAAGTAGCTCCTTGTTGCCCTTTTTGAAAATGGTAGACTACAATGTGTAGTCCAATTTGGTGGGGGTCCTACTCCCAAGTAGCTTCTTATTGCTTTAGGTTCTTGGATGTTGTATCTAGATGCTCAACTATGTTGACTAATCGAAAGAAGTTTAGAGGGCATAAGATATTGATACCGATGCATGCTACGTGCATGAGCATAGCATTGTGCATTGTTGGGAGCAAGTACTCGATTAGGCGAATGCATATGTGAAGTTGAACTTGTGAGTTATGATTGAAATGTTTCAGTTGTGATATGCAATATTGTCTATCATATTGGTTATATTATGTTGTTTGTTATCCACTCTCACTCAGCTTTAGTAGCTGAGGGAATAAAATATTTTATCCTTAGGTTAACTATATCATAAAGGGCCCAACACTCAGGGGGGATATGTATACTAAGAGCATGAGTCTGAGTCTAAGTTAGGGCCAGCAACTATTTTATGGAACTTGTATTAGGTCAAGAATCCTATTATTGTGAAGATGATATGGGAAAGTAAAAAGTTGGTTCATATTTTGATGTAAATATACTATGTTGTACACATAAATTGTAACAGAATATCCAGTTAAACCCCGATGTAAAAACCCCTTATCATGTAAATAATGTTGTCTTTTGATGAATGAGTAGGTTGAGTTAAGTTTTCAACCGGTATTCTTGTGTGATAGTGCATCCTGTATTATGCTAGGATGTGACAACTTAGAGGGGGCAAATTAACTATTGCTTTGATTTTATTAGGGTCCACCTCGATGCCCCTTTGGCTAATTATAAAACCCAACAATTTCCCTAAAGTTACTCCGAAGGTACATGTCTCTAGGTTGAGCTTCAACTAGAATTTTCTCAATTTATGAAACAATCTCCTCAAATTATCCACATGATTTTCTCTTTCCTCAGACTTCACAATCATATCATCAACATATACTTCAACTTCTTTGTGCATTATGTCAAGAAAGATTACGACCATAGCTCTTTGGTAAGTTACATCGGCATTTTTAAGTCTAAAAGGCATTACTTTATAGCAAAATGTGTCCCAAGTTGTGATAAATGTAGTCTTGGCTTTATCCTCTTCAAACATTCGAATCTAATTATATCTAGAGAACCCATCCATGAATGAGAAAAGAGGTTCTCAACAGTGTTATCGACCAAGATATCAATATAAGGCAAGGGGAAATCATCTTTAGGGGGTTGCTTGATTGAGGTCTTAAAAATCTATGCATACTCTAACTTTTCCATTCTTCTTCATTACTGGCACAATGTTGGCTACCCACTCGAGATAATCAGATACCTCATTGAAATCGACCTACAGTAATTTTCTAACTTCTTCCTTAATTTTCAACAAGATATTCGGTTGGAACCTTCTTAGCTTCTGCTTTTTAGGTTTGATATCCTCTTGTATAGATAAGTAGTGAACTACGATTAATGGATCTGACCTGGGCATGTCTTCATAGGACTATGCGAATACATCTTGGTATTCAGATAGCTGTGTAGTCATTTATGCTTTTTGTTCTTCTTTCAAATTCCCTCCAATTTTCAATGTTTTAGGATTATCATTAGTCCGGTCATTAACTATTTCAGTTGGCTCATCAATGGAAATTCTACTCATTTCATATCTTTACCAACTTCCTTTCATGTTATTGTAGTCATTGACATCACTCTTGGTGACTAACCAAGTAAGGCTGAAAGTAATATCAATATTTTAATCACCTATTTATGCAAGGTATCCATGGCCTTTAATCGAAGCATTGGATTTGAGCAAAAAGCATGTAAAAGAAATAGTGTGAGTGAGGAAGAAGTGAAGAGAAAGGAGACTAATTTTTATTTAGAAGAACTTCTTTTGAGTACAATATTATAGAACAAAGGTAATTATTACAAAACTCTGTAAAATACAAAACCATGATTCATCCTTTACCCTAGAGGTATCCTCCTTGGCAAGCTTTAAATTATGGACATTAGCCTAGATGAAAATTTCTAACAATGGTGGGAAGGTCATTGGGGCATGATACAACTTGTCACCTCTTCTACCTCTAGCTTGCATTTTTTGCAACTCTTCCATTGGAGTTGGGATGTAGCCTAGACCATAGGTACTAAATTGGCCTTTTTTTGGAATTTCAACCTCTCATCTTTCCCCTGATTAGTAATCATGCATACCTCTTCAAACATTGAGAGCCTAAAGTCCTCCTACTCCTCAATGTTAATATAGGGAATGGCCATTTCCTTATATATTTTGTAATCTTGGTCACCTATGATAATGATGACCTAGCCATTTGCAATGAACTTAACCTTTTGATGCACGTTTGAAGGTATAGCCCCTGCTAAATGTATTTAAGGTTTTCCCAATAACAGGTTGAAGGTTCTTGGGATGTCTAGGACCTAGAACCGAATGTTGAAAGTCTATAGGCCAATATCAACTAGTAAGTCGATCTCCCTTATAATTTCCCTTCTAGACCTGTCAAAAGCCTTAACTGTTGTTGAGCTTAGTTTAATTGCAGCTGCATCGATGCACAATAGATCTAAGGTGGTAAGAGGGTAGACATTTAAAGATGATTCATTGTTGATGAGGACTCTTACTCTAATTATGTTATTTACCCTCACTATTATGAAGAGGGGCTTAATATGTTGATTGCCTTCTTCACCCAGTTCCTCGATAGAGAAAGAAATCTAATCCATAATGAGGATAGAGTACAGACTCTATTCTTTCAGTAGGTATTTCATGAGGAACTTTAACTTCCCTTAGAGTTCTGAACAAAGCATCCCGATACAGTTCTGATGATATCAACAGACTTATAAGAGATATTTGTGCTAGGGTCTTAACTAGCTGATCCATTACTTTATACTCACTTGATTTAATCATTTTGGTGAAGGTAGAAAATCCTTCTTCACATTCAATTGATTTGTTGTTTAAGTTCTCCAGCATAGTTTTCTTTTTTAGGTCTTCTTCCTTTGAGTCATAAATTCTACCAAAGCAAGTAATTCCCCCTACGAGTGAACTTGATTGCCCTTAATTTACTGCCTAGTAGTTGAAAGGGGCATTTTTATAATTTTCAAGGGTAAAGGCATATGAAAAGTGTACCTTATGGTCTTTGGAGTTTGCTTTTCCTCTTGTTTATAGAATTTATGGACCCTGGATTCTCAATTAGAACCGATCATGTTGATAGCCATATCTGAGTCATCAAATATCATGTTGGTGATGAGCCCCTGGTTAAGCAAGGGGTTATTGTTGACATTTGGGGTAAAGGCTTCCATAAAGTCTAGTTGGACTGTGCCGTTGATTAAGTCTTGAATTTTGTTCCTTAATCTCTAGCATAAATCGGTCGAATAGCCTACCTACCCTAAGTGATATTAACATTTGGCGTTGGGATAAAAAAACTTAAATCTATATCTTTCACTATGAGGCTTAAAATGGATCATATTATCTTTTCTCAATTTTTCAAGGACTTAGCTAAGGAGAATTAGTATGTTGGTGAATTATCTCAAAACCTTGTTGACTTATGGTTGACTTCGAAATTGTTGCTGCATTGGTGGAGGATTAGTTATGAAGGAGACCCGGGTATTGGGCCTAGTGTTTGAATTCACCATACCAACAATTGCTTCTTTGGCCTTACCGGTAATAGGCTTTACATGGGGCGATCTTCTATCTAATGGCTCTTGTAATTTACAAGAAGTGATAGCATTTTCAATCTAGTAGCCTATAGCTATCACCTCTATGAAACTAGAGGAGGCTTACCTAATCAGATGAGAAAAGGGCTTTTCAAGAGTATTGATAAAAGCTAAAGTCAACTCTTTTTCGATCATGGGGGTAGATACCCATGCGGCTAAGGATCTCCACCTCTGAGCATACTTTTTAAATAATTCATTATGCTTCTTTCTTAAGGCCACCATGTCTATCATGGTTGGTGCCACCTCTACATTAAATTTGTATTGCTCATAAAATGCCTTAGCCAATTTCTTCCATGTGTTCACCTGATTTAGTTCTAATTAGGCATACCTGGTCAAAGCAAGGCTAGTTAAGCTGTCCTGAAAAGTTTAGATCATAAGCTGGTCATATTGCACATACTTGCTTATCTTACATACGTATAACCTGGTGTATAGTTTAGGGCATCCAATCCTATTGTACTTCTCGAAGTTAGGTACTTTAAATTTTTCTAAGAAGCTTCCATAGTCATAAGTAAAGAAGTCCATTATACCAGCTGCTCGAAACCATCATACCCTTTGAGCATTTTTATTTTCTCAGTGATTTATTGGGTTAGTCACCTCTCAAGTTCTTTTAATCTATCTTGATTAGCTTTAGGTTTTAAGTTAACTAGAAACGAGTAAGTGTTTGGTTCAAAAGTCAGGTTGACCTTTAGAAAGACTCCTTCTGTCTTAAAGGTTTTGAAGGCTTAGTTGACTTTGAGATAGGCTTCTTCTTCTTCAGGAAGTAGGGCTTCAACATTCTTTCCATATCGTGCTTTGGAATTTTCTTCATTTGCTGGTGTTTTAGACTTGAGTAAGGCGATGCTATCAGCAAGGAAGCTCAGTTGATCTACAATCTTCCCCACTATTCGTTCTAAAGAGTGGAACTTCAACTCAGTGTGATCAACAACTTCTAGATTGATATTGTTCTTGATGGTGTTGATGTTGTCGTTTCCTTATATTAAACCTTACCTATTTAATACTGAACCTTGACTAGAGTTTAAAGAAAATTGTTTTTTTACATTTTGAAAACACTTTAGAGTTGCTACTCGACTGGAGTCAGGAAAAAGATTTAAGTTATAACCAATTAGGTGGATTAGTTATTACTTAGCTATTGGTCTAACGATAAAACCAAATTTATAAAACTAGAGATCTGAATCTAAGGGTTAAGATTTTTAAACCCTTACAGGTACAATTAACTTTTCCAATTTTAATCTTAATCTTAAAAATCACCATTCAATTCTATGAAGTGAAACTCAATTATTTAATCGAATTGAATAATTTGAGTAATCTAAATTAAAAGAAAAAAGGAAAAATAAGGTTTTTTTTTTTTTTACTGTCACCTCATAAGTGCTTACGTACCCACTATTCGGAATCAAACATACGTAGTTCTTTTGATGAAAACTTTAGGTGGGTAAGTTGCTTTTAACTTCTAAAAATCGATCGGATTCACATTTTAAATTGATTCAAGTTTATTTAAGGAAATTCTAAAGGGTCCTAAATTGGGTTTTTTTATTATTATTTTTGAAAAAATTCTAAATTAGCCTTTTTTCTCAGTGATAAAAAGATTTTTCTATCCCTTTTTTTTAATCTCTTATTTACTTATTATAGAATATATATATATATTTTTTTTCCCTTTTCCTTTTTGTTTTCTTTTTTCTTGACCTCCTTATTTTTATTTTTATTTTTGTTACAATACAACAATATAAGTAAATAAATAAATAAAAATGTAACAAAAAGATTGAAACAAATTACAATGGAGATTCAAAAATACTTTAGAGCTTGCATGTGGATCATATTTAGGTTGAAGTTTGGCTAGTAGGTTAGGTCGGATCTTTAAAGCTCCAACGAGTTGTAGTTCGGATCCTCAGCAACAGCAACCTAGATGCTCTTCTAGGCTTCTTTTGGCTATCAACTCAAATGGGGAATGAGTTTTTCGTGCATTTTGGATAGGGGTTAAGGGGGATAAGCTCAATGCTTAGGTCGATTAGTGGTGTTTGCGATGGTTGGGGATGACAATGGCTAGGGCTTGGCCACAGTGGATTTAGAGCTGCAGTTAGGGGGCACAGCGGTGGTTAGCAATAGTCATGTTGTTGAATCTAGGTTGACAGAGCTTAGTTAGGGTAGTGGCTTGACTTAATGGTGGTCAGAAAAGGGGCTACATGATGAGAGAGAAAGCTTATAGAGAGAATGTATACAATTTTAGGGTATGATTCACGATTTAGGTACAGATTGTGTTGAATTATAGTCAATTTGTGTATCCCTAAGTTTTGCTCTTACTTAAATCCTATATAGAAACTTTAGATTGCTTTAAATAAGCTTAATTCGCACGAAGGAAAATGGAAGAAAATCTAGTCTTCGCAAATTTTCCGCCATTTTCAATTCACCTTTTGACCCTTCAAACATTCATATTTGGTTGTGTTCTGGGGTTTAATTCCAAGTAGGCCATGTTAACTTCATGATTGCCTTGCTGATTTGGTGAAATTGCAAAAGAAAGAATCCTAAAATCAACATGGAAGTGGGCTGCCCAGTAAGGAAACGAAGAGAAAATCTGGGAAAAGAAAAGGAAAGAGAGAGAAAGGGAGAGAAAATGATAGCTAACATAGCATTACGTTAGCCGTGTCAATTAATAAGCAGCTGCTATGTATCCTACTTTGATACGTGGCACGGGGTGGAGGGCAGTATGGGGGTAACACATGCACGCTACGTGTCGTGCCATGTAAGCGTAGTCTAATCTGAGGATGCTACGTGTCAAGACACAATGAACCCTTGAGACATGGTAGTGCTTGACGTAGCAGTATGTCTTCTAAAAAAAAAAAAAGAAATAAAAAAGGCTTTCCATGCTTTTATTGATATTCAAACCTAGGTCCTCTAAGTTATACCCAATGATATACCCAAGTGTTTTACCATTAGGCCGTTAGCCTATGCTTTATTCATATATGCAATTAAATAATAAATTACACATATGAATAAGGTCAGCTTAGGTTAGATTCAAATTCAAGCTTGGTTTAGATTCAAATGGTCTCCTCTTTACATTTTATTTAAATTAAAAAAATTCTATTATATCAAAAAAATTATTATTTTCTAAATTCCTTAAATCCTCTATTATTTTTTTTTTCTATTTTTTGTGACTTTTCAATTTTCTATAGTTTTCTAAATTTTTCCATTTCTTGTATTTTTTTCTAGATTTCTTATTTTTTGTATTTTTCCTAAATTTTCTATTTTTTTTGTGTTTTTGCTAATTTAAGACCCTTTAATCTATTCTAAAAAATAAAAAAGGAGCAAAAATGGGATTTCTACAATGGCCAAACGGCCGTGCACCAATGAGGTCTATTTTTCCATCCGATTTTGTTTAAATTTCTATAAATATTAAATAGGATTAGAAAATTATGAAATTTAGTTTCCCTAAGTTATTTACATGTACTTTCATCTAGTAATTTTATTTTCTTGAAATAATATCAATTTAAGGTACTTCCTTAAAAACATGCCCTACTTAAGAGAATTTTGATTGAATTTTCTAAAATATTAAATAATGTTATTTTGAGTTGAAAACTTTTATATAATACTCCAGTATTATGTACTAAATAATGGTAAAAATAATTGTAAAAAAAAATGTTATATCTACTATTTATTATGGATTATTTGGAAATCGCTAGTAGTTTTATTAATTTAGCTAAAGGATTTTATGCTAAATAATGTACAAAACTAATTTGGCATGACTTTTGGAGCTTAGTATTATGAAAATATATGTTATACTATAATTTTGGGGAAAAATATATTTATTTACCCATTTTAGCTATTTATTGATAAAAAAGAGATTAAATATGTATCATAAAGTATATTATATAATATGCTCTTTTAGTATTTTTTAGGACTAGAATATGATCACTATAATTTTTTTGAATATAATGTAGTTTTCATGGCTTTTGTGGAATACAAATACTAACTAAATATTTTTTCTAACTATTTATACATAATTTGCCCAATATGTTAATAAAGGGGTAACATAAGTATAATTGGCAATATAGTATGGGGGAATTCTAACTATTGTTGTACTTAAAGTAACCTGTAATGGTCTTAGGTTCGTTTGTTTGAAAAGTAGGAATCATATAAGTGATTATGCTATTATGGGTGAGTTAGAACCTAATTCTAAACCAAATTTAGATACTGCTACACTTAAGTATTTTTGTAAGTTGAATCTAGGGGACTGAACTACATGTAATATTGGAAGATTTTAGCTAATAAATTGAGGATATAAGTTGACTGGTACCTAACTAAGAATTTTAAAGTAAGCCGAATCAAAATCAAAATTAGAGACTAAATTGGAAGCAGCCTAAAACAAACTAACAACCAATAAGGGAATATTTAGCTAAAATATATACGCATGACCTGTAATTGTGGAAGTTAAGGAAGTGATTTTAGGAGAAGCTCATGACGAGAAGTATTCTTTGCATCCCGGAAACAATAAAATGTACAAGGATTTGGAATAAAAGTTTTGGTAGATAGGAATGAAAGGAGATGTAGCGTAGAATGACTCGAATTGTATGACTTGTCAAAAGGTGAAAGCGGAACACCAAAGGCTAAGTAGGTTACTACAACCTTTGCCAACACTTAAATGGAAATGGAAGCATGTAATGATAGACTTTATAAGTGGTTTATTGAGAACAAGGAAGCAACATGATACGGTATGGATTATAATGGATAGGCTTACCACATCTACGCATTTTCTAGCTATTAAGCAAACTACAACCATACCCTAGTTAGTTGAAGTATATCTTCAAGAAATAATTCGTTTGCATGGGGTATTAGTATCAATCATTCATGATCGTGATTCTTGATTCATGTCATGGTTTTGGCAATCTTTATAAGTAGAACTAGGAACTAAGTTGAGTTTCAATACAACTTATCATCCACAAAGTGACGAACAATCAAAACGTACCATACAAACATTGGAAGATATGCTTAGGGCATGTGCTTTAGAGTTTGGTGGAAATTGGGATGATCATTTACTGTTGGTGGAATTTTCTTACAACAATAGTTATTATAGTGCTATTCAGATGGCATCATATGAAGCATTGTATGGATGCAAGTATAGATCTCCGGTATATTGGGATGAAGTAGGTAATAAACAAACAATTGAACCAGCCATGCTATAGGATCTTAAAGAAAATGTATAAGTGATGCAAGAATGAATGAGGATAGCTCAAAGCCAATAGAAAAGTTATGCAAATGTTAGAAGGAAGTTGTTGGAATTTCAAGTAAGTGATTGGCTATTTGCAAAAATATCTCCAATGAAGGGTGTCAAGCGTCTTGGTATAAAAGAAAAGTTAAGTCCATGGTATGTAAAACCTTATCAGATTAAGAGAAGAATCAAGAAGGTATCTTATGAATTGGAATTACTGATAGAAATGGTAGGCATTCATAATGTGTTTCGTGGTTTGACTCTAAGAAAGTTTGTAAGGGATTTTGTATCTATATTAGATGTACCACCCATGGAGCTAAAGGAGAACTTGACATATGTGGAATGTCTAGTGAAGATTTTGGATATCAAAATATAGAGACTGAGGAATTGAGAAATTGAATATGTTAAGGTGTTGTAGAGTCAACATACTACAGATGAGGTAATGTAGGAATCTGCAGAATGTATAAGGGCTAAATACCCTAAATTGTTTACTTAAGATTAGTATATTGGTTCTGATAAGTTATCCGTAGTAAGTTAGAATTCTAGGCATGCAAACTAACTCAATATGTAAGTAAGTTTCAAGATGATTTTTTTTAGAAGGAGGATAGAATATGATACCCTAGCTGGTTAGGTATCCTAATTGTTAAACTAACCAATACAAATTAGGACATTTAGGGCATTCCGAATAATTTAAGGCCTTCAGATAATTTTGTCCAAATTAAGCCAAATTTTAATATAAGATCACAAAAGTTAAATGAAGGGTTATAGTAGGGTTAATTTCTTAAATAATGTATATATAATGTTTAATTTCAAAACAACATACTTTTACTAAGTACAACTATTAATTATGGAGAGCTTAATACTTAAGTCCCGAAACATAGTGAACCCTTAAAGATAAATTATTTGAGCTATACAAATAATATGTAGGGGTCAAATGACATATGACGTGATTATATAGCAACATAGTACATATGTTATATACCCGATACGTAAATATATTGTAAAATATACTAAATAATCACCAAAAATTGTAATTAATTAATAGAGAATTATGAAAAAAAAAAAAAGTTCAAACTCACCTAGAATTCATGGATTTAGGCATGGCATGCATCCAATGCAGTTAAATACCTCATGGGTAAGTTGGCCAAGACAAATAAAGTTGAATTTCCAACAAAATGCTTAAATAACTAACAAATGGACACATGGATTACACTAATCCACCTCTAACAGGCTTGGAATCAATATAATAAGATTTACATTCCATTTTTAGTTATTTTAGACACTTAAACATCGATAAATCCTTCCAAGAAAGCAAACACACAAATTTCACAAAAAAATAAGAAAAATTAGATCAAGAATAGGGCAAATAGGGTTCCCATAGCTATTGAAGACCTAACAACTTAGCCTTTTGGACTTAAGCTATTAGGGCCACAAGAAGAGTGACTGACAACCAAGGGTAGCCAAAAAGTGGTTGAACGACTGTATACTATGATGTTTATTTCTGCATTTGATTTTGTTTAAATTTCTAAAAATATCACGTAGGCTTAGAAAATTATGAAATTTGGTTTCCCTGGGTTATTTTACACGTAATTTCATCTAGTAATTTTATTTTCTTGAAATAACACTGATTTAAGGTACTTCCTTAAAAACATGCCCTACTACGACGAATTTTAATTGAATTTTCTAAAATATTAAATGATGTTATCTCAAGTTGAAAACTTTTATGTAATACTCTTATATTATGTATTAAATTGTGGCAATAATAAATTTCCAAAAATGTTATTTTTACTATTTATTATGAATTATTTGGAAATTATTGGTAGTTTTACTGATTTAACTAAATTAAAGGATTTTATGGATATAATGTGCAAAACCAACTCGACATGATGTATGGAGCTTAGTATTATGAAAATACATTTTACACTGTGATTTTGAAGAAAAATATAATTATTTACCTATTTAAGCTATTTATTGATAAAAAAGTGCTTAAATATGTATTATAAAGTATATTGTATAATACGTTATTTTAGCATTTTTCAAGACCAGAATATGATCACTATAATTTTTTGAATATAATATATTTTTCATGGATTTTTTGGAGTACAAATACTAACTAATATATATTTTCCAACTATTTATACATATTTTGCTCAATATGTTAATAAATGGGCAAAGTTGGTATAATTGGCAATATAGAATGGGGGAGTTTTGGTTGTTGTCATATTTGGAGTAACCTGTAATGATCTTAGGTTGGTTTGTTTGAAAAGTGGGAATTGTATAAGTGAGCATGATATTCTGGATGAGTCAAAACCTAATTCAAAACCAAATTAAAAAACTACTACACTTAAGTATTTTTATAAGTTAAATCTAAATGATTGAACTAGATGTAATATTGGAAGATTTTAGTTGATAAATTGAGGATATAAGTTGACTACTACCTAACTAAGAATTTTAAATTAAGCAAAATTAAAATCAAACCCACAAACTAAATCAAAAGCAACTTAAAACAAATTAACAACCAGTATGCAAATATTTAGCTAAAATATATATGCATGACTTATAATTGACCTTAAAAGTGTTGACTCTTTCTAAGTGAGGTCATGGACGAGGAAGTTTAAGCCAATAAGTAAGTTAGGAGTGTACTGCTAACCTAGTAAGTGGATTTGCGTGTATATGGAACATATTTACATTTGAATAGTAGATAATGAATGCTCTTGCAGGTGATTGTGGTGATTGTCCAAATGTTGTTTCGGTTTGCTATGTGAAGTACTCAACTTACATTTGATTAGTAGATAACAAATGTTTTTGTTTGTGATTAGGGTGATTGTCTGAATGTTTCCTTGATCCGCTGTTTAAGTAATGGGAGATGTTGTACTCTATGAGTGTAATGCTAGCAATAGGTTATGTGATGTATTATAGACCTGGTTGTGAGTGAAATCTATGGAGACTTATGCTGTAATGAGTGTTTGTATCAGAAGTTAATTCAAAAGCAAATTCAAAACCTAAAACAATGACAGGAAGAACATGATAAGCTTTGTTGTTATACTTGATGTTAATTAAGATTTGGTTGGTACATACATGGCATGGCACGGTATGGTATGAAAATGGCTTAGGGGTCTGTTTTCTAAAGTTATGGTTCTGCTAAGAGTTTTCCAAATTGGGTTTTCATGCATATAGTTTTGTATTAACCAAAACATAAACCACACTCCATGATTTTGCTAGGCTAAATTATTTGCTAGGTTCTTAGATATATTCTTTGGATGCTCGGATTTGTAGTTGACCAAATCAAATGAATTGCGAAGCTCACTAGGATATTAATACTAATGCATGTTACGTATATTAGCATGGCATACAATCTGCATTATCTTTTGTTATTTGAATAATTATTGAATATGAAATTTATATGCTTAGGTTATATGCCTTGTTGTATTGTTGCTTATTATCTACTTTCACTCAGCTCAACAGTAGCTAAAAGGATAAGTTTTTCTCTTATCCTCGAGTTAAGATGTAGATTTTAAGGCATCACTAGCAATAAAGATGGACTTTTGGAGAGCCTTAGATAGAGTTAACTATTTTAGATAGTGAAAGTGTCACTGAACAAGTACAATGAAGTCCTAGAAGTTTAGTTGAAGTTCAATGTCTAAGTTTTTGAAACTTGTAAATGATGTATATATTTTAATCGAAAGCCTACAATTAAACTCCTTTGAGCCCTGAATATATAATGAAATGTTGTTTTGTTAAAATTGAGCTTATTTATAATGTGTTTACCTGTACGATGGCACATCTTATGCTATGCTAGGATGTGACAATAGCACACTTGTGACTATCATCAATGTTGATGACTGGTGACTTCCATATATCTAATGTAAAAGAGATGCTGCATGAACAAAATAAGCATTGAGAATGAGAAGAAGACTTCATTATATAGACAAGATCAATTTGAGAATATGTAGATCAAAGGTTATTTAATTACTCCTTCAAGACTTCGCATTTACAACTGAAAAGTTCCATTGTTTCATTTTATAGGATTTATTGCCCTTCATGCCTATAGTTTAGTTACAATGAGCCTAACACGTATTCTCTAAAATCTTCATGTCTTGCGGCATTGAACAAGATACAACTGAAGCCATCATTGAATAAGATTTTCTCTATCCTCTTACTAGTTGAATATGAAAGGAGCTTCACCTTTGTTGATGGTTAGCAAATTGCCTGCTATGTAGGCACTTGGCACCTTTATCAACCTTTCGCCTCTCCTCTAGTGCATTTTCGAATGTTAGGTAAGGTAGCTCGTCCTTAATTTCAACTTGTTGGATAAAGGACTTTCACAAGTCATATATTTAGTAGCACTTTCTCTAGGTAAAACAATAAAATAATGCCAGGCATTGCTCATTTGCCTTCCCTTTCTTTTACCATAAGACTTAGTCCCAATAGAGCTAGTATTGCTTACTATTCATCCCCATATTTGTGTTTGCAAACGGTTATCTGTAAAGTCCTCTTAGCAACAACAAAACAAATGTAAATACAATCTGTACAATTTTTATTTCCCAAATAATCTCTAAAAGTAAATACATAAATTCTCTAAATTTTAATTATTTCCAAATGATACATGCCATCTTGAAATCCTCTGTGTCTTTAGATTCCCATTAAGCATGGAGAGTAGTCGTTGCATTATTGTAGGAGGACGTCCTTGATCAAGTTAGTTTGAGGAATAACAGAAATATTCACAGGATAATTTAGGTTCAAGTTTTTGACCTAATTCAATAAATCTATAGACCTATGAGGTTAACGCTAACCAAAAATCCATGAATCGTCATATTCATTGAAGGTTGGCAAGTTATCGAATGGATTTCCACCTCTAGCCATATCTATAAGTACGTGTGATATAAAAAAACTTAAGTAAACACAAGTGTGTAGAGCTTAGAAGACAATAAAAGTTTAAGAAGTAGCAAATGGGAGTAAAGGGTGTAAAATATATATATATATATATATATATAGAAAATTAATGTATCTAAGTTGGTAATCAGCCCAAAATTTTTTAGTTAGGCAAGAAACAAACATGCCTACGTTAGAATTCACGTGGTCACATTACTTCTAACATGACTACATTGGTTTCCTACCCAACTAAAAAAATATAAGGCTAGAATCTAACATAGGCACATCAAAACTAACTTGCCTACCTTGCTTTCCCACCTTAACTTTTCTAAATGGGAAAGAAAGTAACATAGCCACGTCTGAAGCAACATGGCCACATTACTTTCCCCAATTGGCCGAACTCTACTTCCATTGATACATTCTCTTCTCTGCTCTCTAATATAAAACGTACATATGATGTTTAGGAAAATACTCACATCAAATTTATTTGAAGATTCAAAGTTTAGAAATTAGAAAATGGAACTTTGCATTATTTGGAAAGTTGAAAACAAATTTATTTAAATTTGTTCTAGCAACCCAACCATATTTAATTTTTTAAGAATTCAAAAAACATACAAATCATAACTTAATCAATTACCTAGCCATCTTTACCCTTATTCTCGTCATCCAATAAACTACCTACAAATAGGACGTTTGGCTTTTGCATTATTTTCAATGTTTCCCCTCTCGATCGGTGCAAGTTCAAGTGTCTAATAAAGTAGCTCATGCTTACATTAGACTTACTAGTCAAAGGCACATTACAAGTCATACATCTTGCAAGATCCTACCTAGGTACTTCAAAGGAAAAATTCCATAAGGTACTTCGACTTAGGCTTCCAAACATGGGGAATGTGGCAATGTGATAATTACTAAACATGTTGATCCATGTATATGTAACTAAGCATAAAAAAGTGAGAGCATAAGAGGAAAATGGAATAAGAGTTTATCAATTAGCATCTCATGCAAAGCAAGGAGCTAGAATTTATAGAATTGTATCTAATGAGCAACTGGCTTGGCCTACATTGCAAAAGTGATACCTCAACTTCACTTCAAAGAAAAAAATTTGCTCATTGTATTGGATTCTAACATACCAATGTCTACCCCAACATGGGCATCTTGGTATGTAATGGTCAAATTTTTCTCAACCGTCAAGCATCAATGTACCCACGTTGACCATTGGACATTAAGTTAGTCACATCAAGGCTAACATGTGTAAACCCTAAAAAATCAATAGTCTGAACCCTAATTTAAGTTCGAGTGTCTTAAACTGTGTAATAAGTCGGTAAGGCTAGTAACAATAAAAGATTATGAAATTTAATAAATTGAATATAACATCGATAATAAAACTCTAGAAATTGATCAAAACCCTAAATCGCAAACTAAAACTCCAAAACTGATTTATGCACCATTAATCAAAATTGAACCCGAATTTGATCAAAACCCTAAAACTATACGTCACAACCCGAAAGAGCTAGTCGTGGCAGTCGCCGTATACCATACAAAAGATTGCAGATTAAATTCCCTTACAATCGACGACCCTTTTATACGATACACAAGGTTACAGCTACTACTAATTACCAAGAGTACGCAAGCTTAAGCAATATCATTTCATGATAAATAATAAAATTATAAAAACATAACACATAGTCTATTTGTATAAAAGTTTACAGATACAAAGTCTGAAACGTGTCTTAAGTTAAACTAGTATAACAATTACATATTCAGATTTATAATTTATCAGAAGTACTCTCCGATCTCATCCAGCTTTCACACTGACCTCGTGTAGAAAACTAACCTTGGGCATGCGTCGGCACAACTCCACAAAAAGGTCAGCCTACGAAAGAAGACTATAAGGGTATAAGCCTACTAGTTTAGTGAGATAATTTCCCTCAATCATACAACAATCAAGTTATACAACAGTTAAGTTCAATCAAATGAATGCACGACAAACAGTATGCCAAACAAGTGCATGCAGGTGACTAGGTACTACATGCAACTCAGATTTAACGCCCCTCGAAGTTAGGGTTGGAGATTCATTAGTACATTCAAATTCAGGTATCATATTAAAACTTATTTCATAACGAAACTCCACATTTCGTATTCAAAAGGTAATGGTACATCCATTATCAGCTTTATCAAAATGAGTTCTATATATGATTGTGAATAGGTTCACGCAGCCCTCACTCACTCCTAAACGAAGGCCTCTGAACTCAACCCTTAGCTAGGCGGTTAGCGCCTCTAATGCCTAATCATCCAGCGGGCCAGGGTAAGGCCATATCGCACGTGTGCATCGTACGAAATCTATCACAAATCAATAATCAACCCACATATGGCCCCTTGCTATCTCTGTGTAATGTGACTGTCGGAATTAGTTATGCAGTGCATGATAATGCGTGATCTAAGTTAACTTTTTCTAGTCGAATAAAATTAAGTCCTATTTATTTAGTGATCATTCCAAGTCACAAACAATCAATTCCTAATGAATCTACTATGCAACAATCATTGCATTATTGAATTTAAAGTAAATTCACTTTCAACAACAATTATCATATACACGCATAACCCAACCCTATACACATTTATTTATTAATCATAACTTATATTCACTAACTACAAACACAAACAAGTATAAAATCATTAGGAAAAAACTCACTTAATCATGGCTAACTCAAGGGTCGTAATAGTCTGGTGGCAGCTCAAGGTCTATATCGAAATCACTTGAAAATAATAAAAATTTTGTAAGTTTGAGAATTTAAAACTAACTAGTATTATAATTTGTAAGGTCTACTTCACTTAGTTACATGAAATCATCGATTCGAACTTTTTATCGAATTACGTGTAATTTTTTTGTTTTAGCTTGGATCGTTATGAACTTATAGTCTATTTTGATCGTTTTCGAGCGTATTTTCTTGTAATGAGGTCCATTTTGGACATTGTGACTTGTAGTTTAAATTGTAATATAAAAAAATAAAAAAATTTAATATTTAAGTTTAAAAATTATAAAATATTAATTTTCGCTTTTTTTATATATTTATGATTTAATAATTATTTAAACACTATATTTGATATTTTTATTATTTTGAGCATACTTTCCCTATTTTTGAGATTTTAGCTTTATTATGATTTTTATTATTACTATTGCCATTATTATTTTTATTATTTCTTATTTTCTTATTATTTATATATCTCACGATTTATACATATATATATACTTATAATATATTTTATAATTTTATCTTTATTGAAAAATCCCTAATTATGGTAATATATATATATGTACCTACACATAATTATAAATTTATTTTAGTTTATAGATATTATTATATTACATATATATTTTCGGTATTCTACATATATATACTATATGTTATACGCTTTATGTATGTATATACTTATTTTATGAAAACAAACATATTCTTATGCACATATATATGTTCATGTATTTGTATTTATACATACTTATATAATTCCAGATACATAAATATATATAAAAAATCTACAAATACCAATTCTTGTATTATATATTCGGAANTGTATATATATATGTATATTACTGTAAATTAGGGAATACAAATTAAAATAAATCATAAAATTAATCAAATATAGTACAAATACATATATATATATGTAAATCACAAAATACAAACGAATAATAAGAAAATAATAAATAATAAAAATAATAGCAATAATAATAATTGTAATAAGACTAAAATCTCAAAAATAGGAAAAATATGCTTAAAATAATAAAAATATCAATTATACGATTTAAATAATTATTAAATCATAAATATATTAAGAAAAGGCTAAAATTAATATTTGATAAATTTTTAAAGTAAAATAATAAATTTTGTGATATTTTTATATCACAATTCAAACAGCGAGTCACAATATTCAAAACAGATCTCATTACGAGAAAATATGCTAAAAAACGATCAAAATGGACTATAAGTTCATAATGATTTGAGCTAAAATAAAAAAGTTATACACGATTCAATAAAAAGCTCAAATCAACAATTTCGCATAACTAGGTGAAGTAACCTTACAAATTACAATATTAGTTTAGCTTTAAATCCTCAAACTTACAAATTTTTGTTATTCTTAGATGATTTTAACATTGACCCTATGTTGCCACCAGATTACTACGACCCCTGAATCGACTATAGTTGAGTGAGTTTTCCTAATGATTCATATTTGTTTGTGTTTGTAATTAGTGAATATAAGTTATAATCAATAAATGAATGTGTATAAGGTTAGGTTATGCTCGTGTATGATAATTGGTTGATAATGGTGAATTTACTTTAAATTACCTTAATGTATTGATTGTTGCATAGTAAATTTACTAGGAATTGATTGTCTGTGATTTGGAATGATCAGTGAATAATAAGACCTAATTTTACTTAACTAGAAAAAGTTAACTTGAAACATGCATAATCATACACTGCATAGCTAATTCTAACAGTCACATTATATAGAGGTAGCGAGAGGCCATACTTAGATTGATTATTGATTGTTATAGATTTCATACGGTGCACACGTGTGATATAACCTTACCCTAGCCCGCAAGATTACTAGGCGTTGGAGGCGCCAACCACCTGACTAAGGGTCAAGTCTAGAGGCTTTTGTTTAGGGGTGAGTAAAGGTTGCGTAAACCTACTCACAATCATATGTAGAACTCGTTTTTGATAAAACTGATAATAGATATATTATTACATTTTAAATACGAAACGTAGAGTTTTGTTATGAAATAAGTTCTAGTATGATACCCAGATCTGACTGTGCCGATGTATCTCCAACCCTAACTTCGGAGGACGTTAAATGTGAGTTACATGCAGTACCTGGTTACCTGCATGTATTTGTTTGGCATACTAATTGTCATACATTCATCTGATTAAACTTAATTATTATATAACTTGATTGATGTATCGTTGAGGAAATTATTTTACTAAGCAAGTTAGCTTATACCCTTGTAGTCTTCTTTCGCAAGCCGAGTTATTTGTGGAGTTGAGCCGTTGCATGCTTGAGGTTAGTGTTCTATACAAGGTCAATGTGGGAGCTGGACATAATCAGCAAGTACTTCTGATAATTTATAGAGCTGATTATGTAATCGAGTGATACTAGTTTGACTTAAGACATGTTTTAGATTTATTATCTGTAAATTCTTATATAAATAGATTATGTATTGTGTTTCTATAATTTATTATTTATCATGAAATGATATTACTTATGCTTGCACACTCTTGGTAGTTAGCTGTAGCCGTAGCTGTAGCCTTATGTATCGTATAAAAGGATCGTCAATTGTAAGAGAATTCAATTTGCAATTCTTTGTATGGTATACGGTGACTAGCACGACTAGCCCCCTCGGGTCGTGACAACATGCCTACGTTGCCTAATAGCTAGAACAACTATAAAAGGCCATTCTCCCCCTACAACATGCTTACACCACAAACAATGTGTCAACATTCTATGGCCCATATTCTCTTATTTTCTCTTCCATTTTCTTCTTTTCCGAATCTCCAACTAACCATTATGGAATCATTATCTCATGCCCAATCTTAAAAAAGCAAATGTCACTCCAAATCTAAGAAGAAGTGTGTTTGTTCCTATTCTACATTGCCATCTCCTCCTGTTCCAATAAAACCTCATGATTTCAATGAGTACCTACCTAAGGGTGTGTTTCAAGATCAATTTATAGGTGACTATTGTTGGTATAATATGATAGTTACTTGGTCCTATAATTGGAATGAGCTTGATGATGTAGGAAATTTTTGGAAGCAACTCGAATATACAAGCTTACACCCATTTGCTAAACATGGAGGATGATACACTTCCCGACGTGGTTTGCATCTTCTATTCTAATGAGACTAGCAAAGTTGTTTATCATGATGATTACAAGGAACCTTAGCATGCTTCAAAGATTGATGCCAACTACATCTCCACATACATGTTTAACCAAATTCTTATGATTAGGCCTGAATATATTAACGAATTGTTGTAGCTTCCTCTTAGCAACATCTTTATTCTAAGGAAATGGGACATGGCACAATCTTTCCTTAAAGTGTTTGAGCAGCCAATATGTCTAAGCAAGACTTCAACTCAACATTTGAGACAACTAAAGATCGGTCACCTCATCAAATAGGCATGAATTCTCCATCACATAATTACCAACAAACATTACCCCATGGGCAACATCACCTTCTTTATCAAAGAGAACCTTTAGCTTATCGACTCCATCCTCTCTAGAAGACGAGTCGATATAGATAATGTTATAAGTCGTTGCCTAATGTGAACACATGCACAGAAGGATAGTCACCTAGGTTATGGATGCTTTATCTCATATATGCTCATATCTAAAGACATTTACTTGAATTACTATGTGAAGAGTATATCCAAACCATTTAAACTTGAATTATTGAAGATCAAATTGAACTTTGAAAAGGACAAGAAAGCTATGGAATGGTTTTAAGTTAGATAGCAACCACAACTAAAACAACATCATCAATAGGAGGAAGAGCAATTTTCACTAGACATACTCCTTAAATGGTACAATTAGGGGGGAAAGGGATGGGGTCAACAAGCAAAAGAACATCAGCAGATGCCTAAGGGTCTTAGACCAACTAATTATCCCTTTAACATGCAACAAATGTTCCAAAAAATTGATGAAATGTACCAAAGAGATTTAGCTAAAGTTGTAAGAGAATAGGAGATCTACAAAATGGTTAAAATGTATAAAACTCAACTTAATGAACTCAAAGAGGTCCAGAAACAATAGTGCCAGCGAATTAAGGAAATTTGACAGTGACAATAGGCATATTACTAGTCCTAAGACTTTGGTTTTTAACCCCTACAACCTCCCCGTAATGACAATCAAAGATAAGGACAAGGGTAATCATCGACTTTTCCATACATATCATTTGGAGAAATTTAGAATTTTATTTTTCCTTTTACATTTTCTTACCTTTGTTGAGTATTTGTTAGGTGTTAATTAGTACTAATATTGTAAAGGAGCAAAGCCAATTTTTTTATGAAATGTCCTTAATTTAATTTTTTTTGTGTTTATTGATTTTCACTCGTTTCTTTTTTCTTATTCTTTATTAATAACATGTGAAACTAAATATTATATTATAAAGTGCATATATAAGTATGCATGCATGCATGTATGTACATATTACACACTACAATGCTACATAATATACGGTACATATATATTTATATATATATATTGTATATTTTCATATATTTAATGCATGTACATAAGACTAAGTAACATAATAATTTACAATTGTAAATAAGTGTTAATATGTTATATAATCAACAAATGCGATATTAGCATATAACTACCTAACATAAAACATGTATTAATTACACTCATATATAGTATATTATATGAATAGGATATATAATACATAATAATATATCCATACCACATACCAAATAAATCATAAATGCTATATGCACACTAATGTTATTTGTACTTATTACTTGATTGTAGAGTTGACAATTTAGGACTAGACACGATATACCTAGACATGATACAAAACGATTTAAATGGGTAGTGTATAGAAAAAATTAATACGAGACACAAATAGGTTAGACCCATTTAGACATGGTTAAACTTGTGTCTATGTTCAACCAAGACCTTGAACACAAGACACTCTATATATTCTTCCATATTTGCATTTTGTTGCACAAATTATTTCTTTCCAAGTCAAGATCTTAACTAAAGGTATGAGATTCACTATTTTTAGTTATATATTGTTTTTTCTCCATCATAATTTAAATGGATAAAAATTTACAAATTCATTTGTGCATTCTTTGATTGTCTCCCTTGAAAATCCAATAAACAATTTAATAAATTTGGAAATTAGCATTGCTAGTAATATTTGTATACCCTACAAATTTCCTAGATAAGAGGAAGGAAGTTAATAAGATTTCTTGAAAAATATCCTTAGTGTTGACAAAATAACTAACCTTGAACTTGAAAGACTATGCTCAAAGACTCTAACTCAAACTCCTAAAATCCTATATGGTAACCTCAACCCTAATTTAACGCCTACACTCAAAGCTCCAAAATCCTATAAACAAATGCCAATAATTAATGTTAACTCTCAACATCAACATAATCTAACGAAACCAACCCCAAGTCTTAATGAGAAAGAGACCGATAGTCAAAACCCATGAGAATTCCTTAAAACCGATAAAAAGTAAACTAAGCCAAAAAAAAATATTGATATAGGTAACTTTGACAATGAATTTGAAACCCTAAAATGAATACTAAAACCCCTAAATGAACCTTCGAACCCTAAAACCTTAATCTAGTGTCGAAAACCCTAATCCAACTATCAAACTCTAACTAAATAGTAAAAATTTGCTAATTGTACACTAATCACTTAATTGCCCTAAAATCCCAATCGACCCTCTAAACACACTTAAGTAACAATAATTGGTCATAATTCCTTAAACTAATTAAACAAGATGACTCAATGGACTTAACTAACTTAATTTAACATATTAAGCCCTAATTGCACATAGTTAATGTCAAATGTAATAGCAATTAAGATTAAGAAATTAAATTACACCTTAATCAGCTAATCGAGTTTTAAATAATAATTAACTATAAGTCAAGAGCGATTAATCATATGATACCAAAGTAATTATATGAAAATATCTCCTTAATAATGTCAATATCATACTTAAAGAGACAATATAAAACCCGCAAACTTTTAATTCTAAACTTAGAGTTGAATATTGGAGTCAATAGGTAATCCCTAGAATCGCTTAAGATATAATAATAAAACTCCTAAATAAAATGATTAAACCCTAAATAATAAGTCGAAAAACCCTAAAAACCTTAATATGCGAGAAACCTTTAAACGATTGGAAAATATCAATAGATTAACTAAAACCTTAATGGGAAGTCAAAAACTCTAATTGAACTAATAAACCTTCAGTATATCCCTAAACCATTTGCTAATCGCAAATAATTTCTCTAATCACTTGGAAACCCTAAATCGTCAATTTCATATATAGTCTAAAAACCCTAATCAATCTTGAACACTAAAAGACTCTAACAAACGAGGTAATATAAGTCAATTAACTTAATTAAAGTGATAAAATATGGAAAGACCCTAATTACACCCTAATTAGGCTTAAATTACTTAATTAGGTATAATTGCAATTAATTAGCTTAATTACCCTTTAACCTTTACCAACCCAAGTCTTCTTAATTAAGAAATAGATAAGATCAATTAGGAAGACAAGACAAAAAGATTAGTTGGCAATTGGGATATTTTGGAGACAAATTCTCGTCATATTTTGCAAAAGTCATAAAAGCAAGTGGTCCTAACTTAAAGCTAGTACTTGGTAACCAAAAGAGGAGAGGGTTTGTCCCCCATATTCCACCTTCTTGATCTACGATTTCACCCTTTTAAAACCCTCATTTGACTCCATTTTTCACGCTTAGAAAAACCTCAAAAACCTTCTCTACAAACCCAAATAAAAATCAAAGGAAGAAGGAAAGAAAACCAAGAAGTACTTTCAGACCCTCCCTACACACAATAGTGCCACTTCAATTGCTAACACCATACACCACCAAATTTCAAGCCACCACCACCAAATGATCATACACACACCTTAGTTTCTTGTTAAGAAGCATATCATCTCAAAGGAATACATTTTGACATCGTTTTTTAGTATAAAAGTTGGAACTCATACAAACTAGTCTAAAGTAAAACTTACCCAACTTAACTTTTCCATTTACACTTATTATACCTATGATATCTTAAGAGTATAGGATAAGAAATACTAAATAAATATGTTATAATCATATACATATCATTTTAGAGCCATATAGTCATACATTCATTCATGTACTTAGCTAATTTGTTATTTATATTCTCAAAGTGTAAGCGATTGTTTTATGTGAGTAACTTCATAAAATGATGAGAAACCACCATCAAACCCTTACTATATGCTAGGGTCGAAGCATAAATAGTCCTATCTCCATCATATTTTTTATTTTTCATGTTCATCTTAAGAAGACTTAGCTTAAAACACATCATGGTAGTGGTTTTAGCACGTTACAACAAGTTATGTAAAGAAATAATTAAAATCTCCTTAAAAACTCTCTTCAACTGCCCCCTTTACGTAGGAAAACAAATTGTAAATTCTAGTTCATTATGTTAATTACATGATTAATCAATGCTAATTAGGATTTAGGACTTAATCATTGGAGTTAACTAGCTAAACAAGATCCTAGAAGCATAAAATGGCTTAAAATGACATATAGGCTTAAAGAAATCGATTTAGAGCTTCATTGATGAAAATGACCATATTTAGAACTTTAGTGGGTTTAGGCCTAAAATAATAAGTAGAGTTAGGCTTAAGGCCCTAAGATGTATAAGGCCAACAATAAAAATTAAGCCGAAGACCCGAACCCTAAAGTAATCAAACCAACACTTTTGACTAATGAACTTTTGACCCAAACTGAATTCTTCAAGTCTAAAACACCTAAAAACGACTTCATTAAATAAAAGAACACTAAAAAACAATGGAAACAACCATAAAATCATTAATAACAGACTTAAAATGAAGAAATTATGGCCAAAATAATAAAGTAGTAAAAATGGGAAGTTCTAGACAAGAAAGAAAAACTAGGTAGTTTAGGACATAATATTTATGTACCTTAATTACAATCTTCAAGAGACATAAACTTAGGGATCAACTCGACTGTAGATTACTAGGACTACTACATGCCATGATTGAGTGAGTATACCAAACCCTGTCTTATCTTGTTTTTGCTTGTAGTGTAGTATACTAATTAATTATATCTATTAAAGCTGTTATGCTTAGAGAATTAGGGTATTTCTAGTTGCTTGTATTGGTTGTATTTGCATGCTAAAATACCATAATATATCAAAACCAAGGAATTAGTTGTTGCATTAGCTAATAGGACTCTAAAGTGTTTGTTATATATATATATTAGTTAGCCACTTGTAAATTAGATTAATAATTATCCGATTTTAAATAAACCAGTCATACATTGCATGCTTTTATATTATTACCAAAAGGCGTTAGCACTACATAGTAGAGTAAAAGATCATGCATATTGGATCCATTATTGTGATATGTTAGTGTTGTATCATATGACGTACTCGTACGACATATTCTTACCTCGACTCTTGAGATATACTCAGTTTTGAAAAGAAAAAGTTTTGATAAAATTTTGCTTTACTAAAACTTTTTTTTTTATACTTTTATATTAAGTATAAAGATACTATATAATTTCTCTTTGTAAAATTCAATATATTATCATTTTTTTTCTTTTGTATCTATAAATATTTTGATAAATTTAATTATAATTTTTTAATTAATAAACGAGTCCAATCTAGACAAAAAAAAAATCAAGTCATAGGTTTAAACTTTTATATACAATTAATAAATTGGTTGTATTACATGTTGAGATTCTCTATACACAAATAAGCTGCAACAAGAAAAGAAGACATGATAATATGGCATGAATTGCCAGCCTTACTTGACCGTATTACATTACTTATGAATACGTATATAGCGTTAATGTTACAAATTACAATTTACAAATAGAATGTGGATTTTTTTTTTTCTTATTTTATGTAACATTAATCTATTATATATAGATACATATATACATAGGTATAAGCATAACACATGTACATATGTGTTGACCATATTTTACGTCATTAATGTTATATTATGCTTTAAATATATAATACTTATAAATTATATGCATACACACATATACACATATGGTTTTACATACTAATATACATATGTTATACGTTATATGTACGAATGTACATATATACAATATACTTATATATGATATATGAGCATATTCCTTACACGTACATAGGTACGTTATATGTATAAACGTATATATGTTTTATACATATGTATTATATGTACATACTTGATTATATAAACATCATGTGTATATACATTATATATACATATATACGCTTTGCAAATATAATTTATATTATGTCTATTAATTTTTCATTTTTCCACACTACATTTGTGTAGTTGTATTTTTTTGTAACATAATTATTAATTTAATTTAGCATATTAATGTACAATAATAATATAATACACGTGGATAAATATTCAAACTCGATAATATATATATATATATATATATATATATATATATCGTAAGCTATTGAGCTCATTTAAAGAAACAGGAGTGGCACGAGATCCAGCACGCAAGAGAGTAAATGGGTTACAGATGCATGGTACGCTAGGCTCAACATGTGAAAATGCACAAGCATGCCAAGCATATAATTTTTAAACACATAGAGGCATGCAAGCAGTCCATTTATTTACCATGCATTCTTCTTGCGTGAAAATGCTATATATGATTCGCATCAAGTTATGTTTGAAAAGCAAAAGTTTCATATATTGTAAGTCTTGGAAAGTTACGATCTCGCCGAGATACTTCGATATAACCTTCTGGAAATTGAAAGTTGAACTACTGATGAATATTAAAAGGAGCTAAATAGTTTAGATTGGGAATCATATGTCTAAACAAAATATTAAAGTATCATCCACTATAATAAATCTAATTTTTCTCTATCCTTAGAGGCCAGAAACTTGTTACTTCGAATTTTGACATTAATTGCTCGAGTTGCAAGAGTTTCCAAGATAGACATTTTGAGCCCATATGACAAAGGCCTTTTTGTCTCTATATTTTCATTTTAGTATAGTTTCAGCGTGATTCTAAAACCAGGTGCGGCATGGAAAGGAAAAGGTATATCAAAAATGGATAGCCAGACATTACAAGAACATAATAAAAATATATATAATAAATACAGATAAAATATGGATAATCCATAATATAAGACAATTACGGAACAAATTCATCTTCTCATAGCAACTCTTACAAAGATGAGAAGGCTTAGAATGATCTTCTCCATTACGCTCAACGACGAGAAGCATTTCTGCACAAACCTATCTAAAGAATTCCATAATTTCATCTCCTGGAACCAATGGAGAGTACAGCTATCAGCATCAAATTTATCTTGCTTATGGTCTTCTGCTTCTTCTTGAGCCAAAAGATATGGAGGAGAATGCTCCAAATCCATGCGCTCCCATTCCTCAACTTCTATGCCATATTCCATATAACTTGCACCTACCATGGCTAAAGCTTCTAGAGAGACTGACATATTTTATTTTCTTGGAAATTAAAGATGGAAGGTAGCAATTAAGTACATATAGTGAATAGTTAATATATGTGTTTTACAATTTTGGCGACCTGCATGGCTACTATATATACAACGTTTTTGTACGTAAATTTTTAGCGTGATATACATGACAAGAAAAGCAGCATCGTCGTTTTCAACTTGTCGTATGTCAAGGGTTCCATGAAGATGAAGTTTGATGATTTATTTCTAGGTGAATTACAGTAACTAGAAAATATTGAAATTATGGAGTCATACTGATAATCTCTATATTATAAGTGCACTCACACAGGTTAAAAAACGCGATTCTTTAAAATTTCTCCTACAAAATGAATCTCTATAAGAAAGATGATACGTGAGCCGACTTCCTGACACGAACAGATGTCGAATGTATTAGAAACTGCAGAATTGTCTGGCTTATACTAACTAGTCCTTCACCAATTAGAGCAAGAGAGATTTGTAGAATTGTCCGGCTTACACAGATGTCGAATGTATTAATAATTGTACAGTTGTCCGGCTTATACTAGCATCTTCTTCATCAATTAGAGCAAGAGAGAGACATGTGGTTATTTAATCTGTTCGTTTCAAATTTCGGTCTAAATCTTTGTAATGCATATACCACACTTTCTATAGAGTCGGTTTTTTATATAAGCATAGACGTATAATTAACTTTTTAGGACAGCTGAATTCTCTTGATTAGTTTAGTATTTTTGCATTTAATACAAGTTATATTAGGTGGTGATCTCGTAAAAAAAAAAAAAAAGAAAAAAAAAGAAAGCTAAAAATTGTATATTAGTATATAAGATTGATTTGCTACTGCTTTTTTTTTTTTTTTTAAAAAAAAAGAAAGTCTATAATATTAATATATTTTTGAGTTGTAAATACAATACCTTTAAAAATTCGTGACTTCGCTACCACAGCTTTTGTTCTATCAAAAGCAACAGGCTTGAAAACCACTGGCTAAAGAAGGAGCTTGGATAGCTACAGGATCTTGACTAAAGAAATTACTAATTTCACGTGATTTTTTTTTTTTTACCACCATAATTTCACGTGATTTAGTCATGTGTTATATATCTCTATTGTGACTGGAGTCTGGACCAGTTCCGATTCTACGACTCAGCTGATTTAATATAAATCTCAACTTTTTGACTGGACTGCTGACATACTGTGATTTCGTAATGTCCATTACAGCTCAGTTGAGAAGGATGTCTATCTAGGATAACCTTAAAGGACCCGCGTGTTGAAAGATTTCAGTTCTGTTAATTTTTAGTTGAACATTGAGGAGGGTGTGCCATCCTCTATAACATGTTATGTTTCCAACAGTGAAAAGATTTTGTTATTTATTACAACCGATGTATGTGCGTACGTAGTGCATATGTCAAGAAAGTATTGATATACGAAAAAAATATCCCTTCTCATAATATACATTGCCAATTAGTCATATAAAAATTTCATAGATATTACATGTTGTATGTAATACTTAATTAATGTTTCCTCCGATAGATGAGCTTCTTCCCGATACTCGAAGTATGATGCAAATGTATAGTAACAATTGAATCTTAAGGAAAATTACTCAGAAGGATATCAATATTTGAAGATAAATTTAAAAAAAAATCAATATTTTAAGAAATTCAAATAAAGAATTAACATTACGTCAAGTGATTAAAATAAAGAATCATTATTAAAATACTAATAACAATGTTTCATGTGACAATTAAGTGCGATGTAGCATACATGAGGCACCTACGTGGTGCCTGGATAAAAGTGTACTAAGTTGCATATGCAATAATCAAAGGATTAGTAAGACGTTATATTAATTCTAACTTTAGCTAGGTGATCGAAATGAAGTGCTTGAAAATATTATGGTAAAAGTAATATATAATTAAAACACGAGAGCCATACGAGAATAAATTATTAGATTAATTGTATAGGATTTTGACTTCACTATCGTCTAATTAATTAACATATGCTTCTAAATTATGCTAAGATTAATTACTTCATCTTTAATCAAATTTTTCTCTTTGTGGTTATTATTGTCTTAACATGACAAAAATGCCCCTTTTCATTAATTGTATTTAATGACTTTTCCAAATAACATAAACTCATCAAGACCATCGAGACCATTGTAGTTTAGCAATAAGAACATTGGTTTTCTAATAAAATAGAGAGTTCAAATTCTCTCCTCTCCTAAGTTGTGATATAATTGGCTAAAAAGCTAATGCAAGCTCTTTCTTTCTCATTTTATATTTTCATGCCATATGTTTCATCAAGTAGTTTAGCATGAGTAGTTATATTAATTTGTAATAATTTGATATTAGTAGTATATAGCTATTTAGTTAGTTATTAGTTTCATATTGCATTCTACTTCAGAATATAAATAGCTCTAACATGATTATAACAAAATTCATTCACTAATTTTTTAATAAAACTCAAGAATTTCAATAAATTCTTTTATGAAGATGGTTCTCGTGTCGAACAGGAGATTTAAGAGAATACCTCCTCGAACAAAGGGATTTTTTATTTTCTTTATCAAGTTTTCATTTTTCCAAGTTACCTGAGCTTTCATATGCGTACAATGGTTAAGAAGAAGAAGAAGAAGAAGAAATACATGATAGAATTGAAAAAGTTCAATCAAACATAAATTATTTTGCAAATCCTAAAATAACAACATAAATAGTGATGCTGTTATAAAATATTATAAAATAGATCGTTATGATAATAATACAAAACTAAAACAAATCATTAGCTTGTGGCCTTGCAACTGTGGTAAATCTTCTAATTGGTCGTGATTCAGCCTTTTACGTGAAAGCTAAAGGTGATTGATGGGATTTGAGAGAGAACGCAGATCTAAAGTGTGATGAGGTGAAGAAAGAGAAAGTTTGTGGCGCTGAAAACGGAAAAAAATAAAAAAGAGTGATTTAAATTATATTTATTGATTAGTGAAGTAAAAATAGGCTAAGAATGGTGTCATTGGCTTATAGAAGGCCAGTTAAAACAGTGCATCATACAAAAAGGATTTTGTGTGGGCTTTAACCAAAAAATGCCTCATAAAAGGAGAAGTTAGAATCAAGATTTTGGTAATCATAATTTCAAATAGATAGTAACGTGTTATAGGACATTATTTCTTTAAAAAGAAGAAAAAAAAAAGAAAAGAAAACAATTATACCATCATGGTAACTCCTATACTATATTCTTTTTTTCTTTTTTTTTTTAGCCTCAAACACCTTTACAATATTCAAATTTAAGTGTCCGGACAACCCTCTGTTTCTTGCGACAGTAATTTTGTATGCGGTGAACAACAAGGCTGGTCGCTTTTTAGACCCAACCGGAACCTTGACGGAGGTAAGTATTAAAGAACACAATATGCATGTGGTTATGCCGAAATTCATTTGTAACGTGCTTACATATCCCAGCAAAGGTAACGTAGAAAAATATCTACAGTTATGATTTTATTATTTGACTATTGAATAAATAGCTAGTCACGAGAGTGTGGCGATGAAACGTTTGAGCCATGCACATTATTAGATATGATTGTCCTTAATTTACCATATTTTCAAATTCTATTTCCATATGAGATTTTTCACCTTTTTTATTGGTAAGTCACGTATGTGGGAGAAAATTTTAGCCCATATGATGAGACTTCTTACATTTTTAGCAATTTTTTAGTTAGTATGTATGTACGCATACTACATAAAAATAAAAATATATTTATAAAATATTAAAAGGAAAAAAACAAAAGGAACCACATCTAAAAAGAAAAGGATTTTAAAAAATCTGCAAGGAAGCGGTATGAAAAAAAGAAAAAGAAAAAGAAAAAAGGAGTATTTACAAAAATTGGCCGAACGGGTTCATGGTTCATGAAAATATGATCTCGAGCCGACTAACTGGGGACCTAAGGCTAGTCTAAATTAGGGGGTAAATGAACTAAATCAATTTACAAATTATTCGAGCTTAACTTGAGTTTCATTTAAATTCTATTCAACAATAATTAAGTTGTGCTTGAGTTCCCGCTACTTAAGTTAAAAATCAAGCCAAGTTGGAGCTTTAAAATATTAAGCTCAATAAAACTTGATAGGCTCACAAGTTTAATCGAACTTATTATAATTTTTAAGATATTTATTATTAATTTAAATATAAGTAAATATAATATTAGTAAGAGAAAATTTATAAAAAATTTGAACTTAATCGAGCTAATCAAATTGAACTCAATCGAACTTAAGTCGAACTTGAGTTTCAAGTTTTCTAGTCAAGTTCAGCCTCAAGCCTAATACTATTCAGTTTGACTCAATTCAATTGCATCCTTAGTCCTAATTTCGATCTTTAAGAATTGGGATGCAATGGATCTGGCCTGTGGGCCTATACCGAGATCTGAGTGCAAGCAATAGTTGGAATTTACCATAATAGAAAGAATTCATTTTTTTTTCCTTCCCATATCTTTTTATCGTCTTTTTCTTATTGGTCTAATGTGTACTATCATGGGAACCACCTTGATAACACCGATCAAAATGTTAATTGGTCTTATGTCTTAAAAGGTTCAATATTACTATTAATCCCTTTAAATTATATTGACATGTATTCGTGGTTTATGCATTCTCTAAATTATAACTAGATGAACACAACAAATTAAAAAAAATTCGGCAAAAGGCCAGTATAAGAAAGAAATATCAAAGTTTTATTAGACACCAAAAACTTTGACATTTAATGTATTTAAACTTTACTATAAACATTTCTAATGCATTCTATATTAGTTGGAATAAAAAATAAATAAATAAGGATGCTAAACAAAGAAGAAAGCATACATAAAAATAGAAAATAGGGAAAAGAAGCAAAGAAATTACATAATAGGAAAATGTATTATATTAATGCTTCCAGAAGATGCTTACAAAAATGAAATGTTTACAAAAGTGTTTTGAATGCTTTTTAGGAAGGATGTTTGAAGAAAGGGTATTTAAAGAGTTTTTAGGACTTATCTTTTCTCTCTCCTAATTTTCTCTATATCCTCTACAAGTGTACATCTAAAGTTTATATAAAATACCAATCGATTGAGTATACTCCTATATTAGATTATTTTTGAAAGGGAAAAATATAAAGGTTTATATTAAATAGAATAATAATTTTTTAGAAGAATATACTTTTGACATAGTGAATAGTATAATAATTTTGCTAAAAAAGTTTACCTTAATGAATAATACTAGAATTATTTCTAGTAAAGTTACCTCTTCATTATTTTTGGCAAAATTGTCTACTGTAAAGATGAAGGAATCTTTCTAAGCTTCACCATTTATTCCAAACTTCATCATTCAATCTTGAATAGTAAAAACTATTTCTTTAAGCCTTTCTTGTCCACTTCTCTTTTTGTCTTTAAGCTTCCCATGCAAACCTTAAACTTTCTCAAGTGAAATAATTTTTATATCTTTCTATGGTATCATGGCTTTAGTTTCTATTGGCTTTGAAAAAGCTTAAAAGTCTTGAGCAAAAATACTATAAATCTTATTTTGGAAAATTAGGACATAATTTTGAGGTTGATCTGGAATTCGAGCTAATTAATAACCTGTCCAATTTCTAATTTGTTCAACTAAAATTTTTCTATAAAAATATTCATTGTTTACTTACTTTTATTTTACCAAAGATTTGGTCCATTTGCCCTCCTTCTTTAGCTCCAATACAAAAATAAGGATGCTAAACAAAAAAGAAAGCATACATAACTAATGTTAAGAGAATGACCTATCTCCCTTTCGCTAAGTCCCGAAAAATAAAAATAGTAGAAAGTAGAGAAAGCAAGCCAAAAACTTACATAATAGGGAAATATATTATATGAATGCTTCTAAAAGATGCTTATAAAAAGGAAATGTTTACAAGAGTGTTTTGAAAGTTTTTCAAGAAGAGTGATTGAAGAAAGGGTATTTGAAGAGTTTCTAGGATTTATATTTTCTCTCTTGTGATTTTTTATGTATCCTCCTTAAGTGTACCTCTAAGTTTTATGTAAAATTCCAATGGACCGGTTATACCACCACATTAGATTGTTTTTAAAGAATAAAAATGTAAAAGTTTCTATCTAAAGTAAAGAGTACAATAATTTTTCAAAAGAATCTATCTTTTATATGATGAATAGTACAATAATTTTGCTTAAAGAGTCTATTTTAGTGAATAGTACTAGAACTGTTTCTAATAAAGTTATCCCTACATTATTTCTTGCTAAATTGTCTCTTGGCAAATGTAAAGGAATCTTTTGAAGCTTTGTCATTCAATGCAAAATTTGTCATTCACTCTTAAATAGTAAAAACTATTTCTTTAAGCATTTCTTGTCATCTTCTCCTTTTGTCTTTAAGCTTCTAATGCAGAGCTTAAACTTTGTCAAAGTGAAATGATTTTCATATTTGGTATCCATGGATTTAGTTTCTACTAGCTCCTATAAAACTTTATGGTATTGAGAAAAAATGCTGTAAATTTTATTTTGGAAAATTAAGAAATAATTTTGAGGTTGGTCTAGAATTTGAGCTAATTGATAAACTATCCAAATTTTAATTTGTTTATCTAAAGTTTTCTACAAAAATATTCATCATTTACTTGATTTTTATTTCACTAAAGATTTGGTTCATTTGCCCTCCTCAATTGGTTTTGATACAAAAATAAGAATGCTAAACAAAGAAGAAAGCATGCATAAATAATATCGAGAGAATAACTTAGCTCCCTTTCACTAAGTCCTGAAAAATAATAAAAGTAGAAAGTAAAGAAAGCAAGCCAAAAACTTACATAACAGACAAATATATTATATTAACGCTTCTAAAAGATGCTTATGGAAATGGAATGTTAACAAGAGTGTTTTGAAAGTTTTTCAAGAAGGGTGTTTGAAGAAAGGGTATTTGGAGAGTTTCTAGGACTTATCGTTTCTCTCTTATGATTTTTTATGCAACCTCCTTAAGTGACATCTAAGGTTTATTTAGAAAACCAATGGACCAGGCATACCCCTACATTATATCGTTTTTAAATGGTAAAAATGTAAGAGTTTCTATCTACAATAAACAGTACAATAATTTTTCAAAAGAATCTACTTTTTATATAGTAAATAGTATAATAATTTTGTTGAAAAAGTTTACTTTAGTGAATAGTATTAGAATTATTTTTAGTAAAGTTGTCCCCACATTATTTAGGGTAAAATTGTCTTCTAGCAAAGGTAAAGAATCTTTCTAAGCCTCATCATTCAAACTAAACTTCATCATTCAATCTTGAATAGTAAAAACTATTTCTTTAAGCCTTTCTTGTCCTTTTCTCCTTTTGTCCTTAAGTTTCCATTGCAAAGTTTAAACTTTCTCGAGTGAAATAATTTTCATATCTTTCCGAGGTATCCATGGCTTAAGTTTCTATGGGCTCCCATAAAGCTTGATAGTTTTGAGAAAAAATACTGTTAATCTTATTTTAGAAAATTAAGAAATAACTTTAAGGCTAATCTAGAATTTAGGCTAATTGATAATCTGTCTAATTTCTAATTTGCTCAACTGAAGCTTTTCTATAAAAATATACATTGTTTACTTAGTTATTATTTTTCTAAAGATTTAGCCCATTTGCTCTCCTTATTTGGCTCTAATATAAAAATAAGGATGCTAAACAAAGAAAAAAGTATGCATAAATAATAATAAGAGAACAACCTAGTTCCCTTTCACTAAGTCTCGAAAAATGATAAAAGTAGAAAGTAAAGAGTAGAGAAAAGAAGCCAAAAACATATAGAATAGAGAAATGTATTATATTAATGCTTCCAAAATATGCTTACAGAAAGGAAATGTTTACAAGAGTGTTTGTCACGACTCGAAGGTTAGCTTAGTCATGGTAAGTATCGTATATTATACAAAGGACTGTAAATTGGTTACTATATCAATCAACAACCTTTTATGTGATATATAAAGTTATTACTACAACTAACAATCCAAAAGTTATGTAGGCGTAAGTAATATCACAACATAGTTAAAACAACATGAATTTCAAACTATAACTACCATATATGTATATATATATATATATATATATATATATATAACACATACATTAAGTTTTTAACGTACTATTAGGTAAATTAATAGATATACTAGATAATACATAATGTTAGATAATAAGTTTTTAAGAACTTGCTGCAGTAACAGTAATACATTCTTATCTCTCAACTTACACTCACACCAACCAAAAGACATTCTACTAACCTCGAGCATCATACAGCCCAACGTAACGAAAAGGTCTTCCTACATAAGTAATCTATAGAGGTGAAAGCTAAAAAGCTTAGTGAGCTATTCCTCAACCATACAACAATAAGTTATTCAACAATTAATTTTCAATCATATGAATGCATAAACATACAAAATGCCATGTAAATACATGCAGGTAACTAGGTACTCCATACAACTCATATTTAATGCTCTCCAAAGTTAGGGTTGGAGTATACACGGCACAAATCAGATCCAAGTATCATAATTGAACTATTACAACTACAAAACTCCGCTTTTCATATTCAAAAATAAATTTGTATATCTACTTTCAGTTTTAATTAAAACTAAGTTCCAAGTATGACTGTAAATAGGTTCTCACAGTCTACACTAACCCTTAAACGAAGACCTCTAGACTCGATTCTTAGTTAAGTGGTTAGTGCCTCCAACACTTAGTAATCCTACGGGCAAAGACAAGGTCATATTGTACGTATACACCGTACTAAAACTCTATAATCATAATTTAGCAATCCTTGTATAGCTTCTCGTTACCTTTGTGTAATGTGACTGCTGAAATCACTTATGCAATGTATGATTATACATATTCTGATTTAATTTAATTGAATCTAATATAATTAAATTCAATTATCGTATGATTAATCAAAATCATAGACAGATCAATTCCTATTAGATCTACTTCGTAACAAATAGTGGATTATCATTCTTTAAAGTAATTTCACAATTTATTAAACAATATTATACACATGCATAACCCAACCACACACATGCATAACCTAGCTCCACACATCATCCAATTATCTATAACAGTTAATATTCACTAACTATAAACACAAACATGTATGAAATCATTAAGAGTACTCACTTAGTCATTTTAGAAATCAAGGATTGTAATAATTTACTAACAGATTAGTCTCGATCTCATGATTACTTGACATTTAAAGAATATAAAGAATAGTAAGTATTTATATGAAATAACTAAACTATTTATATATTTAGTACTAATTACTTAAATTAGCTATCTATTCATATGAAATCTCCTATTGAGTCTTTTTGTTAATCACGTATAATTTTTTCATTCTAGTTTCTATTTTTATTAACTTTGTCCATCTTTATCATTTTTAGATCTACTTTCTCGTAGCCGGGTCCATTTTGAATATTGTAACCCGTATTTTTTATTATGGTTTAAAAATATTATGAATGTTATTATTTTAACTTAAATAATTATAAATTATTATTTTAAGCTTTTCTTTATATATTTGTGATTTAATAAATATTTAAATTTTATATTTTTGTAATTTTCATATTTTTAAGTCTATTTTGTAACAATTTACTTATGTTGCTATTTTTAAGATTAAATACTTATTTAATTCACATTTTTTATTTTAATAATTTTCTAATTAATTTATTATTATTATTATTACTTACGAATTCACTTAAAAATTATTAAGTGCTAACGTGGTAGCACAGAATGTTCCATGTGTCACTTTCATGAATTTTTCATATTTTTCAATTTTTCCCTATTTTTTATTTTAATTAATATTTATTTATATTTATTATTATGTTTTATAAATTGATTTACTTCCTTTTCCTACACCTTACGACACTAATACATATATACNGTTGAAGATTTGGTTATATAATTGATTGTTGCATAATTTGAATGATTTGGTGATAATATTTGACTACCTCATAAATTGACTTAATCATATTTAACTTAACTAAAATTAAATGGATTATGCATAGAGTACAAACATTACATATAATGTTTCGGCTGTTACCTCATGCGGTTGGTAATGAAGGGCCTTGGAGGGATGGATTCCCACATGACTGCGGGTAATGAAGGGCGTGGACTGTGGGAGCTACTTCACCGCTAGACCTGGATATTTGTATATTATTGACTATTGGAAATAGAAACCTATTTTATGAAATAGAGAATTTGTATATGGTTAAAAACCTAGGTACTAGAGCCCTGTTATGATTGGTGCCAATATATCTCTAACCTTTACTTTGGAGGGCGTTAAATCCAATATTGTATGCAGCACCAGTCAATTGCATGTATACTGTTTGGCATACTACTTGTTCATGCATTCATATGTTTGGCAATAAACTGTTTAATAACTTGTTTGCTGGTATAGTACAAGGGATAACTCACTAAGCTCTTGTAGCTTACTCTCCAGTAGTTTTCTCTTACAAGTTGCTAGATGATCGAGCATGGGTTAAGAATTGAGAGTTGAGTGCCAACATCGAGATACATAGAAGTTAAAATTTGAGGACAGACTATATGGTTCACTTGAATTATTTTATATATAATTATTAATACTACATTTAAATTTTGTGACTTAGTAAGTTTAAGTTTTAGAACTTTACTACCTAATCTTATTGTTTGGTAGGAGATACCGATTCTTTGTGGTTCTGATAAACTATAGCTTATCGAATATCCATAGTTACATATATATGGTCATAAGATAATTAAGTTAAGAATAAATAAATAAAAACTTTAGTAACTAATTGTTTAGAATCTTGCAATCTTTGACTTACAAGATGATTTTCAAATCATAAGTGTACACATAATATGAAAATTTTAAGTAATCCTACTAGATCCCTTTTAGGGTCATGACATAGTATACATATTTTTATACTTATACATACACTTATATACTTAGGTTTTCTTAATTTATTTATACATATATAGATATGTAACTTAACAATATAAACATACACTATATATGCTATATGTATATACATTTACTATATTTATACACTATACATACATATATAATCGGTGCCATATACATATATATAATAAAAATAAATAATATACATACTATATACGCATATATATATATACATATATCTCTTTATACCTTATACTTACATATTCAATTATAACATATGTGTACATATAAGTACATACCTAAGTATTTATATACATATATGTACACATAAACATAAGAAATACTAACTTTACATATCTTTTAATACATGTACATAGAATCTTCTTACAAAAAAAAATAATAATAAAATACATGTAAATTTCATTACATAATCCTATGATACATAAAATTCTACAAAGATACATATATATGTATAAAAGAGTACATATTAATGACTATTACAAAATAAATATAATATACATATTACTTATTTACTTCTCTTAGTAACTTGATGAGTAATTGATTTAAGAGCTTCTTCCTCTTCTTAAGTTGTTGAAATAGGTAGAAGGAAAATCCAAGATGAAAGTAAAAAGGAAAGGGAATTTCTTTAGTTGGTTTGGCAAAGAGAAATATATGTATGTGGTTTTGTCTTTCTCTTTTGAAGTAAAAGTGAAAAAAAATTGTGAAAGATATGTATATTATGCTTCCAACTGGCATTAAAATTAGGGGAAAGAAATAAATAAAATGAATCAAAGAAAAGAAAAAGAAAAAGAAAAAGCAAGAAGTGATGGTAAATTGATTTGACTAAAGCCTTATCTAATACCTTTGTTTTATCCTCATAATTAGCACATGGGTAAAAACAAACCACAAAAGTGGCAACTGAAGCAAATTCTAGAAGATCAACGTAGAAATGAAAAAAATTAAGGAAGGAAAAGGAAAAAGAAAGAGGAAAGAAGGAGAAAGAAAAAATAAGAAAAACTATAAGGTTGACTTTTCTAAATGTAAAAATTATAGATTTACTAATAATAATTATGAAATAATATTTGAAATTTTATAAAATTTATTAGTTAAATTATTATCTATTGCAGTTATAATATTTGAGAGTTATCTCAATTTGTTCGTTAATGATTTTATACGATTACACATGTTGATCAATAATTGTATTCAATTATGGTTTTATTACTATTCAGGTAAATTCATTCATTTTATAAGCTTTAGCTTATAGTTTAAGGGTTTTTGTCAAGTTCAAGTTCAATCTTGAGTATTGATGTGTAATAGGATTTAGGGTTTTTAAACGTAATTAAGGTTTTGATTGAAATTCTAAAGTTTTTATTATTCATAATATATTCAAATTCATAATTTAATAAAACTTTTATCGTACTCAGTTTTATTGACTCATGAAGTTATCTAGAGGACTCGTGTCCAATTTAGAGTTTAGACTAAAACTTTACACCGTTTATAGTGTTTTGAATGTTTCTCAGGAAGGGTGTTTAAAGAAAGGGCATTTGAAGAGTTTTTAAGACTTATCTTTTCTTTCTCATGATTTTTTACTTATCCCCCTTAAGTGAACATCTAAGGTTTATATAAAGTACCAAAGGACTGGGCATACCCTTGTATTAGATTATTTTTAAAGGATAAAAATGTAAAGGTTTCAAACTACAGTAAATAATACAATAATTTTAGAGAAGACTACTTTTTATATAGTGAATAGTAAAACAATTTTATTGAAAAAGTCTACTATAATGAATAGTACTAGAATTATTTCTAGTAAAGTTATCCCTACATTATTTTTGGCAAAATTGTCTCTTAGCAAAGGTGAAAGAATCTTTCCAGGCATGATCATTCAAACTAGACTTTATCATTCAATCTTGAATAGTAAAAATTATTTCTTTAAGCCTTTCTTGTCCTTTTCTCCTTTTGTCCTTAAGCTGCCATTGCAACGCTTAAACTTTGTCAAATGAAATAATTTTCATATCTTTCCATAATATCGAAGGCTTTAGTTTCTATATGCTCCTATAAACCTTGATGGTCTTGAGAAAAAATATTATAAATCTTATTTTGGAAAATTAAGAAATAACTTTAAGGTTGATCTGGAATTCAGGCTAATTGGTAACCTGTCCAATTTCTAATTTTTTCAATTGAATCTTTTCTACAAAAACTCACATTGTTTAATTGATTTTTACTTTTCTAAAAATTTGGTCCATTTACCCTCCTTATTTGGCTTTAATATAAAAATAAGGGTGCAAAAATAAAGATACCAAACAAAGAAGAACGCATGCATAAATAATATTAAGAGAATTACTTAGTTCCATTTCATTAATTCCCAAAAAAATAATAATAGCAGATAGTAGAGAAAGTAAGCCAAAAACTTACAGAATAAAGAAATATATTATTTTAATGCTTCTAGAATATGCTTATAAAAAGGGAATGTTTACAAAGTGTTTTAAAAGTTTTTCAGGAAGGGTGTTTAAAGAAGGGGTATTTGGAGTGTTTTTAAGACTTATCTTTTCTCTCTTGTGATTTTTTCTATGTTCCCTTAAGTGTACATCTAAGGTCTATATAGAATACCATTAGATTAGGCATACCTTTATATGGATTGCTTTTAAAGGGTAATAATGTAAAGGTTTCTATCTATAATAAATAGTACAATAATTTCTCAAAAGAATCTACTTTATATACAGTGAATAGTACAATAATTTTGCTAAAAAAGTCTACTTTATTGAATAGTACTATAATTATTTCTAGTAAAGTTATCCCCATATTATTTCTAGCAAAATTGTCTCCTGGAAAAGGCAAAGAAATCTTTCCAGCATCACCATTCAAATCGGACTTCATCATTCAATCTTGGATAGTAAAAACTATTTCTTTAAGCCTTTCTTGTTCTTTTCTCCTTTTGTCTATAAGCTTCTATTACAAAGCTTGAACTTTCTCGAGTGAAATAATTTTCATATCTTTCCACGATATCCATGGCTTTAGTTTCTATGAGCTCTCATAAAGCCTGATGGTCTTAAGAAAAAATACTATAAATCTCATTTTGGAAAATGAAAATATAATTTTGGGGTTGAATTGGAATTCAGGCTAATTGATAACTTGTCCAATTTCTAATTTATCCAACTAAAGCTTTTCAACAAAAATATACGTTATTTACTTGATTTTTATTTTCCTGAAGATTTGGTTCATTTGCCCCCCTTATTTAGCTCTAATACAAAAATAAGGATGCAAAAATAAGAATGATAAATTGAGAAGAAAGCACACATAAATAATAATAAGAGAATGACTTAATTCATTTTTGCTATGTCCTAAAAAATGATAAAAGTAAAAGTAGAGAAAGGAAGCCAAAAACATACAGAATAGAATAAGGAAATGTATTATATTAATACTTTCAAAATATGCTTATAGAAATGGAAGGTTTGCAAGAGTGTTCTTAATGTTTCTACTAGGATAGTTTCTAGGACTTATCTTTTATCTCTCCTGATTCTTTACCTATCTTTCGAAAGTGTACATCTAAGGTTTATATAGAATATCAAAAAAGTAGGCATACCCTTACATTAAATTCTTTTTAGAGGGTAAAAATGCAAAGGTTTCTATCTATCATAAATAGTACAATAATTTCTTAGAAGAATTTACATTTTACACCATGAATGGTATAATAATTTTGCTTCATTATTTCTAGTAAAGTTGTCCCTTCATTATTTCTAGCAAAATTATCTCCGAGTAAAGGTAAAGTAATCTTTATAGGCTTCATCATTCAATCTTGAATAATAAAAACTATTTCTTTAAGCCTTTCTTCTCCCCTTTTCCTTTTTTTTTTCTTTAAGCTTCTATCATAGAGCTTGAATTTTCTTAAGTGAAATAACAGTCATGTCTTTCTATGTTACCCATGCCTTTAGAGTTTATGGGCTCCCACAAAGCTTGATAGTCTTGATAAAAAAACTGTAAATCTTATTTTGAAAAATTAAGAAATAATTTTGAGGTTGATTTGGAATTCAGGCTATTTGATAACCTATGTAATTTTTAATTGGTTCAACAAAAGCTTTTCAATAAAAATATTCATTGTTTACCTGATTTTTATCTTTTTGAAGATTTAATCCATTTGCCCTCCTTCTTTAGCTCTGATACAAAAATAAGGATGCTAACTAAAGAAGAAAGCTTGCACAAATAATATTGAGAGAATGACCTACTTCCCTTCTACTAAGACCTAGAAAATAGTAAAAGTAGAAAGTAAAGAAAAGAAGCAAAGAACTTACAAAATAGGAAAATGTTTTATATTAATACCTTCAGAAGATGCTTATAGAAAGGGGATATTTATAAGAGTGCTTTGAAAGTTTTTCAAGAAGGGTGTTTAAAGAAAAGGTATTTGGAGATTTTCTAGGACTTATCTTTTCTGTATCATGATTTTTTCCATGTCCTCCTTAAGTGTATATCTAAAGTTTATATAAAATACCAATTGACTGATCATACCCCTGCATTTGATTCTTTTTAAAGGGGAAAAATGTAAAGGTTTTTGTCTAAAGTAGATAGTACAATAATTTTTCAAGAGAATCTACTTTTTATACAGTGAATAGTATAATAATTTTGCTGAAAAAGTCTACTTTAGTGAATAGTACTAGAATTTTTTTTTGGTAAAGTTGTCCCCTCATTATTTCTAGCAAAAATGTCCCCTTGCAAAGATGAAGGAATCTTTTCAAGCTTAGTCATTCATTCCAAACTTCATCATTTAATCTTGAATAATTAAAACTATTTTTATAAGCCTTTCTTGTCCCCCTCTCCATTTGTCTTTAAACTTCCATTGTAGAGCCTAAACATTCTCGAGTGAAATAATTTCCATATCTTTTTATAGTATCCATGGTTTTAGTTTCTATGGGCTCTTATAAATCATGATGATCTTAAGAAAAAATATTGTAAATCTTATTTTGGAAAATTAAGAAATAATTTTGAGAATAATTTGGAACTTAAGCTAATTGATAACATGTCTAATTTCTAATTTGTTCAACTGAAGCTTTTCCACAAAAATATTTAATGTCTATTTGATCTTTATTTTTCCGAAGATTTGATCCATTTACCCTCCTTATATGGCTATGATACAAAAATAAGGATGCTAAACAAAGAAGAAAGCATGCATAAATAATAATAAGAGAATGACTTAGTTCCCTTTTGCTAAGTCTCAAAAAATAATAAAAGTAGAAAGAAGAGAAAGCAAGCTAAAAACTTACAAAACAGGGAAATGTACCCTATTAATGCTTCCAGAATATGCTTATAGAAAGGGAATGTTTATAGGAGTATTTTGAATGTTTTTCAGGAAGTGTGTTTGAACAAAGGGTATTTAGATAGTTTCTAAGACTTATCTTTTCTCTCTCTAAATTTTTTCGATGTCGTCCTTAAGTGTACATTTAAGATTTATATAGAATACTAATGGATCTGGCATATCCCTGTATTGAATTCTATTTAAAGAGTAAAAATATAAAGTTTTCTATTTGCAGTAAATAGTGTAATAATTTTTCAAAAGAATCTACTTTTGACATAGTGAATAGTACAATATTTGTTAAAAAATTTTACTTTAGTAAATAATATTATATTATTTTTGCTAAAGTTGTCTCTTCATTATTTTTAGCAAAATTGTCTCCTAACAAAAGTGGATGAATCTTTCTAAGCTTCGTCATTCATTTTAAACTTCATCATTCAATCTTGAAAACTAAAAACAATTCATTTGAGCCTTTCTTGTCCTCTTATCCTTTAGTCTTTAAGTTTTCATTCCACAGTATGAAAATTCTAGAGTGAAATAATTTTCATGTCTTTTTATACTGTCTATAGCTTTAGTTTCTTTGGGCTCTCATGAAGCTTGATGGTATTGAGAAAAAATATTATAAATCTCATTTTGGAAAATTAAGAAATAATTTTGACATTGATCTAGAATTTGGGTAATTGATTACCTGTCCAATTTCTAATTTGTTCATCTAAAACTTTTCTACAGAAATATTCATTGTTTATTGAAGTTTTATTTTTCTGAAGATTTAGTCCATTTGCCCTCCTTATTTAGCTCTAATACAAAAATAAGGATGCTAAACAGAGAAGAAAGCATACATAAATACTAATCAAAGAATGTTGAAGTGCCTTTTTGCTAAGACCTAAAAGATAATAAAAGTAGAAAATTGAGAAAGGAAGCAAAGAACTAACAGAACAAGGAAACATATTATATTAATGCTTCCATAATATGCTTGTTGCAAAGGAATGTTTACAAGAGTGTTTTGAATATTTTCAAGAAGGGTGTTTGAAAAAAAAAGGCACTTGAAGGGGTTTTAGGACTTATTTTTTCTCTCTTGTGATTTTTTCATGTCCTCTATAAGTGTACATCTAAGGTTTATTAAGAATACCAATGGATCAGGCATACCCTTGCATTGGATTTTTTTAAAGGGTAAATATGTAAAAGTTTATGTCTATAGTAAATAGTGCAAAAATTTTTTAGAAGAATCTACTTTTTACGTAGTGAATAATACGATAATACTGTTGAAAACCACCACTTTAGTAAATAGTAACAAAATTATTTCTGGTAAAGTTATCTCTTCATTATTTCTAATGAAATAGTCTCCTAGCAAAGGTGAAGGAATGATTTCAGGCTTCATCATTTATTCTAAACTTCATAATTCAATCTTGAATAATAAAAACTATTTCTTTAAGCCTTTCTTGTCCTCTTCTCCTTTTGTCTTTAGGCTTCCATCGTAGAGCTTTAGTTTTCATGAGTAAAATAATTTTTATAACTTTCTATGATATTCATGGCTTTAGTTCTTATTGCTTTCCTAAAACTTGATGGTCTTGAGAAAAAATGCCATAAACTTTATTTTGGAAAATTAAAGAGTAATTTTGAGATTCATTTGAAATTCGGGCTAATTGATAATCTATCCAATTTTTAATTTACTTAACTAAAACTTTTCTACAAAAATATTCGTTATTCACTTGATTTTTATTTTTCTAAAAATTTGTCCACTTGCTCTCCTTATTTGGCTCTAATAAAAAAAAATAAGAATGTAAAACTAAAAATGCAAAATAGAGAAGAAACCATGCATAAATAATAGTAAGAGCATGACCTAGTTCCCTTTCGTTAAGTCCAAAAAAATAATAAAAGTTGAAAATAGAGAAAGGAAGGCAAAAACTTACAGAATGGGGAAATGTATTATATTAGCACTTCTAGAATATGGTTACAAGAAGGGAATGTTCACAAAATATTTTTTTTTTTTATGTTTTTTTTCGAAATGTGTTTGAAGAAAGGATGGTTACAAAGTTTCTAAGACTTATCTATTCTCTCTTGTGATTTTTTCCATATCCTCTTTATGTGTACAACTAAGATTTATATAGAATACCAATGGACCGGACATTACCTTATATTGGATTCTTTTTAATGGGTAAAAACATAAAGGTTTTCATCTACAATAACTACTACAATAATTTTTCAGAAGAACACATTTTTTATATAGTGAATAATACAATAATTTTATTGAAAAACTCTACTTTAATAAATAGTAACAGAATTATTTCTAGTAAAGTTGTGTCTTCATTATTTCTGGCAAAATTATCTCCTAGCAAAGGTGAAGGAATCTTTTCAAGCTTCATCATTCATTCAAGACTTCATCATTTAATCTTGAATAGTAAAAACTATTTCCTTAAGCCTTTCTTGTCCTCTTTTGCTTTTGTCTTTTAAGCTTTAATCGTAGAGCTTGAACTTTCTTGAGTTAAATAATTTTCAAATCTTTCTATGGTATCCACAGCTTTAACTTTTTTAGGCTCCCATAGAGCTTGATAGTCTTGAGAAAAAATATTGTAAATCTTGTTTTGAAAAATCAAAAAATAATTTTGAGGTTAATTTGGAATTCGAGCTACTTGATAACCTATCCAATTTCTAATTTGTTCAACTAAAGCTTATCTACAAAAATATTCATTATTTACTTGATTTTTACTTTTCTGAAGATTTGGTCCATTTGACTTTCTTATTTGACCCTGATATAAAAATGAATATGCTAAACAAAGAAGAAAGCATGCATAAATAATAATAAGAGAGTGACCCAGTTCCCTTTCACTAAGACCTGAAAAATAGTAAAAGTAGAGAGTAGAGAAAGGAAGCAAAGAACTTATAGGATAAGGAAATGTATTATATTAATCCTTCTAGAATATGCTTATGGATAGGGAATGTTTATATATGAATGTTTTGAATGTTTTTCAGGATGGATGTTTTAAGAAAGGGTAATTAGAGAGTTTTAAGGACTTATCTTTTCTCTTTCATGACTTTTTCTATGTCCTCCTCAAGTATACATCTGAGGTTTATAAAGCATAGCAATGTACCAAGTGTATCCTTATATTGGATTCTTTTTAAAAGGCAAAAATGTAAGGGCACAGTAACTAGTACAATAATTTTTCTAAGAAATCTACTTTTTACATAATGAATAGTATAATAATTTTGCTAAGAAAGTCTACTTTGGCTAATAGTACAAGAATTATTTTTGGTATAGTTATCTCTTCATTATTTTTGGCCAAATTTTCTCTTAGAAATGGTGATGGAATCTTTCTAAGCTTCATCAATCATTCCAGACTTCATTCAATCTTGAACGGTAAAAATTATTTCTTTAAGACTTTCTTATCCTCCTCCTTTCATCTTTAACCTTCCATTGCAAAGCTTGATTTTCATATCTTTCTATGGTATCTATGGTTCACTTTCCATAAGCTCCCATAAAACTTGATGGTCTTGAGTAAAAATATTGTAAAACTTATTTCAAAAAATTAAGAAATAATTTTGAGGTTAATCTAGACTTCGGGCTAATTGATAACCTACCCAATTTATAATTTATTCAACTAAAGATTTTCTATAAAAATATTCATTGTTCACTTGATTTTATTCTTCTGATGATTTTCATTTGCCCTCTTTATTTGGCTCGAATAAAAAATAAGCATGCAAAAATAATGATGCCATACAAAGAAGAAAGCATGCATGATTAATAATAAGAGAATGACCTAGTTCTCTTTTGCTAGGACCCAAAACATAATAAAAGTAGAAAGTAAAGAAAGGAAGTAAAGAATTTATAGAACTTCGAAATGTATTATACTAATGCTTTTTGAATATGCTTTCAAAAAGGGAATGTTTATAAGAGTGTTATGAAAGTTTTTCAAGAAGGGTGTTCAAATGGGTATTTAGAGAGTTTCCAAGACTTATCTTTTCTCTCTCAAGATTTTTTCTATGTCCTCCTTAAGTGTACATTTATGGTTTATATAGAATATTAGTGGATTGGGCATACTCTGCATTGAATTTTTTTTAAAGAGTAAAAATGTAAAGATTTCTATGTAGAGTAAATAGTACACTAATTTTTCAAAAGAATCTTTTTTTTTTTTTGCAATAAATAATACAATAATAATGCTGAAAGACACTACTTTAATAAATAGTAACAGAATTATTTCTGGTAAAATTTTTTCTTCATTATTTCTAGCAAAATTGTCTCTTGGCTAAGGTAAAGGAATCTTTCTAAACTTCATCATTCATTGCAAACTTCATTCATCATTCAATCTTCAATAGTAAAAACTATTTCTATAATCCTTTCTTGTCCTCTTCTCCTTTTCATCTTTAAACTTCCATTGCAGAAATTGAACTTTCTTAAGTTAAATAATTTTCATATCTTTCTATGACATCCATAACTTTAGCATCTAAGGGCTCACATAAAGCTTGATGGTCTTAACCAAAAATAATGCAAATCTTATTTTGGAAAATTAAGAATTAATTTTGAGGTTGATTAGGAATTTGGACTAATTAATAACCTATCCAATTTCTAATTTGTTCAACTAAAGTTTTTCTACAAAAATGTTCATTGTTTAGTTGATTTTTATTTCTCTAAAGATTTGGTCCATTTACCCTCCTTACTTAGCTTTAATACAAAAATAAGGATGCTAAACAAAGAAGAAAGCATGCATAAATAATAATAAGAGAATGTGTAAACCTTGCAAATTTAGCTATTTAAGAATAGAATTGAACCCTAATACTATAAATGACTTGAAGAGTCATTAAAGCCGAGCAAGATAAAAATTTAATAAATCATAAATCTAAATATATTATAAGTAGTAAAAACCTTAGAAATTTATTAAAATCCTACATCGCATACTAAAACCCTAAAACTGACTTACACACCATTAACCAAAATTGAACTCGAATTTGATCGAAACTCTAAAATTATAAATATAAATCTATAAAATAATTAAATATTACTCAATAATGATATAATCATAGTCGAATACAATTTTCGACTAAAACGCCTATTTGCATGAAATTTTAACGAAATCACCACAATAACTTGTAAAATTATAATTGTAACGGGTACCAATTAAATTGATAAAATTTCACAAAAATTTGAAAATTAATTTACAAGGAGAATCGTTATAATTTATATGATTCGAAAAATTACATATATTTGTTAATAATTTTCATTTTCCTTCTCTTTCATTTCTAATTTATCTCTTTTCTTTCTTTCCTTCCTCAATTCATTTGCCACATTTAGAATTCAAGTTGGAAAAAATCAAACAAGCAGCCCACGCGATGAATTACAATTGCCAAGTGTTGATCTTGAAATGATTATCTTTATCTATATATATTAATGCACAAAGATTAGATAATATCTTAGCATAATATTTAAGCTTACTACTCACGTGAAGAAAGAAAAGAAACAAAACAAAAATCTGGAAAAAAAAAAAGGAGAAAAAAGGTTTTGCACAAACCAAAACCGTAAGAGAAAAAAAAAAAGAGAAAGAAAGAAGAAAAAGAAGAAGGAAAAGAAGAAGAGAAATTAAATAAATAGATAAGTGATTATTTTAGTAGTATAGATATATAATATATAGTGTATGCATGTATAAATATAGTATTTGTAAGGTATTTTTATACATATAATATTACTAGTACATGTATATATGCATAAACACTTAGATTGAATTATATATGCATGTATTAGGCTATGTATGTATACATGTATGTACATAGGTATATTATATGGAAGAGTATGTATTATGTATTTTTTTTAGAATACATATAATAAGTATTAAGTATTTTTCATTCAATAAACTAATGTATATATATACATATTAGTACCGTAAGCTATATATATATATATGTATCCATGTATAATTATTTTATGTATATATACATATGTAATCGTGTAGTATAAATATGGTAGTATGTATCTATAAATAATAATATATGACATATATATATGTATAATATATAGTATACATAGTTTATAACAAATACTATATAAATATATATATACTGAATATATAATATAAAAATAGGTATTTATAGATTGTTTATATATATCTAAGTATTTGAAAATTATATAAGTATATTATTATGTATAAATACAAATACATGAATATATATATATATATACATATGAGTATGATGGTTTTCATAAAATAAGTATATACATACATATAGCGTATAACATATATTAGATATATGTAGTATACTGAAAATATATATAGATATATATATGTATGTATAAATCGTGAAGTACATAAATAATAAGAAAATGAGAAATAATAAAAATAATAAAGGTCATAATAATAATAATCATAATAAAGTAAAAATCTCAAAAATAGGAAAATATGCTCAAAATAATAAAAATATCGAATATATGATTTAAGTAATTATTAAATCATAAATATATTTAGAAAAAAAAGATAAAATTAGTATTTTATAAATTTTTAAACTAAAATAATAAATTTTGTGATATTTTTTATCACAATTTAAACTACGAGTCACAACGTCCAAAACGGATCTCATTATGAGAAATACGCTCGAAAACGATCAAAATGAACTATAAGTTCATAACGATCCGAGCTAAAACGAAAAAGTTCCAAAATACATAAAGGAAGTCTCGTAACTTATAAACACAAGAAAATAGTTACTATTAACCCCATTGAGTATGATAAATCCTATAAATATAAGACTTGGGGTATATTAAGGAACTAGATAAACTACAGTAGACTTTTAGTTAACTAAGGAGTTTAACTTCTCAGAATACTTATAAATGTTACTATATTTTAGGTGTTCAATATCGAGTTCTGGAAACCCCAAAGCTTAGAAAATGAGCAATAATTCAGGTGAGGGAGTTCTAATGACCTACTACTTGCTTGTGTGTGTTACTTGTATAATGTTTTACTGCTTGTTGTTGCTTATATGTTTGAATGACTGTTCTGCTCATATGCCATCATCTGTGTGATCATTTTTTTTTTAAATTAATAAATATAAATATCTGACCCAAATAACTGGTTCTATTCGTCGCATGTCTATAACCCAGTAAATGTATGGATGGAGAGTGCTAGCCTTGCAAAATGTTGAAAAGGGTATTTTTGAAAAAGGTTTTCTTAATCTTAAATGTATTTTATGCGAATTTGATAAGGGTCGTAGTGTCAGAAATGATATTTTATCGTTAAAGCAAAGCTAGCATGGGTTCTCCACTTGATAATGAGAGGACTCACTTTATTGTGCCTATAAGGCCTTGGTTAATTTTGGCTTACGAGATGAACTCATAAGTTTGTGCCCGAAGGGCCTTGGAGGGTGAATAGTCTTAGAATGGAATCTGCCTATTTGGATTGAAATCTTTTCTCGGTTAGGGTAATAGTCGAGTGCTGCCTAATGGGGTGAGGCCCCTAGGTAGCCTCATGCGGGTAAGCTGAGGTGCTCCGAGCGGGTAAGTACAAGGGATAATCGAAGTGTAGACGACGTAATTCTACACCTTCCATAGTTCCGGACTCCTATGGTTGTGTTGCTTGCATTCATCGTACCTGCATTCATTTTATATGTAGATAGCTTACTTACATGTGTGATAATAATGTGTGATAACTTACTTAAATGGTGGTAGTGAGGAACAAACTCACTAAGCTGTTATATTCTCACTCCCTCATAGTTTCTTCTGCAGGTTTACTTACATTGGGATTAAGATAAGTCTCGAGTGCCGAGTATGAGATGAAGATATGTATCTTAGTATTAGAAATAGTTGAGTACTCTTTAGATGATACATAAACAACCTTTGTTGATAATTTAATTTTTCTTGTATTTCTTTTGTAATATTGGTATATCTTATCTTATTATTTGGTAGGGGATTCTGATTCTCTGCGATTCTGAGGAACTGTGGGATATTGGACACCTATAGTTATTTATATTTGAATTTTACAGTAAATTAATTACTTAAAAATTAGTAACCTTAGTAATTAATCATTCAGAGTCTTGCAATCTCTGACTTGCAAGGCGGTTTTTATATCATGTGTACACACATTTTATGGAAATTTTAGATAATCCTACTAGGCTCCTTGTAGGGTCATGATAGAATGACCTAGTTTACTATCGCTAAGACCCACTAAATAATAAAAGCAGAAAGTAGAGAAAGGAAGCAAAGAACTTACAGAATAGGGAAATGTGTTATATTAATGCTTCCAGAAGATGCTTACGAAAAGGAAATGTATACAAAAGTATTTTGAAAGTTTTTCAGGAAGGGTGTTTGAAGAATGGGTATTTGGATAGTTTTTAGGACTTATCTCTTATCTCTCGTGATTTTTTTTTTTTTTTGTCCTCCTTAAGTATACATCTAAGGTTTCTATATAGTACTAATGGACTGAGCATGCTCCTACATTGGATTCTTTTTAGAGGGTAAAAATGTAAAGGTTTCTGTTTATAGTAAGTAGTGCAATATTTTTTGAAAAGGGTCTACTTTTTATACATTGAATAGTATAATAATTTTGTTGAAAAAAAATCTACTTTAGTATATAGTACTAAAATTATTTTCAATAAAGTTGTCTCTATTATTTCTGGCAAAATTATATCCCAACAATGGTGAAGGAATCTTTCTAAGCTTCATCATTCAGTATAGACCTCATCATTTAATCTTGAATAGTAAAAACTATTTCTTTAAGCCTTTCTTATCCTCTTCTTCTTTTGTCTTTAAGCTACCATTGCAAAGTTTAAGCTTTCTTAAATGAAATAATTTTCATAACTTTCTATGGTATTCATAGCTTTAATTCCTATGGCTCCCATAAAGCTTAATGGTCTAGAGAAAAAATACTGTAAATCATATTTTGGAAAATTAAGAAATCATTTTAAGGTTGATCCGAAATTCAAACTAACTGATAACCTGTCCAATTTCTAATTTGTTCAACTAAAACTTTTCTACAAAAATATTCATTGTTTACATGATTTTTATTTTTCTAAATATTTAACCGTTTGCCCTCTTTATTTGGCTCTGATGGAAAAATAAGGATGCTAAATAGAAAAGAAAGCATGCATGAATAATAATAAGAGAATGACCTAGTGCTCTTTCACTATGATCCAAAAAATAATAGAAGTAAAAAGTAAAGAAAGGAAGCCAAAAACTTACAAAATAGGGAAATACATTATATTAATGCTTCCAGAATATGCTTAAAAAAAAAGGAATGTTTACAAGAGTTTTTTGAATGTTTTTAAGGAATGGTGTTTGACTAAAGGGTATTGGCAGAGTTTCTAGCACTTATCTTTTCTTTCTCTTGATTTTTTTCGTATCCTCCTTATGTGTACTTCTTTGGTTTATATAGAATATCAATTAACCAAGCATACCCCTGCGTTGGATTCTTTTTAACAGGTAAAAATGTAAAGGTTTCCGTCTACAGTAACTACCACAGTAACTTTTCGAAAGAATATATTTTTTATATAGTGAATAATACAATAATTTTGCTGAAAAACTCTACTTTAGTAATAGTAACAGAATTATTTCTAGTAAAGTTGTCTCTTCATTATTTATGGCAAAATTGTCTCCTGATAAAGGTGAATGAATCTTTCTAGGCTTCATCATTCATTCCAAATTTCATCATTCAATCTTGAATAGTAAAAACTATTTTTTTTAAGCCTCTCTTGTCCTCTTCTCCTTTTGTCTTTAAGCTTCAAATGCAAAACTCGAACTTTCTCAAGTCAAATAATTTTCAAATCTTTCTATGGTATCCATGGCTTTAACTTATTTAAGCTCCAATAAAGCTTAATAGTCTTGAGAAAAAATACCGTAAATCTTATTTTTGAAAATTAAAAATTAATTTTGAGGTTGATTTGGAATATGAGCAATTTGATAACCTATCCAATTTCTAATTTGTTTAATATAAGCTTATCTACAAAAATATTCATTATTTACTTGATTTTTCCTTTTTTGAAGATTTAGTCCATTTAACCTCCTTATTTGGCTCTGATACAAAAATAAAGATGCTGAACAAAGATGAAAGCATGCATAAATAATAATAAGAGAACGACCTAGTTCCCTTTTGCTAAGACTCGAAAAATAATAAAAGTAGAAAGTAGAGAAAGGAAGCAAAGAACTTACAGAATAGGGAAATGTATTATATTAATCCTTCTAAAATATGCTTATAGATAAGAAATGTTTCTATAAGTGTTTTGAATGTTATTTAGGAAGGGCGTTTTAAGAAAGGGTAATTAGAGAGTTTCTAGTACTTATCTTTTCTATCTCTCATGATTTTTTCTGTCCTCCTCAAGTATACAGCTGAGGTTTATATAGAATACCAATAAACTAAGAATATCCTTGTATTAGATTCTTTTTAAAAGGTAAAAATGTAACAGCATAGTAAGTAGTACAATAAATTTTCAGAAGAATCTACTTTTTACATAGTAAATAATATAATAATTTTGTTGAGAAAGTCTACTTTAGCAAATAGTACAAGAATTATTTTTGTTAAAGTTATCTCTTTATTATTTATAGCCAAATTGTCACCTAGCAATGGTGAAGGAATCTTTCCAAGCTTAGTCATTCATTCCCGACTTCATTTAATGTTAAATAGTAAAAACTATTTCTTTAAAACTTTCTTGTCATGTTCTCCTTTTGTCTCTAAGCTTCCATTGCAAAGCTCGATTTTCATATCTTTCTATAATAGCTATGACTTCGCTTTCTATGAGCTCTCATAAAACTTGATGGTCTTGAGGAAAAATACTGTAAAACTGATTTTGGAAAATTAAGAAATAATTTTGAGGTTGATCTAGAATTTGGGCTAACTAATAACCTATCCAATTTCTAATCTATTCAACTAAAGCTTTTCTTAAAAAAAATATTCATTGTTTACTTGATTTTTATTCTTCTAATGATTTAGTCCATTTTCCTTCCTTATTTAGCTTAGATAAAAAATAAGGATGCCTAACAAAGAAGAAACCACACATAACTAATAATAAGAGAACGACCCTTTTGCTAAGACCTAAAAAATAATAAAAGTAGAAAGTAGAGAAAAGAAGTAAAGAGCTTATAGAACTTGGAATTGTATTGTACTGTTGCTTCCAAAAGATGCCTACAAAAAGGAAATGTTTTCAAGGGTGTTTTGAAAGTTTTTCAAGAAGTGTGTTTGAAGAAAGGGTATTTAGAGAGTTTTTAAGACTTATCTTTTCTCTCTTAATATTTTTTCCATATCCTCATTAAGTGTACATTTAAGGTTTATATAAAATACCAGTGGATTGAGCATACCTTACATTGAATTCTTTTTAAAGAGTAAAATTGTAAAATTTCTATGTACAGTAAATAGTGCAATAATTTTTAATAATGTTGAAAAACACTACTTTAGTGAATAGTAACATAATTATTTCTAGTAAAGTTGTTTCTTTATTATTTCTAACAAAATTGTCTCTTAGCCAAGGTAAAGGAATTTTTTTAAGCTTCATCATTCATTGCAAACTTCATCATTCATTATTGAATGGTAAAAACTATTTCTTTAAGGCTTTCTTGTCCTCTTCTCCTTTTGTTTTTAAACTCCCATTATAGAGCTTGAAATTTTTTGAGTTAAATAATTTTCATATCTTTCTACAGTATCCATGGCATTTGCTTCTTTAGGCTTACATAAAGCTTAATGGTCTTAAGAAAAAATACTATAAATCTTATTTTGGGAAATTAAGAATTAATTTTAAGGTTGATTAGGAATTCAAGTTAATTGATAACTTGTCCAATTTCTAATTTGTTCAATTGAAGCTTTTCTACAAAAATATTCATTGTTTAGTTGATTTTTATTTCTCTAAAGATTTGGTCCATTTGCCCTCCTTACTTGGCTTTAATACAAAAATAAGGGTGCTAAACAAAAAAGAGAGCTTGCATAAATAATAATAAGAGAACGAACTAGTTTACTATTGCTAAGACCCAATAAATAATAGAAGTGGAAAGTAGAGAAAGGAAGTAAAGAACTTACAGAATAGGGAAATGTATTATATCAATGCTTCTAAAAGATGCTTATAGAAAGGAAATGTATGTAAGAGTATTTTGAAAGTTTTTCAAGAAGAGTGTTTGAAGAAAGGGTATTTGGATAGTTTTAAGGACTTATCTTTTATCTTTCATGATTTTTTTCGCATCCTCCTTAAGTATATATCTAAGGTTTATATAGAATACCAATGGATCGGACATACCCCTGTACTGGAGTCTTTTTAAAAGGCAAAAATGTAAACGTTTGTGTTTAAAGTAAATAGTGTAATATTTTTTTAGAAGAGTCTAGTTTTTACACAATGAATACTACAATAATTTTGTTGAAAAAATCTATTTTACTAGATAGTACCAAAATTTTTTCTAGTAAAGTTGTCTCTTTATTATTTCTAGCAAAATTGTCTCCTAGCAACGGTGAAGGAATCTTTCTAGGCTTTGTCATTCGATCCAAACTTCATCATTCAATCTTGAATGGTAAAAACTATTTCTTTAAGCCTATCTTTTCCTCTTTTACTTTTGTCTTTAAGCTTCCATTGCAAAGCTTGAGCTTTCTTAAATGAAATAATTTTCATAACTTTCTATGGTATTCATGGCTTTAATTCCTATGGTTCCCATAAAGCTTGATGGTCTAGAGAAAAAATACTGTAAATCATATTTTGGAAAATTAAGAAAAGATTTTGAGGTTAATTTGAAATTCAAACTAACTGATAACCTGTCCAATTTTTAATTTGTTCAACCAAAAATTTCTACAAAAATATTCATTATTTACATGACTTTTATTATTTTAAAGATTTGGCCATTTGCCCTCCTTATTTGGCTTTGATAGAAAAATGAGGATGCTTAATAGAGAAGAAAGCATGCATGAATAATAGTAAGAGAATGACCTAGTTCTTTTTTGCTATGATCCGAAAATAATAGTAGTAGAAAGTAGAGAAAGGAAGCCAAAAACTTATAGAATGGGGAAATGTATTATATTAATGCTTCCAAGATATACTTACAAAAAGGGAATGTTTACAAGAGTGTTTGAATGTTATTAAAGAATGGTGTTTGAATAAAGGGTATTTGCAAAGTTTCTAAGACTTATCTTTTCTTTCTCTTGATTTTCTCCATATACTCCTTAAATGTACATATATGGTTTATATAGAATATTAATGGACCAGGCATACCCCTACGTTGGATTTTTTTTAATGGGTAAAAATGTAAAGGTTCTATCTACAGTAACTACTACAATAATTTTTCAGAAGAATATATATTTTTTATACAATGAATAGTACAACGATATTGCTAAAAACACTACTTTAGTAAACGGTAACAGAATTATTTTTTGTAAAATTGTCTCTTCATTATTTCTAGCAAAATTGTCTCCTAGTATAGGTGAAGGAATCTTTCCAAGCTTTATCATCCATTCCATACTTCGTTATTCAATCTTAAATAGTAAAAACTATTTCCTTAAGTCTTTCTTGTCCTCTTCTCCTTTGTCTTTAAGCTTTCATTGCAAAGCTTGAAGTTTCTCAAGTTAAATAATTTTCATATCTTTCTACGATATCCATTGTTTTAGTTTCTATGGGCTCATATAAAGCTTAATGGTCTTTAGAAAAAATACTGTAAATCTTATTTTGAAAAATTAAGAAATAATTTTGCGATTATTCTAGAATTTAGGCTAATTGATAACTAGTCCAATTTCTAATTTGTTTAACTAAAGCTTTTCTACAAAAAATATTCCTTATTTACTTGATTTTTATTTTTCTAAAGATTTGGTCTAATTGACCTCCTCATTTGGCTTTGATACAAAAATAAGAATGCTAAACAAAAAAGAAAGGATGCATAAATAATAATAAGAAAATGACCTAGTTCCCTTTCATTAAGACCGAAAAAATAATAAAACTAGATTGTAGAGAAAGGAGCCAAAAAAGCTTACAAAACAAGGAAATGTATTATATTAATCCTTGCAGAATATGCTTATAAAATGGGAATGTTTATAGGAGTGTTTTGAATGTTTTTCAAGAAAGGTGTCCGAAGAAAGGTTATTTAGAGAGTTTCTAGGAATTATGTTTTGTCTCTCGTGATTTTTTCCATGTCCTCCTTAAATGTACATCTGAGGTTTATATGCAATACTAATGAATCAGGCATACCCTCGTACTAGATTCTTTTTAAAGGATAAAAATGTAAAGGTACAATAAATAATACAATAATTTTTTAGAAAAATCTACTTTTTATATGGTACAATCATTTTGCTGAAAAAGTTTGCTTTAGTGAATTGTATTAGAATTATTTTTGGTAAAGTTGTCTCTTCATTATTTCTAGTCAAATTGTCTCCGGTGAAGGAATTTTTATAGGCTTTGTCATTCATTCTAGACTTCATCATTCAATCTTGAATGGTAAAAATGATTTCTTTAAACCTTTCTTGTCCTCTTCTCCTTTTGCCTTTAAGCTTCCATTGTAGAGCTTGATTTTCATATCTTTCTATGGTATCTATGACTTTACTTACTATAGGCTTCGATAATGCTTAATGATCTTGTGGAAAAATGATGTAAAACTTATTTTGGAAAATTATGAAATAATTTTGAGGTTGATCTATAATTTGAGCTAATTGATAATCTATCTAATTTCCAATTTGTTTAACTAAAGCTTTTCTACAAAAATATTCATTGTTTACTTAATTTTTATTTATCTGAAAATTTAGTCCATATGAACTCCTTATCTGGCTCGGATAAAAAATAAGCATGCTAAATAGAGAAAAAAGCATGCATAACTAATAATAAGAGAATCACCGTCCATTTCACTAAGATCTAGAAAATAATAAAATTAGAAAGTAGAGAAAGGAAACAAATAACTTACAGAACAAGGAAATGATAATGCTTCCAGAAGATGCTTACAGAAAGGGAATGTTTACAAGACTATTTTGAAAGTTTTTCAAGAAAAGCGTTTGAAGAAAGGATATTTAGAGAATTTCTATGACTTATCATTTCTGTCTCGTAATTTTTTCCATATCCTCCTTAAATGTATATCTAAGGTTTATATTGAATACTAATAGACTGGGCATACCCTTACATTAGATTCTTTTTAAAAGGTAAAAATGTAAAGGTATCTATATATACTAAATAGTGCAATAATTTTTCATAAGATTTTATTTTTGACATAGTGAATAGTATAATAATATTGCTAAAAAAGTATGCTTTAGTAAATAATACTCTTCATTATTTTTTGTAAAGTTCTCTCTTCATTATTTCTCTCAAAATTGCTTCCTAGCAAAGGTGAAGGAATCTTTCCAGCTTCATCATTCAATATTGAATAGTAAAATCTTTTTCTTTAAGCCTTTCTTATCCTCTTCTCCTTTTGTCTTTAAGCTTCCATTTCAAAGCTTGATTTTCATATCTTTCTATGGTATCCATAGCTTTAGTTTCTATGAGCTCCCATAAAGCTTGATGGTCTTGAGGAAAAATACTATAAAACTTATTTTGGAAAATTAAGAAATAATTTTGAGGTTGATTTGGAATTTAGGCTAATTGATAACCTATTCAATTTCTAATTTGTTCAACTAAAACTTTTCTACCAAAATATTCATTGTTTACTTAATTTTCATTCTTTTGAAGATTTGGTCCATTTGGCCTCCTTATTTTGCTCGGATAAAAAATAAGCATGCAAAAATAAGGATATCAAATAGAGAAGAAAGCATGCATAATTAAAAACAAGAGAATGACCCAGTTCCCTTTTGTTAAAACTTGAAAAATAATAAAAGTAGAAAGTAGAGAAAGGAACCAAATAACTTACGGAATAGAGAGATGTATTATGTTAATGCTTCTAGAAGTTGCTTATAGAAAAGGAATGTTTACAAGAGTATTTTGAAATTTTTTCAAGAAGGGTGTTTAAAGAAAGGATATTTAGAGAGTTTCTAGGACTTATCTTTTCTCTCTTTTTCCATCTCCTCTTACGTGTATAGGTTTATATAGAATACCAATAAACTAGGCATATTCTTGCATTGGATTCTTTTTTAAAAGATAAAAATGTAAAAGTTTTTGTGAATAGTAAATAGTGCAATAATTATTCAAAGGATTTAATTTTTGACATGCAATAATTTTGCTAAAAAAGTCTATTTTAGTTAATAGTACTATAATTATTTTTGGCGAAGTTGTCTCTTTATTATTTCAGGCAAAATTATTTCCTAAAAAAGGTGAAGGAATCTTTCCAAGCTTTGTCATTCATTCCAGACTTCATCATTCAATCTTGAAAAGTAAAAAACTATTTCTTTAAGTCTTTCTTGTTCTCTTCTCCTTTTATCTTTAAGCTTACATTGCAAAGCTTGAACTTTCTCGAGCTAAATAATTTTCATATCCTTCTATAGTACCCATAGCTTTTGTTTCTATAGGCTCCCATAAAGCTTTATGGTCTTAAGAAAAAAATACTATAAATTTTATTTTGGAAAATTAAGAAATAATTTTGAGGTTGATATGAAATTTGAGCTAATTGATAACTCATCCAATTTCTAATGTGTTCAATTAAAGCTTTTCTACAAAAATATTCATTGTTTACTTGATTTTATTTTTTTGAAGATTTGGTTCATTTGACCTCCTTATTTGGCTCTAATACAAAAATAAGGAGGCAAAAATACGGATGCTAAATAGAGAAGAAAGCATGCATAAATTACAAAAAGAGAATGACCTAGTTTCGTATTGCTAAGACCTAAAAAATAATAAAAGTAGAAAGTAGAGAAAGGAAGCAATGAACTTACAGAACATGGAAATGTATTATATTCATACCTCCAATATATGCTCGTAGAAAGGGAATATTTACAACAGTGTTTTGAATGTTTTTCATAAAGGGTATTTGGAGAGTCTTTAGGACTTATCTTTTCTCTCGTGATTTTTTTCGTATCCTCCTTAAGTGTACATTTGAGGTTTATATAGAATACTAATGGATTGAACATATACCTACATTAGATTCCTTTTAAAGGGTAAAAATGTGAAGGTTTCTGTCTACAATAAATCATTCAAGAATTTCTCAAAAGAATTTACTTTTTACATGGTGAATAATACACTAATTTTGCTTAAAGAATCTACTTTAGTGAATAGTACGAAATTATTTCTGGCAAAATTGTCTCTTCATTATTTCTAGTAAAATTGTCTCTTGGCAAAGCTGAAGGAATCTTTCCAAGCTTCGCCATGCATTCCAAACTTCATCATCTGATCTTGAATAGTAAAAACTATTTCTTTAAGTCTTTCTTTTCCTCTTCTCCTTTTGCCTTTAAGCTTTCATTGTAGAGCTTGGGCTTTCTTGAGTGAAATAATTTTCATAACTTTTTATGGTATCCATGGCTTTAGTTTCGATGGCTCTCATAAAGCACAATAGTCTTAAGAAAAAATATTGTAAATCTTATTTTGGAAAATTAAGAAATAATTTGGAGGTTGATTAAGAATTTAGGCTAACTAATAACTTGTCTAATTTCTAATTTGCTCAACTAAAGCTTTTCTACAAAAATATTCATTGTTTACTTAATGTTTATTTTTTTGAAGATTTGGTCTATTTACCCTCCTTATTTGGCTCTAATACAAAAATAAAGATAGAAAAATAAGGATGCTAAATATTGGCTAAGTCTCGAAAAATAATAAAAGTAAAAGTAGAGAAAGGATGCCAAAAACTTATAGAAAAGGGAGATGTATTATATTAATGCTTCTAGAATATGCTTATAGAAAGGATATTTGCAAAGTTTCTAGGACTAGTCTTTTCTCTCTCGTGATTTTTTCCATGTCCTCCTTAAGTGTACATCTAAAGTTTTTATAGAATACCAATGGGGTAAAAATGGAAAGGTTTCTACTTGCATTAAATAGTATAATAATTTTTCAAAAGAATATACTTTTTACACAATGAATAGTATATTAATTTCGCTGAAAAAGTCTATTTTAGTAAATAATACTAGAATTATTTTTAATAAAGTTGTCTTTTCATTATTTCTAGTATAATTCTGTCCTAGCAAAGGTGCAGGAATCTTTCTAGGCTTCATCATTCAATCTTGAATAGTAAAAAATATTTCTTTAACCTTTCTTGTCCTCTTCTCCTTTTGTCTTTAAGCTTCCATTGCAGAGTTTAAACTTTCTGAAGTTAAATAATCTTCATATCTTTCTATAGTATCTATGGCTTTGGTTTATATGGGATAGTCTTGAGAAAAAATATTGTAAATTTTATTTTGGAAAATTAAGAAATAATTTTGAGTTTGATTTGGAATTTGGGCTAATTGACAACCCATTCAATTTCTAATTTGTTCAACTAAAGCTTTCCAATAAAAATATTCATTGTTTATTGATCTTTATTTTTCTGAAGATTTGGTCCATTTGACTTACTTATTTGGCTCTGATACAAAAATAAGAAAGCAAAAATAAGGATGCTAAATAGAGAAGAAAGCATGCATCTGTCACAACCCAAAGGGGTGGTCAAGTTATGGCAATATCGCCATATAATATGGAAAGGTCCAAGATTAGGTATCGTTCTTGATCAAGAGCCTTTGGCGCACTACAAAAGGCATCACACAATCTCAACTTTCTCTAGGAAACCAGTGTCAAGTAATAATGAAGCATTTAATATAAAATTATGCCATAATATCTAAAATCCAACATAATCATAAATAAAGTTGGGGTATAAGGTTTCCCCTAGCATTAATTGTACAGAACCAAATTAAAGTAGTACTTATAGTCCATGGTACTTAACATACTAAAAATATGTAAATAACTTAGTGAGTCTAAATAATCTTTAAGTGATCTCTCATGCTCTCTTCTTCTCCTTAAGGCCCGACACCAACGAGAGGTCTTGTTGTAACAACAAACTATAAGGGGGTAAGTTATAACTTCTTAGTCAGTAACCTTCCTATACTACCGACAAACAAAAGGAAAGCAAGTAAATTAACACTCATGTGCAATGCAAACAAACATATGAAATGTAACATCATACACAGCCTGCCTTCGATTGTGCAAAGTACGGTATTATGCCCATCGTTGCTTAGGTTATGAAATATTTAAGCACGTCAAGACCTGGGTATGTACATCTATTGTCCAAGTGTAATCATCTATTATTTAATAGACCCAAAGCAGTAAACACAACTTAGCCTCAAGCAGAAGGCAACACTCTCTAGAACTAAGTAGATCCCAAAGGTTAAGGTAAGAACATATCATACAAGTACGTCATGCAAATACATCAGAAATAATAAAATTAGATCCAACATGCATGATCTCCCACTCCGTTACGTAATGTTGACACCCTATACAGATAATGTATAAACATGTAATGCATGGCCAATTATTAGTAAAATCTAATAATTATTATTTCGATTCACAGGTAACCAACCAATTATACATAGCAAACAATCCAAGCCCTAATCACTAATGTAGCATCCAATTCGTAATTCATATGTATTATAATTTCTTAGCAAGCAAGTGCATATAAATCAAACACATGCATATAATCTCAACCCCAAACAAGTTCATTCTTACATATATATATATATATATACACAATTGAAGAGTGCTCCACACTACAACCACAAGCAAGATAAGATAAGGGTCAATATACCTACTTTGCCATGACATCTAATATTCCCAATAATCCTCGACTACGACAAACTTCAAGTCCTTGTCACCTGAAGAATAGATTTAAAGTACATATGTATTCTACTCGTACTAACTACCTAGGTTTTCTTGCTCTATATCCTTGTTTTAACTGTTTTCATATTTTGAAAGTAGTTTCTTCATTTTAGCTATGTTTTTAGTGATCTTATAGTCATTTTTTATCGTTTTCGAGTGTTCTTCCGCTCAATGAGGTCACCATTAGGCTTTTGGATTAGCAAATTTTTTATTTAGACCTTCATTACTTCTGGTAAAGTTGTCTCCTCATTATATCTAGCAAAATTATCTCTTAGCAATGGTGAAGAAATCTTTCCAAGCTTCATCATTCATTCCAAACTTCATCATTCAATCTTATATAGCAAAAAACTATTTCTTTAAGCCTTTCTTGTCCTTTACTCCTTTTGTCTTTAAGCTTCTATTGTAGAGCTTAAACTTTCTTGAATGAAATAATTTTCATATCTTTCTATAGTATCCATGGCTTTAGTTTCTATGGGCTAGCATAAAACTTGATGGTCTTAAGAAAAAATACTATAAATCTTATTTTGGAAAGTTAAGAAATAATTTTGGGGTTAATCTAGAATTCGAGCTAATAGATAACATATCTAATTTCTAATTTGTTCGACTAAATCTTTTCCACAAAAATATTCACTGTTCATCTAATTGGTAAAGTTGTCTATTTATTATTTCTAGCAAAATTTTCTCATGGAAAAGGTGAAGGAATCATTCCAAGCTTCATTATTCATTCTTAAATGGAAAAAATTATTTCTTTAAGCCTTTCTAGTCCTCTTCTCCTTTTGTCTTTAAGCTTCCATTGTAGAGCTTAAACTTTTGTGAGAAAAATAATTTTCATATCTTTCTTTGATATTCATGGCTTTAGTTTCTATAGGCTCCCACAAAGCTTGATTGTCTTGAGAAAAAATACTGTAAATCTTATTTTGGAAAATTAAGAAATAATTTTGAGGTTAATTTGGAATTTTGGCTAATTGATAACTTGTCTAATTTCAAATTTGTTCAACTAAAGCTTTCTTACAAAAATATTAATTGTTTACTTGATTTTTTTTTTCTAAGGATTTGGTCCATTTGCCCTCCTTATTTGGCTCCGGTAAGAAAATAAGGATGAAAAAATAAAGATGCTAAACAAAGAAGAAAGCATGCATAAATAATAATTATAATAAGAGAATGACCCAATTCCCTTTAGCTAAGATCTAAAAAATAATAAAAGTAAAAAGTAGAGAAAGAAAGCAAAGAATTTACAAAACAAGGAAATATATTATATTAATGCCTCTAGATTATGCTTATAGAAGGAGAATGTTTACAAGAGTGTTTTGAGTGGTTTTCAAGAAGGGTGTTTGATGAAAGGGTATTTTGAGAGTTTTTAGCACTTATCTTTTCTCTCTTGTGATTTTTTTCATATCCTCTTTAAGTGTACATCTAAGGTTTATACAGAATATCAATAAACTGGGTATACCCATGTATTGAATTTTTAGGATAAAACTACTAAAAATACCTGAACTTTAATATTTTTTTTTATTTTAATACCTAAGCTTTAAATTTTTTCATTTTAGCATCCCAACTTTTCAAATGAAATAAATTAGTATTTTTGTTATAACAGCCATTATAAAGAATACTTATTTGTTTCACTTAACAAAGTTGAAGTACCAAAATAGAATAAAATAAAATATAAAGTTTGAGCACTAAAACGAAAATAAAATGAAAGTTAATATATTTATATTATTATTCTAGTATTTTACAATAACACATTATAACAAAGATATTAATTTGTCTTATTTAAAAAGTTAGGATACTAAAATGAAAAAATCAAAAGAATCTACATTTTTCAAAGCTTGAACTTTCTTAAGTGAAATAATTTTCATATCTTTCTATGGTATATATGACTTAAGTTTCTATGGGCTCCCCTAAAGCTTGATGGTTTTGAGAAAAAGTACTATAAATCTTATTTTGGAAAATTAAGAACTAATTTTGAGGTTTATCTAAAATTTGAGCTAGTTGATAACCTGTTCAATTTCTAATTTGCTCAACTAAAGCTTTTATACTAAAATATTCTTTGTTTATTTAATTTTTATTTTTCTGAAAATTTAGTCCATATTACATCATATCTAAAGCATTTTTGGAAGAATGGAATAAAAAGTAGAGATGCCACTGGGCGAGTTATTATAGGGTTTTAAATCCACCCGATCTACTAAAAACCCTATAAGATTTGACCTTATAGGGTTTTGGGTTAAGTTCTAGAAGTGGTTCTTAAACCCTATAGAGTTTCGGATTGAGTTTTGAGATTTAAAAAAAACCTGATAGAAAACTTAAACCTGATTAAAAATAATAATATGATATTAGTAATTTAGTATTAACTGTAAATGATAAAACAAAATAATTAATAAGAAATATCTTGTCTCTTTCATGCTTTGTCTTTCGAGAAAACCTTAGCCTCATCTCTTTCTCTCTTTTACATTTTTTGTGACTCTCATCTCTCGCTTTTACTTTCTCTCTCAGCCAGTCAACCACACTTCTCAATTTCCATCCTTCTCCTTCTCATTAATCATGTATTAATTTAAAATAAAAAAAAAGTTGGTTTAATCTTGAATAATTATACACCATTTGTTTTATTATTGAAAACAATTCATACACTATTTGCTTTAACTTTTTGTATACACTCACAAATCAATTTTTTAAATGTTTTTTAGTATTTACAAGTCAGGTCAGGTTTTTAATGTATTTCACAAAACCCTATAGAGGTGGGTTCTAAAAATAGGGTAAAAACCTTGTAGGGTACCCTATAGGGTTTTAGGAAGCCTTATAAGGTAGAAGGTTAGGTTCTGGTTTGGGTTTCACAAGATTCGTTCTGAACCTACATCGATAGCACCCTTAATAAGAAGTTATTTTTACACAAAGTATCCTTCCTCTTTTTGAATGATCATAACATGATGTAATTATTTTTACTACTTCTTTAATCCACCTTCTTTATGGCATGCTTTTATTATTCCTACTTTTGTAAAAACAATTGTCTCACAATCAGTCCTTATTAAGATATTGGTTTTATTAATTAAAAATAATCTTAAACTATTTAATCCATAAATTACTATAAGAATCTCCATATCTATACCACTGGTTAATCTTTTTTCCCTAAACATACCACTATTATATCTACAAACTTCCTTTTTACTTTTTGGGGTGTATTTTTGAGGTTTTCTTTTTCAAACTGCTCCCATATATTTTCACAACTATCTATTTCTACAATTACATTGTCAATGTCTAATGGTAACCTTAAATTTGGCAAGTCTTTTACCAATTCTTTTATTTGTCTTACCTAAGCTCTTATATGTTTAAAGGTTTAAAATTGTTGGTTTTCTGATATAATTGTTTCATATATTTTCTTAAATTTTCTATAAATGATCTAGCATAATTAATTAATCCTAAAAATTCTTGTGAAATCTTTCTGTCAAAATCTTCATTAAATTCTAAGATCTCTTTTGAAATATGAGGTTGTAGTTTGTTTTCCCATTTCCTATTTCTACTCTTAGGAATTCTATTTTTTTTTTCTATAAAATTAGGCTTTTTTACTAATTTAAACTATTCCATTTTTAAGAAATTCAAATAAAATTATTTTTAAATGGGATATATGTTCTTTTTGATTTTAGAATATAGTAAAATATTATCTATATATACACAAACAAGGGGATATTTGGAAATATCTCATTCATCTTCCTTTTGAAGGCTAAATGAGCATTTTTTAATCCAAACGACGTAACTAACCACTCAAAGTATCCTAATGGGCATGTGAAAGCTATCCATGGAATGGATTCTTTATGCATTCTAATTAGCCAAAATCCTAATTTACAATCCGATTTACGAAAAATGTTACTACTTTATACTCTATTTATTAAATCTGTTTTGTTAGAAATGTCATATGCATTCGTCTTTGTATTATCATTTAGGTATCTATAATCTATTACCATTCTACTCTTACCTCTAACTATTTTAATCACGACTCTAAGGGTTGCCTAGTTGTAACTAGTTGCCATATATCGTACAAAAAATCGTAGATTGTTTTCCCTTCCAACGATCTTTTATATGACATATAAAACTACTACTACAACCAGTTATCCAAAAGTTATACAAACAACGATAATATCATAACATATACATATTAATGTAAAATTTAATAAAGTAACGTCATCATATAGTAATATAATATCTTAAGTCTCAAAATACTAATAAATAAGCTATAGTACCAATTTACAGTAACAAAGTAAGTTACCTTATATAGCTACTAAGCAAAATATCCCAAAAGTTTTAATTGAGAATCTGATATATATACATTCACTAAACTCTCTTTTTCTACACTCATAATTCCAAAATTCCTAAACTAACCTTAAGCATGCCTCAACCAGATACACTAAATAGATCCTCTTACATCAAAAATAGTGTAAGTTATAAAGCTTAGTAAGTTATCCTTCAACTATATAAACAAGCAAGTTATTCAAGCATTAATTACAATCATATGAACGCATGGTTAAGCAGAATGCTACATAAATATATACAGTTAACTAAGTACTATATACAACTCAGATTTAACCTCCTCCGAAGTCAGGATTAGAGAATACACGGCACTAATCAGATCCGGATATCATATCAAAACTTATATATCTACAAAAGTTCACGTTTCATATTCAAGAAAAAATAGTTCATTAAATTTTAGTTTTAAAAACTAAGTTCCGAATATGATTATAAGTGGGCTCCCGCAATCCATATTCATTCCTAAACGGAGGCCTCTAGATACGACTCTTAGCTAAGTGGTTAGTGCTTTCAATGCCTAGTAATCTTGCAAGCTAGGTTAAAGTCATATTATACATGCGTACTATACTAAACACTTTAATTCAATATATAGATATCAACTCTTGTTACCTTCGTATAATGTGACGGCCGGAATATTTACAAGGTGATGCATGCTTATGCATGATACAATTTAATTTAATACAATTAAGTATACTTATGTCCAATTATTAAGTGACCAACCAATATCACAAATAATCAAATTCTCTAAAGATATCTGAAATGCAACATCAATTAGTTATCATAATTTCAACTATTTTCACACTAGGAACAAGCAACATCAATCACATGCGAATCCCAAAACCCTACACATTAATAAGATTATCAATAATATTTAAACTTCACTACACAAACACAAACAAGCATGAAATCATTAGGAATAATCACTCGGCCATAATAAATCTTAGGGATTGTATTAATTGGCAGGGAGATCAATATCCTCATCGAGATTAACTGATAATTGAGAAATAGAAAATATAATAAGTATCTAAGTGAGATAATTATTCTACGTAAGTATTTATCTAAAAATCTATCTAAGTTTTCTATTTATTTTATATAATTTTTAGATTTGAGCTTTTTCTTTAATTACATGTAACTTTTTTGTTTTAACTCCGATTTTTATAAACTTATAGTCAATTTTTATCATTTTCAAACTTACTTTCACATAGCAGGGTCCGTTTTGGATGTTGGAATTCATATTTTTCATTATGAGCCTAAAATGTTACAAATTTAGTTATTTTGGCCAAAATGTTTTTATTTATCATTTTAAGCTTTTCTTTATTGATTTATGATTTAATTAATTTCTAAATTTTATATTTTTGAAATATTTTTATTTTTGGGTCCATTTTGTAATAATTTCTTTATTTCACAATTTTAAGCTTAAATGACTAATTATATCACTTTTTGTCATTATTGTAATTTTCTAATTAATTAATTAATTATCATTTTTGTCATGATCTTAAGGGAGGTCTAGTAAGTTGCCTAAAATTTTTATATCATATGTACACTTATAAAATAAAAACTACCTTGCAAGTTAAAAATTGCAAGACTTTAAATAATAATCACTATAGTTTTCGATTTTTAATTTATTAACTTACTGTAAAATATCTGACATTTCACAATTTCTTAAAACCATAGAGAATCAATATCCCCTACCAAATAATAAGATTAGATAAATCAACTTTATAAATTATAAAAAATAATAAATTATATATAATCCTAACATATAAGTATTTTCTACATAAAATATTTCTATACTAGCTATACACTTCTTATTTAACTCTAACATTATCAAACCTATCATCGATTTTCACTCAATACTCGAAATTCATCTTAGTCTCAACTTAAATGAGCTTACAAGAAAAACTATAGGGAAATGAACATACCGTAACTTAACGAGTTCATTCCTTACCACTATCATTTAAGCAAGTAATCAAATATTATTAAGACACATGTAATACATCAAAAGGATGCATACATAGTAAATGCAAGCAACACATTCAAAGGAGTCTGAAACTATAGAAAGTATAAATTTACGTCATCTACACATCAATTATTTCTCGTACTTACCTATACGGGGCGCCTCACCTTAACTGCATGAGGCTGCCTAAAGGCATCATCCCTTCAGACGATACTCAATTATTACTATAGCCAATAAAAAAAATACCAATCCAAATAGGTGGATCCCAATTAAGGCCATCCACCATAATCAATCACATCTAAGGCCCCTTGAGTACAATAAAGTGAGCCCTCTCATTATCAAAATATATCAAAGGCCCTACAGGCACAAATATGTGTATTCTCTCGCTATTAAAATATATCAAAGACCCCATAAAGATAACTATGTGAGTCCTCTTGGTATCAATTGGAAATACTCTACTAGCTTTGTCTCAATGATAAAAATATCATTAACAAACATTACAAGTACTCATAGAAATCATATTAGAATTTGTTTAAGATTAGGAAAACGTTTTTTTCAAAAATAGTTTTTTCAAAAATCTGCAAAGTTAGTATTTTTGAGTTATAGACATTCAATAAATATAACAGATTATTTTTATCAGATATTTATATTTACCAGTTTAGGAAGGTGATCACACGGATAATAACATACCGGTAAAACAATCATTCAAATACACAAACAATAACAATCAGCAAAACATCAAGCAAATATCATGCATAAGCAAAAAGCAGACCATTAGAACTCCTTCACCTAAATTAATACTCACTTTCTAAGCCTTTAAAATTCTCAAAACTTGATAATTGAGTACTTAAAAGATAATAAAACTTATAAGTGTTTAGAAAAGTTAGGCTCTTCAGTTAACTATTATCTATTATAGTTTGTCTAATTTTCCACTATAACTCAAGCATGGCATGAACATGATTTAACTTAAATATTTTATCTATTGTTCTTGGTTCATTTTAATCTTTAGTGGCATATAACCTTTTTCATTGTAACTCTAATTTTATGATCTTATAGTTTTTAGATGTATTTTGATATTATGAGGTCCGTTTTAAAAGTTGAAACTTGCATTTTTCATTATGTGTCCAAAATGTTATGAATTTAGTTATTTTGGCTCAAATAACTTTATTTATCAATTTTGAGCTTTCTTTAGTTTTTTATGATTTAATTAATTTTCTAAATTTTATATTTTGAAATTTTTTTTATTTTTTAGGTCTATTTTACATTAATTTCTTTATTTCTTCATTTTAAGCTCAATTTACCAATTATGTTAATTTTGTTATTATTTTAATTTTCTAATTAATTAATTATTATTATTTTCCTAATTTGTAGTTTAATTGGATATTTTAAAAAAATTCTTGATGTAACACTTTCTCATTAGTCCATGTGGCAATTTTGTCATTTTTTCCTAATTTTTATATTTCTCGAATTTTGTATTATTATTATATACATATATATGTCATTATAATTTATTAATTGTTATATATGGGCTTCAACTTCTCCTTTATGGTTTTGACCCATCTTATATCTATATGTATAAGTATCTATTTTATGTTATTTTAAATAATTATAATATAATTATGTATGTACTTATATTTATATATATACATGTATTTATACTTATACTATAGTAATACTATGCATATGTTTATACATGTACATCTACGTATATACATGTATTTATACTTTTAATATATTACTATTATACGTAAATTTATACATGTATGTATATGTATATTTATTTTTTAAATATATTTTTAAGGAAATTTGATATAATACATATATATGCTTATATACTTTTCGATTTACTTATATATATGTATAAATATTTAGTTTACATTATGTATATGTTTATTTACATATTAGAGTACATGTACATATATATATATAGGCGCATGTGCATGTATATGTATATATTTTGTATTTTGTTACTTATTTACATATACATGTATTCACACTACTTTCTACTATAGTCCATATATTTATACTTCATATATGTACATATACTATGCATATATATAAACCATACAAGTATGTATATGCTTAACTAAGTATATATATAACATATACATGTACTTACATATACTTAAGGATATACATATACATATACAAATACTTAAATATAAAGAAATAAAGTTCTTGACATCATCATTTTCATTACAAAAGGCTAAATTACATGTAATTCCTAATACACATGTTATACTTAAACATATATGAACATAAGAAGGAAAATATACAACTTAAATTACAAAAGATAATTAAAATATATAAAGAAAACCTTTGTTTATATGGTCTTTGAAGCTCTTAAGGATGTTGTTGCCTAATCCCCTTTAAAATTGATAAAATTCTAGTGTTGAAATTGAAGTGTTGGTGAGGATTTCTTTTGATTGGTAGTTGTGGAAAAAAACAAAGGAAGAAGATGGAAATGGGAGAGAGATGTGTATCGGCCAAAAAAAAAAAAA
>JAMXBB010000009.1:105478119-105507655 GCA_024138015.1 Lumnitzera littorea | reverse complement strand
AAAAGAAGAAGAAAAAATAAAAAATAATAGGTAAGTAAAATTATTTTTGTAGTATAGATGTATATTATATGGTATGAACATGTATATATGTAGTATTTATATTGTATTTTAGTAAATATAACATTACCATTACATGTATTTATGCATAAGTAATTAAATTAAGATATATATGTATGTATAAAGATATGTATGTAGACATGTATGTACATAGGTATAATATACGGTAGGTGTATATAGTATGTATTTATAAGATTACATATAATATGTATTAAGTATTTTTACAAAATAAGTTAGATGTATATATATATATATACATGTAAAACACTTATGGATGTATATATGTATACAAATTTATTTTCATATGTATATATATATGAATATGTAGTCGTATAGTATGTATAAGTATTTGTATATTATATATATTTATATATTCGGTAGTTATATATTTATGTACACATGTAAATTATATTTTATATACATATGAGTTTACCTATGTGTAGAAATAAAAAAAAATACATGAATATATGTATGTATACATAAGAGTATGTCAAATAAGTATTTATTGTTTTCATAAAATAAACATATACATATATTTACATATGGCGTATAACATATAGTATATATATGTAGTATACCGAATATATATATGATATAATACTATCTACTAACTAAAATAAATTTATAATTATGTGAGTAAGTATATATATATATATTACCGTAAATTAGAAATTTCTCATTAAAGTAAATTATAAAATTTAGTAACTATAGTATAAATCTATATATATATATGTGTGTGTGTGTGTGTGTGTCGTGAAATATAAATGAGTAATAAGAAAATAATGAATAATAATAAAAAATATAAAATAAAATAAAAATAATAGCAATAATAATAATAATAATTGTAATAAGACTAAAATCTCAAAAATAGAAAAAGTATGCTTAAAATAATAAAAATATCAATTATATGATTTAAATAATTAAATCATAAATATATTAAGAAAAAGCTAAAATTTTATATTTTATAATTTTTAAACTAAAATAATAAATTTTGTGATATTTTTATATCATAATTCAAATTGCGAGTCACAATGTCTAAAACGGACCTTGCTCGAAAAAATACATTCGAAAACGATCAAAATAAACTATAAGTTTATAATGATCTGAACTAAAACGAAAAAGTTATACACGATTCGATAAAAAACTCGAATCAACAATTTCACGTAATTAGGTGAAGTAAACCTTACAAATTACGATACAATTTAGCTTTAAATTCCCAAGCTTACAAATTTGTATTATTCTTAAGTGATTTTAATATAGACCCTGATTTGCCACCAGATTACTACGACTCTTGAGTCGGCTATAATTAAGTGAGTTTTTCCTAATTATTCCATACTTGTTTGTATTTGTAATTAGTGAATATAAGTTATAATCAATAAATGAATGTGTATGGGGTTGGGTTATACTTATGTATAATAATTATTGTTAATGGTGAATTTACTTTAAATTACAATAATGTATTGATTGTTGCATAGTAGATTCATTAAGAATTGATTGTTTATGACTTAAAATAATCACTGAATAAATAAAACTTAATTTTATTCAACTAGAAAAGTTAACTTGGATCATGCATAATCATGTACTACATAACTAATTCCGGCAGTCACATTACACGGAGGTAGTGAAATGCCATATTTTGGTTAATTATTAATTGTTATAGATTTCGTATGGTGCACACGTACGATATGACCTTACCTTAGCCCGCGGTATGACTAGGCGTTAGAGGTACCAACTGCCTAGCTAAGGGTCGAGTCCAAAGGCCTTCGTTTAGGGGTGAGTGAAGGCTGCGTGAACCTACTCACAATCATATGTAGAACTCGTTTTGATAGAACTAATAATGGATATACCATTATATTTTAAATACGAAATGCGGAGTTTCGTTATGAGATAAGTTATAATATGATACCTAGATTTAACTGTACTGATATATCTCCAACCCTAACTTTGGAAGACGTTAAATTTGAGTTGCATGTAGTACCTGGTTACCTGCATGTATTTGTTTGGTATACTAATTGTCATACATTCATTTGATTAAACTTAATTATTATATAACTTAATTGTTGTATGGTTGAGGGAAATTATCTTACTAAGCTAGTTAGCTTATACCCTTATAGTCTTCTTTCGCAGGTTGAGTTATCTGTGAAGTCGGGCCGTCACATGCCCGAGGTTAGTGTTCTACACGGGGTTAATGTAGGAGTTGGATGTGATCAGAAAGTACTTTTGATAGTTTATAGAGCTGAATATGTAATCAAGTAATACTGGTTTGACTTAAGATATGTTTTAGACTTCTTATTTGTAAATTCTTATATAAATAAACTGTGTTATGTTTCTATAATTTACTATTTATCATGAAATGATATTGCTTATGCTTACACACTCTTGGTAGTTAATTATAGCTGTAACCTTGTGTATCGTATAAAAGGGTCATTGATTGTAAGGGAATTCAATCTACAATCCTTTTTATGGTATACGGCGACTGCCGCGACTGCCACGACTAGCCCCCTCGGGTCATAACACCTACATAATACTACATGTGGCACCCTGCATGTATATATGTATATATATTTATATTATATAATTTCTTTCCTTCTTAATTTGAATATATATATTTTTAAGTATTACGATATAGTATATTATATATTACCTATATGTGTTTTGTTTAATTAAATATATTAACTAAGTATTTTATTACTATTATACCTAACTAAACCCCAAATATAACTACACTACAATCAATTCCATTACTCTAATCAATGCCCCAACCCACTTTAATATATTTTCTACCCCTTAAAAAAAAAAAAGGAAGGAGATAGTACGTTTGCTGCCCAAGAAACCCCCATTTCGTTCCCTAATACCCAACCCTATCCTTTAACCTAAGACCCTATGATAAGATAATAGAAAGACATCAACACCCCCTAACCCACTTACCCTACCGCTAACCGCCCCACCTAACCTATCAATTGGGTAGCTTATCTCCCTTTTCCAAAAGTCTTAGTTTCTAATTTTTGAAAACTAAACCCTCCTTCTCTTACACTCAACTCTCCTCTCTATCTCCCTTCCATCCTTCTTCTTCCTTTCATTTTCTTCATCTTAGAAAAACAATACAACATATCCAAAAAAAACGCCTTCCAACTCTACCGGCAATCCTCACTATACTAATTCCGTAATGCCTTAGGAAGGAACCTAGTAGTTTTACCTAAAATCTTCATATTACGTGTGTACTCATGATATAAAAATTGCCTTACAAGTTAGAGGTTGTAGACTTTAGCTGGAGAGTTTCTAAGGGTGCTTATTCATTTTACATACATCTACTTAACTATATATACATATATATATATATATTTATAAGTGATCCAACAATCCATAATTACTAAAATTATAAAAAGTCAGAATCACCTACCAAACAATAAAAAAATGTATCTATATTTCAACAATCATGAAGCCAATAGACACTTTTAAAAGTTTAATTCAACTATCCTACTTGCTTTTCTAAACTTATCGTTCTACTTTTTCAGCTTACTGAAGCACTTTGCACTCAAATCCTAACCTAGCCCCAATTTTGTATGACCTGCAAAAGAAATTATTAAAGGGTAAGCTACATCCAACTTAGTGAGTAACCTTCCTACCTTACCATCAGGAAATGACAAGCAAGTTATTTATCGAACATATGAATGCATGATCAAGCATATGTAATGCAAACAGTATATACAGTCAATTGGTAACTGTATACAGTACAGTTTTAACACCTACCGTTGCTTGGGTTAGAAAGTATTTAGGCATATTAAGACCCAGGTATCCACGTCCAATACAAAATCTCTAAACAATATAACCACCCTTAACAGTAGACATGACTTAACCTCAAGTAGAAGGCGGCACTCCTCGAAGTCGAGTCATTCTCAAAGATCGAAGGAAAAGCATATCGTACGAAATATGTCATACGATAAACAATCACAATACATACTATCAATATGGATCCATCCAAGCATGATCTCCCGCTCTATTACGTGATGCTGACGCCCTTTAACTCATGTTATAAAATATAATGCATGTCCAGTTTAATTAGAGGTCGAATATTTATTAATTTCGGATTCATAGGGTGGTTAAACAAGTATATTCTAAACACTCTAATGACTTACGTTATAGTGTAGCAAACAAGAGTGTTTCAAATATCTTAGGATATTTTACAAGCATTATTCAACCAAAACAAGCATACACAAGTTCCCATATACCCCAACATGCATCAAATTCAATTATCATATATAATTAGATAATGTACTAACTATAAGCACAAAATAGAGTAAAATAGGGAGTGATATACTCACTCAACTTGAAGTATAGTATTCTTAGTAATCTTTAATAGTCTCAAACTTAGTATCGTAAATCACCTGAGTAAGGTAATTAAAGTAAATAAAACTCATCTTAAACATAATCTATTCACTAGCCTAGCTATAATTTTCCTATTTCTGCTTATTTCGTATCTTTGCCATAACTTTCTCCTTTTAAGTCGGAATTTCGTGTTCTTATAGTTGATTTTTATAGTTTTTGAGTGTTCTTTCAATTTGTGAGGTTATTTTTAGGCTTTTGGATTAGCAAGGTTTCAGTTTGGGCTTAGTTTTTGCCTTTAAGCTTAGCTTTTGATTTTGGACCTTATACTTAATATTTTGGGCTTCTTTTTAAGTATTTTAAGTGGACTTTTCTGCCTAATACTTGAAATTTTCACCTTAGGCTTTGGTGTTGCTCTTATGGGCCATTTTTACTACTTAAAGGCCATAGCTTGCTAAGGGGCCTATAGGAGATGGCTTTAATAAGCATTTGGACTCAATGGGCCCTTTATATTTTATTTTATGAGTCTATTAATTTAAGGATCAAATTTGATCACTAAGTTATTGGACTTTATTATTAGTTTTTTAAGGGCTTTTAGGCATAGCTTATATTTTAGGGCCTCAAGCCTAACTCTACTTATTATTTTGGCCTTAAGCCCACTAAAAGCCTTAAGATAAGTCCATTTTCTATTAGAATTCAAATCTGTTTTATTTATTTATTTATTTATTGGGCTCTTAATCATATTTTTAAGGCCCTAATCACTAACTAAGCTAGTTTAAGCCTAATTTGAATTTTAGGACCCTAAACTTAATTCTAACTTATTCCAATGGGCCAAATATCCTAATAAGTCCATTAAATAACCCATTTTACTAAGTGTTTCAGATTTGGTTCTTTCCGTTAATGGGGTTTCTAACACTAATCCTAAGGCCTTAATTGTTAACTTAACTAGTTTAGGCTATTAACTCATCATTGTCCTACTTAACTTGACTAATTAAGTCTTAAACCATACTTAACACTAAATAATTATGTTATTAAGCTAATAAATCAAAATTTACAAATTTGAAACTTTCATGAAAGTGATAGCAAAGTAGGGTTTTTTCTAGGCTTTCCTTCAACTTATTTCATCTAATACTTATTCTAGTGTGTTTCTTGTTTTAATTATATTTTTGCTTGTTTTAAGCTAACAATATCACATAACATAGCGAAAACAAGATGGATACTTATCATGGAAGGGGGTAGCATGGATGGTACTTAGAGTTTCATGGAGTTTTAATCAATATCCTTTCTAGTTATCTACATAAAACTATCTCATACACCACTATAATATAAATAGCAAACTAGCTAAGTGCATAAATGAATGTGCAATTATAAGGCTCTAAAATGATGTGTATGTGATTATAACATATTTATATAGTACTTCTAATCTTAAACTCTGAAGATATTTTAGGTATAACTTATGTGAACAAGAAAATCAAGTCTGGTGAGTTTTACCTTAGGCTAGCTTACATAAGTTTCAAGTTTTCCACTAAAAAACAAATTCAAAACTTACTTCTTTGAGGGCAAATGTTTTTTAATAAGAAACTAAGGTATGTGTGTGGCCTTTTGGTGGTGATGGTTTATCATATGGTGGCGTATAGCGGTGACTTATCATTTGGTCTTTTGGTTTTTGTTTAGGTTTCTTGAAAGTATTTCTTAGGGTTTTCTATGCATAAAGAATGGTATCAAATGAGGGTTTTAGAGAGGTGAAATTACAGATATTAAAGGTGGATTAAAGAGGACAAGATGTAGCTATTTTGAGATAAAGGTACATGGTCCCCCCCTTAGTGTTATTGTACCTTATTTGCTTTTTGCCAAATAAGGGGGGATTTTATCTCTTAAAGGACAAGTGTCCTTTAATTCCTAATTAATCTTTTGTCCTTTATTCTTAATTGAGTTTAACTTATTACTAATTAAGATGTAATGAGAGTTGGTAGATGAATTAAAGGGTACTTATGCTAATTAATCATGATTATACTTAATTAAGCAATTTAGGCCTAATTAGGGTGTAACTACGATCATGCCATATTTTATCGCTTTAATTAAATTCATTAACCTATATTACTTCCTTTGTTAGAGTCCTTCATTATTTGGGACCGATTAAGGTTTTCAAAACGCGTATGAGGCTAACGATTTAGGGTTTCTTAACGATTGGAGAAATTATTTGCGATCAGAGAATAGTTTAAGGGTATACTTAGGGTTTATTACTTGAATTAAGGTTTTAGACTTTCAATTAAGGTTTTACTTAGTATATTGATACTTTTCAATCATTTTAAGGTTTCTCACATGTTAAGGGTTTTACGCATACGATTAAGGTTTTAGGGTTTTACTCTCTTAAGGGTTTTCGACTTTATTACTTAAGGTTTATAACTTATTATTTAAGGTTGAATCATTTAATTTATGGATTTTATTATTATATATTGAGTGGTTCTAAGGATTACTTATTAAATCTTGTATCTGACTTCGAGTTCAAATTCAAAAGTTTACGAGGTTCATATTGTCTTCCCTTGACTTTATATGATCAATCACTCTTGACTTATAGTTAATTATGATGTAAAACCTTGATCAGCAAATCAAGGTGTAATTAAGTTTCTTAATCTTAATTACTCATATACTTGACACAGATTAGGTCCATTTTAGGCCTTAATGTGTCAAATTAAGTTGTTTAAGTCTATTGGGTCATCTTCTCTAATTATTTTAAGGAATTGAGACGATTATTGTTATTCAAGTACATTTTAGATAGCAGATTAGAGTTTTAGGGAAATGAAGTGATTAGTCTCTGATTAATGAATAGTCTTACTATTTAATTAGAGTATACTAGTTGGATTAGGGTTTTCAACCGTAGATTAGGGTTTTACAATTTAAAGGCTCGCTTATATTAGGGTTTCATTTAGGATTTTCATGTTCGAAGGTTCATTTAAGGGTTATAGTATTCATTTTAAGGTTTTAAATTCATTGTTAGGGTTATCTATATTAATATTCATTTTTGGCTTAGCTTACCCTTTATCGATTTCAGGAAACTCTCATGGGCTTTGACTATCGGTCTTTTTCCTATTAAGGTTTGGGGTTAGTTTCGTTAGATTAGGTTGACCTTGAGAGTTAACTATTGGGTTAGTTTCGTTAGATTAGGTTAACCTTAGAAGTTAACACTAGTTATTAGCATTTGTTTATAAGATTTTAAGGCTTTTGAGTGTAGGAGTCAAACTAGGTTTAAGACTACCATTTGGGATTTTAGGGGTTTGCATTAGGGTTTTTGAGCATAGCTTCTTAGATTCAGGGTTGGTTATCTTACCAACACTAAGGGTATCTTTTAAAAAAAAACTTATTAACTTTCAATCTCTTATTTAGGAAGTTGGCGGGGATTACATCCTCCCCCTATGGATACACTTTCTTTTCTTTCTTTTACTTGTCTCTACCACTAAAACCAAGAACACTCCTCTACCATCCTCTCTAGGCAAATGCATAGCTAGAACAAGTTGTAAGAGCTCCTTAACCAAGCTAAGAGTAATGATAATATTTTCTTTTTTTTTTCCTTTTTTGTATACTTTGCAATTATTCTTATGTAATATTTTCATGTACAAGTAGATATTAAGACATTTGTTCATGTAAAGTTGCTTTCCATATAATATAGTACATATTACGTGTATGCGTATTCTTTTCCCCTCTTTTGTAATTTTAATTTTCTTTTTTTTTCTTCTTTTTCCTTCTCTTTTTTAGAGCTATATATGTATATATAACTAGATTTGTACAAAAATATGTGTATTTAGGTATGTATGAATATATATTTTGATTACACATATGTAATATATATATACACTATGAAAACAATACATAAATATATGTACAATACGAAAATACCAAATTATACATATATATACATATACACACTTACGTCACATGTTTTGTATATATATATATATTATTTTATTTTATTTCCTTTATTTTCCTAGGTTAAAAATAAAATACACAATAATATATACACTTATGTGTATATATGTGTGTGTGTGTGTGTGTGTGTGTGTGTGTGTGTGTATGTATTTCAAGAATATTGCATTTACACATGTATATACATATATATACAAAAATTTTAATGTAAACACAAATCTACATATATGTGCTTGCATACATTATATATATATATATATACTTCATTTCATTTTCATAAGTTCCAAGTATAAATATATATAATAATATCAATGTTTATGTATATATCCATATAAATTCTAAATATACATATACATACTTGTAGGTATTTTGTTTTCTTTTTAGAAATATAATAATAAATACAGAAATATATATATATACATATATGCATATACAGTCAAGACATGTTGTTTAGGATCTATTTAATTATTTTATATTATAATACATTAAGATGACATTATAAATTGGTAAAATATATATAATAAAACCAACAAAACCTTTTTCTAAAAAAAAGGTCCCAAGAAAGCTTCAAAGCATGCTACAGTCAACATTACAATTTCTAACCTAAATAGTAATTTTATGAAAAATAATAATTATAGAGTAATCTAGAATATTTATTATAATAATACTAAGAACAATTAGTAAATTGGGGTCTAAGTGTATTAATTTGTAAAAATAATATAAAATGGACATAGGAACCTGCTAAAACCCACAAATAGACCCGATTGAGATGAAAAAGTGTATATATAAATTTTATTTAATTAAATTAGGAAATAAAATGTATAAATAAGCTAGGCCCATAGGTTGTAGAAGCAAAAAAAAATAGAAGAAAGGTCCCTTTTTTTGACAAAATAAATAAGATTTAGGCCATAAGAAAGAGAAAAAATAGAAAATTCTAGTTTAGTAAAATTATTTTGGCCAAATAAAAAGAATTATTAACAACTAAGAAAAACTTGATTTAAGTTTGGATTTAAAACTAACATAAAAAGCTCAATAAGAAATCTTAAAATTTTTAGTTAGGCCTAACAAAAATGCAATTGGTAAAAGTTAGACCATATAATTTTAGGCTTAGTAATAAAATTTTGGAAAAGCTCAATTAATAAAATTACCTAGAAAATTTCATAAAAAGCTATCAAAAAGTGTTTGGGCCTAAAACAATAAAATTTTTAACTATCCAGGCCCGTATCAGAAAATACGAGTCCTAACTTTCAAAATGCAACTCGCTACATGAAAGTACATATGAAAAACAACAAAAATTGACAATCAAATCATAAAAATCGAACTTAAAACAAAAAAATTATACGCAATTAAAGATTTAGGAAAAACCATGGGATATAAGTAGATTGATTAAATTATTCAAGTGATGTGGTCCTATGAATCAATAAAATTATTTACAAATGTACACTTATATTTTCCTACGAAGGGAAACTGATAAACACATATTACAAAGTGCAGATAAGACATAATTATATGATATGAAATTATTTGAAAGGTTAAATTTCTATGCATATATGTGCATATTTAAAGGTCTAAACATTCTAAAGGAGATATGCTTTTATATGTATAGATCATCAAATATATAAATTGTAACCACCATAATATAGCAATATAAAATAACAACAACAACAATAATAATAACAACAACCATAATAATAATGATGTTAGTAATGGTGATAACAATATATAGGATCCTATACTTACAAGAAAGTAAACTAAGTATATGTACGCATGCACACACGATATGATCTTAGAATAATACCACAATATGATTGAGTTAAAGTTTTTCGGTTAATTAAATATACGGTTTTAATATTTTTCACCTAATTCTATTACTTTGTTTATTATCACACTACTATTTATCCCACTACACGTAGGTATTATAATTAAATTATAATATAATAATATACTAATATAAAACTAATGAAAAAGTAAGAAAATTCGAACTCATATAATATTTAATAAGTTGTATACTATTACTTATATGATAAAATAATATTTAATAATCACCATAATAGATAAGTTAAGCAATGTGAAATAATATTGAATGCTTTAATTGAATTTTATCATAAAAGAAGTACACTTAAACTTAATACGAATCAACAATGAGAATGTCAAGATTTTAAGGTAAAACTAAAAGGTTACATGAGATTCAAAACCTAAGCAAAAAAGGGGATCATAAGTTAGATAGTAAGTTAATAAAGCTAATTAGCACTATATCTAGATGCTCGTTAGGTTTCTCTTATTATTAGCGATTAGGAGGGTAAGCTACCCATTAATTACTACAATTTATAATGGCTTCGATTAAGTGAGTACTCTAGATGACTTCATACTTATTTTGTGTTAATAATTAGTATACCTAAATTGTTTATATTAATAAAATAATGCTTAGGGTTTGGGATGTGTATGTGCTTGATATTGGTTGTTGATTGTGCTAAACGTTATTGAATATGATAATTGAAGAATTTGTTGTATGATTACCTGCTGTATCATTTGGATGATTTGTTAATATTAGTTGACCACTTAATAATTTGACTTAATCATATTTGACTTATTTTAAATTAAATAGATCATGCATAAGTACGATTATTGCATTTATTATTCCTACCGTCACCTCATGCAAATGATAATGAAAGGCTCTACAGATGGGGATCCCATGTGATTAGATTAATGATAATTAGTATAATCTAGAAGCACTTGTGCAACAGGAGCTTACTCTTGGCTTATGGGCTTACTTGGTACCCAAAAATGCTAACTGTGGGTGGCTAAAAGTTGAGTGTGAAAACCTTTGCTGTAAGTCGTAAGAATGGAGACTTAGGAATTTTGTGAACTATTGAATTTTTGAAAATGGAAATATATATTTTATAAAATATAGAATTTCAATATATGGTTCAAAACCTAGGTACTAGAACCTAGTTGTGATTAGTCATGATGAATCTCCAACCCTTACTTTAAAGGACACTAAATTCGAAGTTATATGCAACATTTGGGTAATTACATACAGTGTTTAGTATACTGCTTGTTTATGCATTCATATATTTGTTAATTAATTATTTGATAACCCACTTGCTAGAATAATAGGAGAAATATCTCACTAAGCTCGTATAGTTTACTCTCCAATAGTTTATTTTGCAAGTTCACTTAAGCTAGGACTGGGATAAACTTTAAGTGTAGAGTGTAAATCCAAGATATGTAAGAAAAAGTTAGATTTAGTTGGGAAACATACAACTGATATAGGAATACTCTATATAGGAAGTGTTTATATGTTAAGGTTTTGTATGATTTAGTAGTTGTTGTAATTTATAAAATTGATTTGCCTTGTCTTATTACTTAGTAAATGATACTAATTCTCTACAATTCTGATGGATTACGAGATATTGAGTATCCATTATTACTTATATTAAATGTTAAGTTGATAAAATAAAAATCGAAAGCCTTAGTAATTAATTAATTAAAGTCTTATAATCTCTGACTTGTAAGACAATTTCTATATCATAGGTGTGTATGTGATCTACAAATTCTAAACAATCCTACTAGACCTTCTTTAGGGTCTTAATAGGAGATTTACTAGGGATTTCAATTTCAAAATGAGTGGGATATATCTATCTATGGAAAGGATAAGTTTTTACTACGTATTTAAGTTTTTTGGTGGAGTTTATTAAGAAAAAAAATGCAACGGGTATTTTCAGATAAATTTCACAATGTTTATCTTCAATATTTGAATTTCAAAATTGGAAATAAATTTGAAGAACAAGTTAAATCCCAAAAATATCTTGAACTAGTCGTTTCTATCCATTTGGTTCAAAAGAACATTACATATATTTCGTGTTGCAAATCAATACGGGAGAGACAAGCACTAATAAGAACATTTCGCTTTATTTCGTATACAAGAACAGACTGTCAGAAACTTAGTAAGAAACCATGCTAAATAGAATTTTCACTCAATTGTTTCTATATTTGTACGCAAGTATTAGATAGATTTTTTTATTGTATTATCTCATATTTCTATAATCGTTGTTAAGAAGTTACAATTGAGTGAGTGTCAAGTTAAAGAGTTCTCGGTAAGCCTATGTTTAGCTTAGGGAAAAGTTAGTGAGATAGAATAGAGAGAGACTATTTTCTTTATAACCTCAAGTTTTCATTTTTTATTATTAAAGTTTTGGACTAGGGGAATGAAACCAATAAGGAAAATCAAGTCCCCAACAGTGAAGTTGAAAAATAGCAATAGGCATAAGGTTGAAACTCTTTAAATCGCTCGCTTAATCTTATATCTTCCCAAGCTCTATTTATTTCCTACACTTTATTATTTTTGTTGTTATTTTTGTGCTTAAAAGTTAACAATTAATATACTACTACTGTCTCCATATTAAGTTATAAGAGGGGTCTTTTAATTCAAAAAAGTTTCAATTTTCTAAAGATATCTCCCAAATCCCTTATCTCTTGATATCTTACTCGGGAATTACACAAAGTATGTAGCTTAATTTGATTATTGACACTATCAAATGGACTAATAGGTATGTTTGCTCCTCTAGGGTAAACTATTTCCTAAAAAATGGTCGGTATGAAAATAATTTGTGATATGTTGTTGCCAAATTGCATTTTGAACATGCAATTTAGCTTTTTACCTATAAACAGCCACTTGGTATGAAGCATAAGTAAAGTGACAAAGAACTTGCGAGTGCAATATGCAATTTTGAGATCGCAATTTCGAAATGTGATTTATAATTGCATGGTTTGACTTGCCATATTGAGAATACAAGTCATCATTTTGCTCCTCTCCTACCAAACATTGTCGATGAACATGGCATCTGTAAATTGTAGCTTTAGATTGCGATTTCAAAATTGCAAATCCTACATGCAATTACTAAATCGTATTTTCAACCCATGATTTCTCTATTGTCATCACCTTTTCTTTATACTACGAGGCTGTTTATGGGTAAAAAGCTAAATCACATCTTAAAAATGCGATTTAGTAACCATATTTCACAAATTATTTTCTCTACAACAATTTTCTAGGAAACAATTTGTCTTAAAAGGGAAACCACACCTATTACTCATAGCAAATAGTGAATTGTTTTGTTATGTTTAATTTTACTTTGCATAAGATTTTTGCTTTTCACATCATAATTTGTTGTCTTTAAAAGTTTTAAGTAATTGTTCTTTTAAACTTTAATTATAAAGATTTTTGTGTTATAATTTTAATAGATAACATAACTCCATTGTGATTTATATTAGTTTTTTAAGCCTATAAATGGGTACAACCTTAACATGAAACACATTCATTAAATGAGTCATATTATAAGTTCAGGTTTTTAAACATAATTAATAAATAGGTAATATTATAGGTTGTGATTTTTAAACACAAACCCATTTATTACTTAGACATAAGATATTATACGGTAACATGAACTATCATCATTAGGCAGTCCTAGTTATACTATAATGATAGCTAGTCAATTACATGTAGGTACTCCTAAGTAGATGTTGCATCCGCAATATGTGTGTTTATATATATCTAAGTGCCAATAACCATTGTATGTTCAGACTAAACTATCTTTCATAATGTATTACACTAAAACTAACTATTGAAAGAGTAGGGGTCTTATGGGGTTGTGGTTAGTTTTAGTTTAGTAAACCTTTTACAAATTTATATATTTATCTGGAAGGCGTTGGTTGATGATTTTCACTTTGTTGTATGATCACTTGTAAAACAAAGCATGGTTATAGGCCATACTAGAGGAACCCTCAATGCAGGCATTTCGATATTTAAGTTAGCATAAGTGATAGTGCTAAAACTCTAATTAAGTAAAGAAAAGGAGAGAGAGAGAGAGAGAGAGAGAGAGAGAGGGTCCTTTGAGCTTAGGGCTCATATACTAACTATAGGTGATAGAGTCAAGATATCATAGGAAATATATGTTTTTGCATATCCGGATTTGAATCATTTTTAAATAAGAAAGCATATCTAATAAAGTAGATATGTATCATTTTATAGATCAGTGCATGTGGGCTATTGGAGCTTATTCCAAATCTTGGGCCAATCGATTTTGAGGCTTAATGCTTGTACTAAAAATGCCTATTAACATAATTTTTTTTTTTTAAATTCCCCTCCTTCCTTTTGGGTGAAGTGAATTTCAAATACAACTCAAACAACTGAAAGATAGCAAAAGGAAAGTAACTGTAATGCAAATAATGCATTAGCTATATTTCTGGTGCTGAACTAACTAGGATTTTTTGGGTCAGAGTAGCCTGGTCCATCTTCACACGGCCCATGTCTCCATGCAAACGATCCACGTGACTTCTCCACCCCATGTCTATCCTCAAACGGGTTAGATGATCCCAAAAGAGTTCTAAACAAAAATCTATTTCGTGTCGCTCGTCCGCCGTCTCTCCAAATTAACCCCGCTTTGCTTTTCAAACTTTGTTTGCAAACTCTAAATTAAATGCGGTATAATGCATTATTTTAGGAAAAAAGAAAACAGTACAAAAATATGAATAAGCATGATTATATTATAAACTAGCTATTTGTACTATTTATTTATTTTCATGTACTTTTTTTTTTATTTCAGTACAAATTTGATATAAGATAAGAATTGAACATAATAACTTAATCAACGACTGACTTTTTAAATAGAATAATAACGCAATCAGTACGTAATTTATCGGATTGCTAGTTTTTTTTTTTTTTTTTTAATAGCCGATAGCATAAGCAAAATTTAGAGGGAAAACCTTCCGGCACATGGATCTTCTTCCATACTTTTAATGTATAAATTAATAACTAAGATTATATAAATACTTAAAATATATTATAATACAATTACTGTAAACCCTAAGCAATTAGCTATTTAGGTCCAAAATTAGATTAAAGTACTTTAGATAATATCATCGATCGATAAGATTAAATTAAATAAAAATTATATTAAATTGTAAAACCAAATATAGTATCGATAATAAATGCCCATCAAACTCAATCGAAATCTGAATTGCGTACAGAAACCCTAAATCCGATGTATGTGTAAACATTTGAAATCAATATTGACAAAAACTCTAAAACTATAATTTTAAACTTATAAAATGAATAAATATAACTTTATAGTAATAAAACCTTAGTCGATAATTATCAACTAATATACGTAATTGTATATAAATTTTAGTGAATACGTTAAAATAATTTGTGAGTATTATAAATGTAATGGTATCGATTTAAATTAATAAATTTTAAATAATATTTAATAGTTATTGTTTTATTATTTACAATTGGAAAATTTATAATTTTTTTCCTTTTCCACTTTTCTTCTTTTTCTTTTCTTTCTTTTTTTTTTTCTTTTCCCCTTTTTCCTTCTCATTTCTTCTCTAGAATTTTTTTTTGTTTTTTTTTTCTTCTTTCCTTTTATCCTCCACATCCTACACCTTTTAGATTGTGAGTGGATATGTGTTACTTCTCTAATTTTTACTATGTATTAGTTATGTATTACAAAACAAAAGATAAGATTTGTGTCTTATCACATTAACTGTCGTATTGTACTTTGGATTTTCTTCTTATTTTCCTTTTTTTTTTTTTAACCATATGATTTGCTCCTTGTGTTCATTTGTAACACATCTAGAAACTAAGAGGAAAGAAAACAAAACACTTACATCCTTATTTTCTCAACCATGCCCATCTTCTTCTTTGTCTTTCAATTTTTTTGTTCTAGTGAATTCAAAAGAACAAGAAACAAAGAAGAGGCAAAAGAATCCTTAGCAACTCTACTACCTTCAATTCATTAAGGAAATTAGGTAGGTAATATATATAATATATTTATTTTATATTAATTCTCTTCATATATTCTTGTACATACATATATTTTAGAGTTGTCTGTAATTTTAGTATTTTCTTTTGTGTATGTATGTTCATAAATGTATATTGATGTTTAAGGTATATTCATTTGTGTAGTATACTTGTTATAGTAATATCTATAAATAATTTGTATAAGAACTTATGTATAAGTATATGTATGTATACGCATATAACATATATATATATATATTGTATTTTCTTTACTTATATACATATGTATATACTATGTATTTTCTTTGTTTATGTATATATATATACATATGTGCGCGTAGATATATATCTTTATACTTAGTATTTTTATTATATAGTACATGTATGCATGCGTGTATAGTATATGTATATGTATATACTTGGTATTTTTACTATATAGTATATTATACATATAGTTAGATTTACACAATTTTTATTACATGTAAATAAATATACTATGTAATTGAAAGTATATGTATATATTTATGTAGGTATAAAATACACAAATTACTAATTTAGGGGATATATTAGGCATATATATGTGTGTATAATACTATGTATACTAAGTATTTTAATATATACAAATATATCTATGGATGTGATGAACATGTGTATATATTTATATATAATATTACAATTATTAAGTATTTTAGTATGTATATAAATATGTAATATAACCGTATATGTATGTATGTATATAAAGTACAATTACATGTATATATATATATATTCATATGTATAGTACAAAATATATTTAAGATTAGGATATTTTAATACATAAGTATATTATACGCATAAACATACGTATATGAATAGGATTGTATATGTAGAAATATAAGTATATTTGAATAGTATATACATAATATACTATAATATTAATTTAATAAATATGAGCATATATATATGTATCATAAATTTTAAAAAATTATAATAAATAATTAATTTAGAAAATTTAGTAAAATATAGTAATAAATATTAATATATATAACGTAAAATATAAAAAATAAGAAAATGTGGGAAAAAGTACAAAAGCAATACGCGGCAGTTCCTTATGTTGCTATATCATTACTTAGCATCAATTAATTAAATTTCGTAATTAAAAACATTAATAAAATAATTAATTAATTAGAAAATTAATAAAGTAGAAAAAATTGAATTAATAAGTCTTAAATCTCAAAATTATAAAAAAAATAAGTAATTATGGTAAAATAGACCTAAAAATAAGAAAATTACAAAATATAAGATTTAAATAATTATTAAACCGTAATTATACCAAGAAAAGCTTAAAATAATATTTTATAATTATTTAAATCAAAAAAATAAATTTCGTAATATTTTTATATCATAATCGGAATTACGAATTACAACGTCCAAAATGGATCTTGTTATGAAAAAGCATATTCGAAAACAATTAAAATAAACTATAAGTTCATAAGAATCCGAATTAAATCAAAAAAGTTATATGCAATTAATTAAAAAGCTCGAACTGATGATTCAATATAAACAAATATCTAATTTAAGTAAATAGTACTAAATATAATAGTAGTTTAATTATTTAACTCTAACACCTACTATTTTTCATATTTCCTTAATGGCAAGTGATTACAAGATGGATATTGACTTACTGGCTAATTATTACTATCCCTGACTTTGAGGATGGCCGAGTGAGTATTCCTAATGATTCCATATATGCTCATGTATGTAGATAGTGAATATTAATTGTTATTAATAATTGAATATTGTGTGGGGCTAGATTGTGCTTGTATATGATACTACTTGATAATAGTGAATTTACTTTAAAGTATAATAATATACCGTTTGTTGCATAGTAAATTTGATAGGAATTGATCTGCTTGTGAATTTGTTCGATCACTTAATAAAGGATTTAATATTATTAGATTTGAATGAACTAAATTGAAACATAGATAATTATGCACTACATAATTAATTCAAGCTGTTACATCACATGGAAGTAGCAAAAGGCCATACGTGAGTTGATTAATTATGATTATAGTGTTTTTGTATGGTGTACATATACGATATGATTTTACTCTGCATGTGGGAACACTAGAAATTAGAGGCGTCAACCGCTTAACTAAGAGTTAAGTTTAGAGGTCTCCGTTTAGTGGTGAGTGAAGGCTGCAAGAACCTATTCACAATTATATTTAAAACTGAGTTTTGACTAAAATTGAAAATGAATATACCATTGTATTTTTTAATACGAAACGCGGAGTTTCGTTGTTATATAAGTTCTAGTATGATATCCAGATCTAATTGGTACCATGTATACTCTAACCTTAACTTTGGAGAGCGTTAAATCTAAGTTGCATGTAGTACCTAGCCACTTACATGTATTTGTATGGCATACTAATTATTAATACATTTATTTGTTTGAAATTAATTATCGTATAACTTATTTGTCGTATGGTTTAGGGAATATCTTACTAAACTAGTTAGATTTATACCCCTATAATTTACTTGTGTAAGGGGACTTGTTAGTAGATTTGAGCCACAGGATGCCTAAGATTACTGAGCTATTAATGGGTTATTGTGAATGAGAGTTAGTGATGAGAGTGAACTTGTACTATTGTAATTAGATCCTGAAACTTATTATGTAATATAATGCATCATCAGTTTATAATTTAGTGTATTATAGACTTACTATCTGTAAATATCTATATATATATTATTCACAATTCAAAAGTCTTATTATCATAAATATGTAATGGTATTACTTACATCTGCTTAACTTTAGGTTATTAGTTGTAGTAATAATTTTATATATCGTATAAATGGTTATCGATTGAGAAGAAAAATTAATTTATAATTCTTTTTAAGATATACAATGTCTATCACGACTAGTTCCTTGAATAATGATAATTACGATAAATCTATATAAGTTTGAATAGAAATTAATAGGTGCCTTTCGAAAAACATTTAGAATTTCCAACTTTCAAACTCTAATGTGTATCAAACAAATTGTATTTTGGATAATAAATTAATATGTAATTATAAACATTTATTTTTAGCTTATTAACTGTAAATGTGTATATATTTTCGAACCTTCCTTCCCGAGTGTATGTGTATGGACACGTTGAAGTGGTTATACTGCAGACATCGAAGATCTGTTCGTTGTATGCGCGTGGAGGCTGACGTTGCAGTAGTCCTAGTCGCCATCGATACCTAGTGGCTAGTGGACAACCTCAACTCGGTAGTCAAAATCGATCTGCTACATAAGACTTCCTTGTCTCTTTACAAAGGCTCCTCCGACACATTCACCGATAATGAATCCGCCGAACGCCGGCGAATCCCGCCGGGCCACTCCCTTATCACCACACGTCTCTTCCTCCTCCGTCCCCCTTCGCAACCTCAGCATCATCAATTCCAGGATGAACTCCATCCACAACTTACTCACCAACTCTCTATCCTCCAGCACCCACCTCACCAAGCCCCTGATGGACACTGTCTCTAACGAGATCAACTCCGCCATACACCAAGTCATCATAAACGGTGCCGCTTTACTCGCTTGTTCTACCCAAAACCCTGCACCCCGTTGCCTGGAACTCGAAACTTTTGGAAAAGGTCAAACCTTTGTGAATATGAAAGAAGAAGAACAAGAAAGAGAACGAGAACAAGATGCTAACTTTGATATCGTTGAGCCTGATGCTGTTCAGCTTCTTGCTGAAAATATCCATTTTTGTGATTTTTGTGGTAAAGGGTTTAAGAGAGATGCTAATTTAAGGATGCATATGCGTGCTCATGGAGATCAGTTCAAAACAATTGAAGCTTTATCTAAACCAAGTAGTAACAATAATGGTTTTGATGTTAGTAAGTGTGAGAGTTCAAGAAAGGCCAGATTTTCATGCCCTTTTGAAGGGTGTAATAGGAATAGGAGACATAGGAAGTTTAGGCCATTGAAGTCTGTGACTTGTGTTAAGAATCATTTTAAGAGGAGTCATTGTCCTAAGATGTATGCTTGTAATAGGTGTAATAAGAAGACTTTCTCGGTGTTGGCAGATCTGAAGAGCCATTTGAAACATTGTGGTGAGGCTAAGTGGATGTGTTCTTGCGGGACTAGCTTTTCTAGGAAGGATAAGTTGTTTGGACATGTGGCTTTGTTCGAGGGCCATATGCCCATGGTTAGTGATAGTTGTGATGATAGTCATGATAATGTTGTGGATGTCGATGATGACGAAAGATTGATGGAGGTTAATGATGGGGAAGGGGATGTTACAGTTAAGGGGGAGGGATTCGGTGCTGATATGCCTTTTGATTATGGGACTTTTGAGGGGCTGCTGGATGGGTTCGGGTCAATCGATAATTGTGATTTGCAGGATTTTCTGAATGGAATTGGGAGTGGGATGGATGGGTTTTGAGGTGTTAATGATGTTGATGATTGGATCAGGTATACCGGATGTGTCATTGTTGCTGTTTTGTATATTACATATTCTCATCTCTTGTATTGTATGGTTTGATATTTAAGGGACTGTGTAGCTGCTTTGAGATGTTTTTTGACCTTCCCGTTCATTGATTGAACTTCGCATAACCCTTTTGTCATTTATTCATGTTTATATAAATAAGGGGCGATTTATTATCAAGTTTACCTGCTTTGATTTCTGTTTAATGGTCCCGTCATTATGATCCTATAGAACAGTGCTAATATATTAAGCAATCTTGTACTGTTTGTCACTAGAAGTAAGATGATCCTTCCTTGTCCATAAGGCACGCAGGATCATTTAAATAAGACAATTTAATTATGAAAAAAGAGATGTGTTCTCTTGAAGATCAATAAGAGACATGGAAAAGCGTTTGTTATCATCAGGAGTAATAGGTTGAACAGAAGTCAATTCGGTTGATATTAGGCTGCCTAGCATTGAGTGTAAAGAGTATTTCTAGGTAAATACTGGGATTTAGTTAGATCTGTTTTAGCTTCCCTGACTCCATCCCTAGGCATTTCTCTTTACATTTAGTTAAACATCCATGGCATGGATGATTTCATATGTCCCTCAATGGCCGAAACAGTTGTTATGGACTATGCTTCAGCAGCTTGGATTTATTTCAGGACATATAGAAGGAGTAGATTATTCCTGCTTTAGTACCTGGAGACTTTGATTTGCTAATACGGGGAATGACTACAACCAGATCATCTATCTTGGGACACATTAACCTCCACACAAGTAAAAGTTCATAGGGATTTTGTCTTTTGCTATCAAGGAGTTTCTGGTTTGAACTTTGCTTGTGAACTGGTTGACTTTGCAATGTTGGTTGGTGATCATTTCTCAATGAGGAAGAACGGTGGAGATATTTTTCTTCAGGAAAGTAAGCAGGATGTATCAGTAAGTTGAACATCTACTTTTGTTGGATTGTTTGTAATTGCTACATGGATTTGTGGAAAATCTTGCTAGAAGGGAAATTTCTAGGTAACATAAGACATGATCTGAGGTGGAGTCTCCCTGTTGATAGATATGAGCAAAGCTTCTATGATGAACCAAAGCTGGTATTGTAGTGCTTTGATATTTAGAATGGATGATAGCGATTCACTCAGGGCACCGACTATTCCCCAGCTAGTGCGGGTTAGTGGTAGGTGGATGCAAATGCAAATAGCTCTACCATTGGTTTTCGCTAAAGAAGCTGTTTCTGCAACTTGAACTCATGAGCTACAGGTCACCAAACGATCAACTTAATTGTTCCGGGATGCTCGCCCTTTAGAATAAATGATATCGGTTATGTGGGGGTGGGGGCACAGCGGGGTTGGGTTGGGGTGGGGTGGTGTGAAAAAAAAAAAAGGTACATTTATACCAATCTAGTGGTACTGATTTCATTAGATGCCATATATCAATTTTTTGTAGTTCGACATTGGGATACAAAGAAGAAGGCTGGAGCTTTGGGAAGAGAAACACAGGTATCGTCGATCACCATTAGTGCATGAACAATGTGGCTTGTACAATTGAAAGATCACAGACATCACATTTTTTAGCAGTTCTTACGCTTCTAACCAAGTTCCCATTAGGAGCTTTGAACTGAAGAATAATTGGGCATTTGCCATTTCTAATTAACTCCGATTGCTGTTGTGTTTTCATCCTCTCTCAAAAGAAATTCTATAGTCGTGTATACAGATATCGCAGGAATTAGTCTGATCTTGTGATTGTTTGTTTGGTTTCAAATGGAAATATTCAATTTAGGAAAATGTTAATGGATCCTCGAGGTCTTAGCTATCATCTAAACAAAGGAAACTATTCATGATTTCATCTATTTATTGGTACTTCAAAACTTGATGGAATCTTTATTATGGAGGTTTAAGAAGTCCATATGGGATCCCACATTTTTAACCATGAAAGCAAGTTCTACATGAGAATCAAGATCAGGAAAAATTGCATCTTTTAGCATAGAAGAGACGGGATCGCAATAGCACTCAGGCCCAAGCCGCTACGTTATATGAATCCATTGTTGCTTCTAATTTCAACTTCAATTCCTCCAATTGCCGTGACAGGCAGCTTTTCGATGTTCTTGCACGGTTTTGCTTTCATCTGCTCCACATTGGTTCCCGAAAACACAGTTCCTTGGAGCCAAGCTTGAATCTTGGAAACATCTTCATCAGCTAAGAGATGTTCAGGTATCTCTTCACTGGGGTCATTTCCCTTAAATTCAAATTGAGCAAAGAATTCCATGTAATCTGCTCCTGCCATGGCTAGAGCGTCAATGGACATGGTGTCCTCGCTTTTCTATGTTAACTAATAACCGAGGAAGTAAGTGAAGTAGTGTCTTTTTGGAAGACCAACCTGGCAAGTTGCTATTTATAGCCCGAAAGCATTAATGAACTTTTTCAATCAGAGTCATGAAAAGTAATTGGGATCACAGTAATGGCATTTGGTGTGTGTTCTTTTCCTATTGGGTCTCGTATCACGGGCGTCTCATTGGGTTTATGATGCACGTTAACGTCATCATGTCCGTCATCCTCGTGCTCACCTAGGCCATTAAAGAGCCGAACCAGTTACCACAGCTCTATCTATATCTATTTTCTTAGAGATAAAAGGGGGACCTTTTGTGCCTTTGCTATTTTCCAAAATTGCCTGTTTCATAACATTTATATTTCATACCATTTACTATTTGTATTTTTATAATATGTCATTTCACCAAGGTTATAAAGATGAATTATATTAATTCACTCTTTACACTAAAGATGGGTACTTTTATACATAACATCATTTATATTTATTATAATCATTATTATGTTTACAATGCAATAATTATTATTAATTTCAATAACTATCACATTTTTTTCATTTAATTTAATATTTTGGCTATCTATATTTATATTATTAAAACAGCTGACCCCCTTTTTAGTGTTACACTAACTTCCCCTTAAAATGACTCATTTGGTCTTCTTAATTATTGATAAAATCTGTCTTGAGTCATGAAAATTGCATATGTACATGGTACAATTAGTCAATTCCACCATCTTTTTTCCTTGAAAAACGCATTCCATCCTATGCTGTCTCACTTTTCAACGTGATGAAATTCTACAATGAAAAATAAAACATGGTGCCTTACCATGGTTGTGGTAATTGATTCCTTCTTTAATAGTCAATTTTTTTTTAATCCAATTTTATTTAATTTTGATTTTTTTCATTGAGTAATCTCACTTTTTCCTCTATACTCTCCTTCTCTATCTACCTCAACCAATGAACAAGTAAGAAAAAAGAGATGAAAGGCAATGGATAAGAATAAGGATGCCATCGGGGCGGGTTCAAGACGAGTATTGCAAAACCCAAACCCATCCCATTACCTTATACGACATCCCAAAACCTAATAGGGGGTTTATTCTATTTCTAAAACCAATTCCTATAGGGTTTAGGAAAACTCGTTTAAAACCTGACTTATCTTACTACACGTAAAAATAGAAAAGCAAAGAAAATTAAAGAATCTAAAAGCATCACATCATTGTTACAAAAGAAGTCAAAATCACGCTCCATTAAATCTGTCATGCAAGGATCAAACAAATTAGAGGAATTATGAGAGACATGTTAAAAAATGCCAACAAAAAATCATTGAAGGAAAATTGAGTGCTAAAAATTAAAACGATGATGCACATATCATCATTTAGTATATCAAAGCCTTTGACAAGAAACCACAAGTCCAACGCAACATGAGCAAAATACATTATACTTTTCACTATTTCCTTTGTCAAATGTTGTTACATTAGTGATACCATACTTAGCATGATCACATCAATTTAATTAAACATAATATACAAAATATACATATATATATATATATATATACATATTACTTTAGGACTATTCTTTTTTTTTTTTAAGTTATTTCTCTTGTTCATTTTTATTTCTCGTTAGTTAAACTTAACACTAGGTTTGAGTTTTTTCATTGGGTTTCTTATAAGTCTTAAAACTTGTTCCAAATTCCTATAAGGTTTTGAACTATTTCTCAAAACTCTATAGGGTTTTTAACCTATCAAAAACTCATCCATTGGCATCCCTAGATAAGAACTTGTTTAATTATCTAAGGCTAAGATTAGGTTTCTAGGGAATTAATAGTATATTTTTAAATTACCCTTTTTTTTTTCCAGTTTGTGTTGTGCTAAGGTTATGCTTTAGGTTTTGTTTTTTTTTTTTTCTTTTTAATAAATTGATTATCCTTGATTATATTTATCTCTTATTTATTTTCTAAAAAAATAATTTTATAGTTAAATCTAAAAACATATAATTCCTTCCCTTCATTTCTATTTTACTTCTAGTGTCTGTTTTTTATTTGTATTGAGTGTAGTTGGTTTGTTATGTCAATTTAACTTTTAATTCAAAGACAAATGAGCATGTTGAAGTAAGAAGATTCCTAATGCTTTCGATAACAAAATGGACGATAAGAGAAATCTTAGCAACATCAAGATGCTTTTGGATCATCAAATGGTTGGCGAATTAAATTAATTCACATTATTAATTATGTCCATTATTGCTAAATAATTTCTTGGTTATACTAGGTAACTAGGGCCACATTCAAAGGAAACACAACTTCCTTTTGCAGTGCTGTAATACGTACAATGAGAAAAACAACGTTTTAGTTCTAATGGTGCATGTTGTTAGCCCTTTTTTTCTTTTGGTTTATGATTTTTTAACATTATAAATTTGTGCATTTTTATTATCAAAATCAAACTTTGATTAGCCTTTTTTGGTCTCTTAAATTTTCACTAGATCTTCAAGGGATGGAGAAGTCGATCAATATGAGAATATATTATTTTATGCCATAATTTTCTTCATGGAGATCATTTAGTGGTCAATTCGAAAAGGAAAAAGAAGAAGAGATTGGTTTTAACATGAATTGAACTCCAATCTCCTTTTACACATACTCTTTCTATCTTTCTCCCTTCATTTGTTGAGTCATTTCATGTTCCCATTAAATTTGAGATTAAAAAGTAGTTATATGAATTATATGATATGAGATTAGAATTATGAATAACTTTTACACTATGGAGCAAGTAGAGTTTTCTTGCCTATTTTGATTTAAGATTGAGAATTTATATATTTCCATGTCATTCGAATTGTATGGACTTATGATAGAGTTAAGAATAACTTAAAACAACTAACAATGAGATTGATTTACTAGAATCATTTCTTATAAAAAAATTAAGGTTTACTATTAGATATAAGAAATTAAGGTTTACTATTAGAGTTTTCATCTATGCGAAATCTAAAAGCTAATAATCACTTCATATTTTCATTAGAGAGACCCTCTCAAAAGCACCTACTATGAATCATTAATCTCTAAATCTAGAAAAATCACTTCTTTATTCTGTAACTTTTATTTAGGGTCATAACATAAAAATCAATCTCCTATGGATTTATAGAATTAGCCTATTCACTATCACTATTAGTTTTGAAATATTCATTTGTATTTTGAATTTTTTTTATATGTACTAATCCTTCATGTTATCCTTTTATGCAACTTTGAGTTGAGGATGCTATTTGATGTGGAAATATATTAATTATAGACACTTGATTTTTACCCTTAATAGTTATGGTTATAGTTTTTTTTTTTTTTTTTTTTAAATAGGGTCCTAACTCAAAAATAAGAAAAATATAAAAAAAATTAGAAATAAAAAAAAATTACTATAAAAGATTATTTTAGATTTTTAGAAAATAAATTATTTTAAGGTCAATTAGTTTAGTTTTAATTCGATTTAAATAGTTTTAGAGAGTTGTGTGATTTAAGTATAATTTAATTATATTGAATATAAAGGTGTAGGACAATGGTTTAATGGATAAGTATTAAAACATGGGTATTGGATTAGTTTAAGATCACAAGTTTGAATCTTGTTAGATGCTTATATGCTTTTTTTCATTTTTTACAAAAAGTGAGTTGAACGTATGGGATCACATTTAATCAAATCTTTTTCGTTCGGATTTAAATCATTGTAAAATGTTTTAATCTAGTTTGATTTTTATTAAATTGGATTTGAATTAATATAAATGATTCAGATCTAATTCAATTTTTATCAAATCAGATTGAAATTAATACAATGAATACGATTCAGTTCGAATTTTATATAAACATAAAAACACACACTAAACTCGACATCCCATACTCTCCCTTACAGCAAAATACATAGCAAAACAGCAGTGGCCATACAACTCTCAAGCAACAGTGCCCAAACTTCAACTTAGTTGGACACTGCTACTGCAATCCTCAGCAGCACCATCCCCATACGAGTCCGAGAAATATTTTCTAATTAGCGACTACAATTGAAAACAGCCTACGATCAGAGTTTTGAATTCCATGCGATCAATAACTCCAGTAACATTCCTTGATCAGCACCGCTACTCCTTGCAACGTCTAGACAATTCTTCAGGCAAATAGCAGTGACCGAACCAAATAAAGACGTAACCGGTTTCAGCCTTCGTTCAGCCATGCGCAGCATTGAGCAGCATCGATCAGTAGCTATCCTTTCCACGGCAACTGCAGCAGCAGTGACTACAACAGCAAAATTGACTACACTTCACTACAGCGCTCGCACGTCCACGACCAAACTCCGATCTGCATAACACAATCCCTACGTCACTTCACCACTCACAGCCGTAACACTCCAAACTCCACACAACAGCTAACTCCTACACTCCACTGAAGATTACACGCACTGCACTGTCTTTAGACAACACACTGGAATCACTGTCACGCAGTCCACACTCACCCGACTTCACGAATGCACGCTACGTCGACCAATCCACAAGCTGACACTCTCCAATAATCTGGCACGTACTCCAATTGCAGTAGGCCTTGATTGCAACTCGCTGCAGCAACCAACGCCACTGCTGCTGGTCTGTTCGTCGTCCAACGCACTCACTAAATAAACTATTGCGGTGATCCTCACAGCTACGCATGCCGGGCAACTCCGCAACACACAAAGGCCGTCGAACAGCCCACTACAACTCTTCACCGAGCAGTACAGCCGCACAGAATCAAGTTAAGGTTCGGTTTCTTCAATTTTATTTATTTATTATTATATTATATTATTATTAGATCCGTATTGATTTAGTATAGTTTATATATAATAGTTTAGGATACTTCTTCAGCATTAATTTTTCTAATATTATATAGATTAGATAACGATTTAAGTGAATGGTTATTTAATAGTAATTATATAGATAGAAATATATATATTAGTTTAAGAATTGTTAAGATTAGTTTTTTATTATATATATATTATTATATTATATTAGTTAACATAATATATAATATGTATATATATTAGTTTAAGAGTTTTAGTATTAGTTTTTATATAATTGTATTATATGGAATTATTTTGTTTTGGTAGATAGTTGTATATATTATTTTAGGGATTTTTTGAGATTAGGTTTTTTAGGAGTTCCTCACATGGAAAACTATTTTGTTTTTTTAGCTTAGATGTTTTAGCATTAAGAGAATTAGGATTCAACATATAGAAAGTCATTTTTCTTTAAATAAAAATGAATATAAAAACCTTTTTTTAAGAAATAAGACTTTTAGAGATTTATTTTTATAAAAAATAAAAGAGTTCAAGGATTAAGGTCCTTTAGATTTTTTTTAATAAACTGAATAAATTAAAATGTAAATCCAATTGGTTTTTAAAAATTAAAATCAACTAACACGTTAAAGTTTTGGAAAAAAACTACGGTCGTTTGATCCTGACTAACAGGTACGTAGGCACCTTCGAGGTGACGATAAAATCTGTAGAAACTTATATTCTTTTTTCTTTTGGTTTTTATTTTCTTTTCTTAAAAATATAAAAAAGGATAATTTAGAAGAATAATTATAATTTCGAAAAATAGATAGTAGTATTCATTAGGGTTTAATAAGTTATCCCCGAATTTCAGAACCTTCTAGTTTTTCATTCAAATTGAAATAAAAGACTGATAGTTAAATCATAGTTAATCAACTCAATTGATTACGATTTCTCTTTTTCCTGACTCCAGTCGGTTGGCAACTTTAAAATTTATTTAATAAAAGAATTGAAATTTCCCTATTTCTCTAGTCAAGAATTAATACTGAATGTGTTAGGGTTTAGTATTAATTAAAAAATGAGAAATGAAATTAAATCAAAGAAAACTGAAAATTCAGGCTCGATACTAATTATAAGGAGTGAGCGCATATAGGGTAAGTAGAGAATGACTTCTCACTTATACTATATCTTATAGGTATATGTTCTAAAACTTTTGTAGCCAAAACATACCACCATGTATCTTATGGTACCTTGGAACCACCATATACCTTATATCCTATAGGATTACACGTAGAACTTGTACATTTTCTTTTCTTTTTTACTTTTATTTTCTTTCGAAATATTGTGCAGATATATAATTAATAACAAATATGTAACTACATTAATGGACTAAATAGTAATAGTTTGAAAGGTTTTATATTTGATAATTGGCCTTTGACAATCCATAAGGAAACATCTATCCACATTAATCACTTGACAGCATCTTGCTAAGAATCCTTCTTGCATGCATCAAAACATATATCCATGCACTAAAACACAAATTTTGCCTTCCCCTACATTTCTTAACCTTAAGAACAATCGTCTATTACTCTTCCTTAGCTTGTCTACATAGTCCCATAACCTTTCGTATTCTCTTCTATGTTACATTTTTAGCTGCACAATACTTGCTCTCAAGTCCTCCTACTCTTACTAAAACTAATATTCCACCCTAATTGCTTCTTTACCAACTCGTTCAACTCTCCCTATTTAATACCTGGTGTTGATTCAATTGTTTCTTTAAACCCCTCAACTAACCACTTAGATGTAGCTCTCTTGTTTCTGTACACCTATTGATTCTCGTACCTCTGTTAATAAACCTTCACTTAAAGCCCTCCAATTCTTCAATTGATGGATGTAATGATATTTTAAGG
>JAMXBB010000009.1:105447085-105467294 GCA_024138015.1 Lumnitzera littorea | reverse complement strand
AAAAAAAAAAAAGGTCAATAAATAAAATAAAAAGGGGCTGAATAAGAAGATAAAACAAAAAAATAAAATATTCAAAATCCATGAAAAGTGTCATATGGTAGTCCATTTGAGTGAAAATAAATTTAAAGTCTAAAACAAATTTAGAGTTAAAATAGGCATATAGGATTTGATCGAATTAAAAATCTTGGATAAAAATGGATATTTTTTTTTTTTTTAAATCAATTTTTTGTTAGCTTGGGTTCAACTACTTCAATTTGAATATTTTGAAAATACACATTTCAGGAGAATGTAACCTCAAACCATGTCCCAATTGGATTTAAAATGATTGTTTTATGGCCATATGAAGTTTTCAAACAAAAGCTCAACACGAGTGAAAATGAATTCCTAATTTGGTTAGATTAGACAAATTTTGAAAATATTATTAACATATGTTCATTAGACTTTTCGATCATGAAAATTGAAAAGAGAATTTTTTAGAAATTGAGTAGTTAATTAGGTCTCATTTAGGGAGCATTAAAAAAAAAAAAAAGGGAAATGAGTAAAAGAAATCAAAGTCAGCGAGAGCAAAAATTGAAAAAAAAAAAGGAAAAAGAAAAGGAGAAAAAAAAAGAGGAAATGATGATACATGGCGAGTTTTCAACCTGCTACGTGTCGATATTAGTTAGTGCTACGTGGTACCAAGATATAGGTGCCAATGGCAAAATCTTAAGATTTCATTTGGAGTTGACATGGCACTATGTGATGACATGTGGCTTACTCATAAGGCATCATATGTTGTATGTTTGATTAGGTTGAAGACCCCATTTTCTTCTCTCTCCTGCATCATAAACCAACAAAAGCTTAAGCTTGTGCAATCTCATAAATATGCAAGTATACCTTAGTTTTTTTTTTTGCCCCCATATTTCATTCACTTTTTGGTCACAAAAAATCACCAAAAAATAATGAATGGATCAAGCATGAATTGTTTTATTAGTGATGTGTACGATTCTTTTAAAAGATATTTTTTTTAATAAAAACAAATTGCCAAGTGAATCGTATCGTACATTGTAGTAAAAATAATTGGTGAGACCAAATTATCGTCAAGGATTGAAAACTAACTATTAAATTATTTCAATTCTTTTTTTAGTTAGGCAATCAAAACAAAATGATGAAATTAATTAAAATAAAAGGAACTAATTAACTATGAATGTGGATTAATTAAAATTTATCAAATAAACTAATAAAAATAAAATATTAACATCGTAAGGAAAGAATTCACTAATAATGACACAAGATCTTAACAAAATCATCATCTGACAAATCAACACACATTTTTAAGATACGATAAAATTAATTAATTAGTTTTTTAAGTTGATATTATCTCGATTATAGCAAAAACATCCTTTTCAATTAGTTTATCTATAATTTTCTATTATGCAGTAAATATCCTCTCACAAAAATTATTATCCTAATTAATATTAAAGTTCATGCATATTTCTACGTTATAAACATTAATACTAGTTGCATTACGAAGGTAAAACCTAAAACTAATTCAAGATGCAAGTTTTTATGTCAATAATTGAATTTCTTATATTTTGATTTCATATAAACTATCCATTTTCTTTTAAACTTTTTAAGTTTTATTCATGAAAATATTATTGCCAAACAATAGAATTACAAACTTTGAAATCAAATAATTAAAAATTTAGTCAATTAAATAGTAATATATAATTAAGTTATATATCAATTTAATCATCAAGCTATATTAAAATTCTATTAAATCCAATTTAATTTATTGCAAAAATAAAAACTACATAAAAGATTACAAAAAACATGATAAATATTAAAAGCAAAAAGACTAAAAAACCTAGTTAGAATTCTTAGAATACAATTCCATTTTTCATTCTATCTTCTCTTGAATCATTTGTACCCTTATAAGGAAACCCTAAAATTTATCTTCATTTTTCATTCTATCTTCTCTTGAATCATTTGTACCCTTATAAGGAAACCCTAAAATTTATCTTCTTCTCTCTCTGGTGGCTACGCAAAACCGTCGAAGAAATCTCAGTGGTGCGGCGTGAATATCGTTATATATTCCTCTTCCACGTGCCGACCTTCTTTCTTATTTATTTATTTATTTTTTTGTCACTTTCCTAAAACCCCTCCTCGTCACATGAATTCAACTTTCCTTATATAAGAAACAAACTCGACAAATTCCCCAGTTGAAAACATGTCATGGATTACGGGCTTGCGTTAACGTAATCCGTGGACCTATTCATGAAGAGCATGGCTGGTGGACTTTACATATCTCGCTGACGTTGGCGAGCGGACAACTTCTAAATCCTTCAAAAATGGATCGAAGGCTTTGATAAATTGTTGACAATTAGATGGGCTTCAATTGGACGTGATAACCGTTGCATGGACTTGCAATTGGGACAGCTCGAACCCAAATTGGAACCAGCTTCATGGATTTTAACATCGTGGACGTCATTTCTCGTAGAAAATTGGTCCTCCATATAAATTCTGGCACTTAGATAATTTGTGTATTTCTTTTCCTAATCTATGGAATTTTCTTATCAAAAGTATAAAAATATTCACATTAATATAGTATAAAGTTGAGATAAAATATATAAAATTTACACTTGTCAATAATTAGGAAATGTCCAATTTTCAAATTTTCAAAGATGAAAATTTTCTAAATAAAAAAAATAAAAATTGGATTATTTAATGTGTAGATTTTGCATCCTATTTTTGTTTGGCAAAATTGGAAGATATTTTTGCATTATTTCTTAATTTAATCACTCAAAACATGTAAGGACATATTTAATAGCGCGTGTGCACCGTTATTGTCTATTAATTTGTATAAAAATATATTCAATTTTGACCAAATATGAGAAGAACCAAGATGCATTATAAAACTTACTATTACCATAAAAGATTTGACCCTTTCCCAACATCGATGTTTTTTGGGGAGGAGTTATAACTTAACACTATAAATAGGACTCTCCTCTACACATTTAAACATTGCAAATCACTACACTATATGCGATCGTTACTTTCTTTCTTTTTGTGTTCATAATGCCAAATCCACTCTCTCTCTTTGATTCTCTCATTTTAGAGTAAATCGATTAGAAATAAAATAGTGAAATAATCTATATTCATTTTAAAACAAAGTCTAGTAGGGGGTTTGCTTCAATTTAATGTTAGATATAACCAATTTAAATTTAAAGTTTTGAATGTGATTTGAGGGTTTGTTCATATCAAACTCAAAGTTTCTAGAGAAATTGGGAGTTATGTTGTTGGGTTTTCCAAAAATTAAATTGGGGTCTTGAAGATTTAGGTCTTAAGAGTTCAAAGCCATTAGCCTAACCTTAAGGACCAATCAAAATTCACCTGAACCGATCGCTTGTTCATCACTCTTGTAGGTAAGTTCTTCAATCCCTTATTTAAATGCATTGTCTTGTTTGAAAAAGAAAAAAAAAAAAGGAAAAATGCTAAAAAATAAAATGTATGTTTTTGGTCTTTTGTTGTTATGATTTCACTTGGAAATAAATAATTGGTGTTTTTGCATATTTAGGCTTTAAATAAATAATTGGTGAATTAGTATGCTTGATTTTAATAGATAATTGGCATGTTTAGGTTTTAGGTAATAATTAGCTTTAATGAAAAAATTGGAACCTTATATTCTATTAATTAAATTAGCATTTTTTCCATGATAATTTGCTTGATAACTTAAATTGTCTTGCTTATAGGTTTAGTTTTAATAAATAATCTTCTAGCTAAATTCATTGGTAGATTTAATAAATAATTGGCTTGTTAATTAATTGATGGTTTTAGTAAATAATTTGTTTGTTAAATAAGTAATAGGTTTTTCTTGATGGTTGATTGGTAATTAACATGCTAAGTTAATAATTTACTTGTTAATTTACAAGTTTAGCATGTTTTCTGATAATTAGGCATGTTATAATTGACATTTGCATGAATTTGACTTCCCTAGCTTACATGATTAGTTATTTTGTGTCTTGTCAATTGTCATGATTTGTCATGTTTGCCATGTATGCATGATTATGATTTACTTACACGGTTTTTAATATAATTATTTTCAAATAAAATGGGCTTTTCCTCAATTGGTTTTTCTCACACAAAAAGATTTTTAGAAACAATAAGAAAAAAATAAATTGGCCTTTTCCAAAAGTTAAGGATTTTTCTTAAGAATTTTCAAAAGTGGATTTTTTTTTTTAAAAAACCATATTCTTTGAAATTAATAAAATTTAATAAACTTAAAGTGAAAAAAAATTTCAAAAAAAAAAAAAAACCAACAAACTAAAGTTTTCATCAATTTAGAATTACATGGGCCAAATCTTGGTTAGCAAGTATGTAAGTACTTTGAGCAATCCTAAAAAATGTAAAAAAAAAAAAAAAAAAAAACAAAGAAAAGAAAAAGAACTAATTTTCCTCTATAGAAAACCCCTTTTAATTTTGAAAAAGCTCATGAAAAATTGAAAGCTTGATTCTTTATTTTATGGTCTTCTTTTATGGTAACCATAAAGATTTTAATAGATTAGTCGTTGAATCCATGCTCCTTGATTTCTTTTTTCTAAAATCCTTTTTTAGAAAAATCCATGGACCAATAGTTAAAATTAAAGTCGATCTAGCCATGGGCTTTAATTTCAATCTTTTCCTGACCTAGTCAAACAATTACTCTATTTATAAAAATATTTTTCAAAATTCTAACTTTTCCTAATCCGATTAAGAGACATATTAAAATAAGTTGAGTTTAGTGTAAGTCAGATTAGAAAAAAGGGAAAGCAAATTTTCAACTTGACAATGGTGTGTATTCATATGCCCCCTAGCACATGACATGTGTTCATGCCTACATATACACAACACTTACAAAACACAATATTCGTTTACCTAAAGCATACACATATCTTGTTTTCCCTTTGACACATGCACTCAAGTATGATTTGTTCAACCTAATGAATAACCACCACCTTTGCATAACTCTAACTACTCATTTGATATAACACCCATTTCGTCACATTGCAAGCACCATTCACCAACCTATAATTTATCCATGATGAAGTCTTCAAGAAATTTAACCAACACAATGATTTCCATGAAAATTCAAACTTAAACAAGAAGGTGAGTTAATTAAAACTCACCTTTAGGCTTTCAAGATTCAACACCCAAATAAAAATCTACACTTAAGATGCTACAAAACAAATTTCCTTCTTGGTTTCACATCATCTTTGAAGAAAAAAGAATTTCCATAACAAGCATATAAGGAACTTACTAAAAGATCTTGTTTCCTTGCAATTTCTTGAGTCTGTATTGCTTTTTTATGCTTAAAACTTGCAAATCTAAATTTAACCTTATTTTTTAGAGAAGTTTTGTTGCTTTTCTATTTGATAAGAAGAAAATGTAAAAGATTGAGGGAGGGATATGAAAGGTAGCATGCTACATATTATGGGTAAAGTGGGATTATGGGAAGGGTGATAAGGGGGTAAAGATAATAGTGCCCCTAGTACTATAGTCTTATTTAGAAGCTTGCCCTAAGTTTCAAAATATTATTTATAAAATTTATTTTGAAAGAGATTTTGGGCGTTTCAAGATAATTAAAAGTTGTTTCCATTTTTAATTAATGAAGTAGACAATCTTTTTCTTTGTCTTTTTTTTTTAATTTTTTTCAAAAGGATCTACCAATTGTGAGCTTATTGATTAAAAAAATAACCTAAATATCTCAAAGCTTCAATATTATAATAAGTTGTACAATAAACACACATGACAAATTGTATGTGCTATTTGGTGATGAAAATCTACCAATGCAAATATCCATGTCTACATGTACAACTTTTACATATTGCAATGCAACATTTGAAAGCAATAGCATTAATCATAAGAGAGAAAGGACTAATCATTCTAAATATAGACAAGCATACATAAAAGCATTGAGAAAAGGTCAGAGAAACATATGAACAACATGACAAAAATAAATAGATAAACCCCAAAACATACATTGAGAAGTATAAAGAATCAGTAATGAAAACAAATAGAAAAAATTAGTTGAAACACACATAGATAAGTGGTGGATCATCATTAATGAATAAAAACACTCAATTGCTTCCCAAAGAAGAAAAAACTACTTCCTTTGTCGATTGGAAGTGGAATCAAACACAAAAGCAAAAACATAAAAAAAACAAAGAAGTAAACACTTACCACATATGTGTGTGTCATTGTGTTTATGGTATCAATTGGAGCTTTGATTGGGTTTTCGTTAAGGCTTGATTTAGTAGAATAGGGCTTTTAAATTAGGGGTTTTGATTTAGAGGATTTAGGGTTTTTTCATTTAGAGGATTTAAGGTTTCTTGTAAGATTATTCTATTTTTCCTTTTAATTTTCTCCAATATGATTTTTCACTTTTGAAATTTGGTTTATATTTTTCTCTTTAGATGGACTTTTATTTTTTATTTTTTAAATCTACTTTGAGTGAAGTGTCTTCAAACACATCGTGTCCACATATCCATTCTAAGCTATGTTAGTGTTCATGTGTTCACTTACGTGCAAGTCAAGTCTAAGTTAATAGTGTTATGACACTAGTTTAATAAATCTATTTTAACTACTTACTTAAATGTTGATCACTTATATTTTTTTTTTTTTCAAAACTTCGATCTTCTATTTGAACTTATCTCCAAATGTTAAGACTATACAATATTATTTTCCCCAACTTGGGAACAATGCCTGTATGACTAAACCAAAAAGTAAATACTTTATCTTCTTTAATTATACATCACATAATGTTTTGGCAATTGTTTTCATTTTCTACCTTTCCTTCTTTGTGGTGGTCTATCTTTCCCTTTGCATTGCACTTTCTCCTTTTCCATTTGGCTATAGGGAGTCAAATGATGATTACATATATCTACAATTGTAGATGGATGATTCAACTGTATTGAAACCCCATTTGTAAATATAAGCCTTTTTGATAGCCCTTTTGTCTTCATAAGCTTTTTCTTTTTCTTCTTCTTTTTTTTTTTTTTAGTTAAAGCATTAAGCTTAACTAGGCATGCCCACTATTAAAAGCCTATGGGAGTTATAAGAGAGTTGAGGAAGCTTCATCTCATGTTCATTGGTCATGAGAAGTGATCCTGCATATGTCATCCACAACTTATCTCATTTGTCAAACTCTGGAGTTATATGAGTGCCAAGATCGAGCACCATAATCTATAAGTAGAGCCTACCTCCTCCCCACGTGCATCATTCACAATATTATGAAGCTTTCAACTAACCTATTACTTTGTCAAAATTAATCTAAGAAGGATGAACATCAAGTCTATTGAGAACAAAAGAAGAATAATCAAGAATGTTGGAGGGTGATCTTTCATAATAAGCAAGCTCTTGAGAAATCGAGCTTATTTGTTCCTCTCCCCGTGACTTTCTCTAACAAAATTTCTCCACTTTACCATCATCTCGAACTTCTTCAAGTCATCTATTATGCTATTTGTATGTGATCGTCCATTTACAACAACCTTCACTTCAATGTGAAAATTTACTTTCATTGTTAATATTACTTCTAAAATAATATATTTTTAATATAAGGAATGTATTGATTAAAAACAAATGATTCTGTCTTCATTAGTTTTACTTCATGAAGGTTCTTATTTGTTGATTGTTTAAATGAGTGAGATGCTAAACTAAGCTGACTTTGTTACAATAAAATAGGCATAATTTTATGGGTTGCTATAGATAACTATTCATGCACAATATGCATAATTGTCAACCTATAGAAGTTTAGAAATGATAACTCATAGAGGAATTTCATTACAGGGACGTGTTAAAGGAGAAATAGGTAAACTGAGTTTCTTTGAGCTTACATGTGATAGTAGATCAAATATGGCATCTTTGATTGAACTTGATTCATTCTTGAGTGATTCATTGCTTTAATATCCTATAAAGTGATTTTAAAAAAGCAACAACCAACAATGTTTCTCTAAAGCTTGCCTAGCTTCTATTGTTATACACGAGGAGGGAAACCTATCATTTATTGAATTTGGAGTCTAATCTCAACCATTAGATGATCTTAAGTTGGATAACTGTAATAGGCCATTGATCATGACCATTGAATCGTCTTTGATGATCTGATGGATGAGATTAAAGCTTTCTCATTCTTAATAATTGATAGGCTTAAGGCTAGATGATGGGCTTGGTTAGACCCAACTCATTTTAAATAATGTGTCTTCAATTATATATATTCACTAAGGAGTTTCCATAATATTTTCTCATGATTTTGGTATATTTTTGAGAAAAATAATACTTAATTGAGTAAAATTGTGATTATAGGGTTTTGAAGAGTTGCTGATTGAAAAAAAAAAAAAAAGAAATCAAATAAAGTTTTATTCAATTTGGAATTGATTTGAAGAAGTTATGGGCTTTAGAAGTTAGAAATAATTGTCATACATGATCATGTTCAAGACCCTGTTGATCTATAAAATTAGAGAATTTATGTTTGAGAGATACATAGGCTTCAAACACGCCTATGTCAACTAGTTGTCTAACTTTTGAAGCTACTTTTGGAATTCTAACACGAGCATAGACATGACCATGTCAACTAATCATGTAACTTGTACTTAATTTTGGGAATTATACATTTTCTTTTGACATGACCATGTCGTAACTCATGTCGTCATTAAAGATCTAACTTTTTAGATCTATAGCAAAGAATTTTGGGAAAGCAACTAACAAGACTCGAAACTCAACTATGTGCAAGGGTCATGTTGCCATTAAAATATAAGGTTTTATTGTCCAATATATAAGGAAAAAAGGGGAATCAAGCTCATAACCTCTGTAGTCGAGAAAAAAACTCAAGGGGCTTAATAAGACCAAGGTAAGGAACATTTCTACTTGAAGATTGGGAGATCAAGGATTCATCAAATGTGTTTAGTTATTATGTTTTCATAGACTTTGCTACAAGAATTTGTTTTTATCATGATTGAAGCTCAAGTTTTTAGTATATAAACTTATAGAACCTAGAATTGTCATGTGACTTTCTCTTTATTGCATGATTCCAATGAAAACTTTAATTTTGTGATTCTATTACATGTGCTTGAATGTTCATTGATAATTCCAAAGTATCAAATTTGACATTATGCATGAAGATTGAGAAATCTAATGTGTAATTCGATCTGGGCATAATTGAAGGGAATCCTATGTACACTTGGACATAATGTAAACATCACAAATTTTCTAAACAAGGGGTTGGAAGTTAGTAAGATTTCCATAAAAATACTCTTAGTGTTGGCAAGATAACTAACTTTAAACCTAAGAGACTATATTAAAAGACCTAACTTAAACTCCTAAAACCTTTGATAGCAACCTTAACCCTAGTTTGACCCCTGCACTCAAAGTCTTAAAAAAAAAAAAAAAAACCTATAAACAAATGTCAATAACTAATGTTAACTCTCAAGATCAATGTAATCTAACAAAACTAACTCCAAACCCTAATGGGAAAGAGACCAATAGTCAAAGCCCATAGGAATTCCTTGAAACCAATAAAGTGTAAGCTACACTAAAAATGAATATTGATATAGACGACCCTAATAATGAGTTCGAAATCTTAAAACAAATACTAAAACCCCTAAATGAACCTCCGAACCCTAATACCCTAATTAGAACCCCAATACATACAAACCCTTAAAATGATTGTAAAACCTTGATCTAGTGTAAAAAATCCTAATCTAGTTGTTGTACTCTAATTAAATAGTAAAACTATTTGCTAATCAGAGAATAATTGCTTAATTTTCCTAAAACCCTAATTTACCCTTTAGAATGTACTTGAACATTAATAATTGGTCTTGATTCCTTAAATTAATTACACAAGATGACCTAATAGGGTTAACTACCTTAATTTGGCACATTAAGCCCTAAACTGTACCTAATTAGTATAAAGTGTACTAGTAATTAAGATTAAGAAACTTAATTATAACTTAATTTGTTAATTAGGTTTTACATCATAATTATCCATAAGTCAAGAGTGATTAATCATATGAACCCCGCGAACTTTCGGATCCAAACTCGGAGTTTGATACAAGAGTTGATAGGAAATCCCTATAACCGCTCAAGATATAATGATAAAAATCTCAAATAAAATGAATGAACCATAAATAAAAAGCTACAAACCCTAAATAATAAGTAAAAAAACTCTAAAGAGAATAAAACCATAAAATCCTACTCATATGCATAAAACTCTAAAAATCTGAATATACGGGAAACCTTAAAACAACTCGAAAGCATCAATCAACTAACTAAAACCCTAATTGGAAGTTGAAAACCCTAATTCAACTAATAAACCCAGAGTATACCTCTCAACAATTTGCTAATCGCAAATAATTTCTCTAATTGCTTAGAAACCTTAAATTGCCTGTCTCATATGCGATCTGACTAATGACAAGAGACATTGATAAAAATGATATATTAAAAGACACTTTATAAATAGAGATTTTTAAAATAATGTCATTTTAACTGACTAGTGTGTCTGACCATTTGAGGTAATAATACTAGTGAATATTTAATAGGTTAAATTCTATAAAGGAAAAGGGATTTGGTTAAATACCATATTGTAACTTACCATTCTAATCTAGGCGAATAGAAAAGAGAGATTGGAATTGAAATTGAGATTAAATTACAAGTGAAAAGAAACAACTAACATGAATGATAAAGATATGGGTTTGTGACATGTTTCCAAAGTAGAGGTGAAGGCATGCCATTAAGATATTAGGTATGGTTTTTAATTGGGTTTTGATGAAATCCACCTGAGTTAGATCTCAGGTAGGGCATTTCACTCAACTATGCAATGAAAAATCTCTTGTCAATTTCACTCAACTATTCAATCTCAGTTCTCTATATGATTAGCTAAATACTCAATTCTTGTAACAAATTAAGTATTTTAGTCCTAGAGACTAAGGGTTCAATCTCTTCTTGATCTCATAACCTATCATAATCTAAGAACCACATAACATAACATTAATTCAACGAGGAATACCTAATCTCCTCTCAATCTCATAGATGTAAAAACCCATTATTCACATTTCACCTAATGAACGACTCAAGTTGGGAATTACATAGCCAATCTCCTCTCTATCTCATAATTGTGCAAAACCATTAACTCCTAAGGGCACTTCCTAAAACTAATCTCCTCTCGGTCTCATAATTATAAGCCAACCCATTGAAAATTTCATCATCAAGCACCTTAAAGAGTTTAAGTGAAACACCAATCATGAAAGTCCCATCTAAATACACATAACCATAGCATAACTACAAAATTACACCATCTACAATATCTACATTATGATGAACCTACTAAAAACTACTTAGTCACTAATATTAATGTGTAAAGGAAAATGATATCTACTCAAGAGCTAGAGGATAGGAGATGAACAAGATGAATAACACTCAAGAACTACTTCAAATAACTAACAATAAGCATTAAAATCTTGAAAACAAGCATTAAATGTCTTAAAAACATCAATAGAACAATAAACAAAGGAATGAGCTCACAAAACTACACTAATTCCTAAACAGAACTTAATTATAGCTTGCATTTATAGTTGCAAGTGCAATTATATATTTTTAGGTTACCAATTGATTGGTAGATACATGTCAACATCGGGTCGTTTCCTTATTTTATGAAATGCAGCATTTATGAGGGTTAAGGTTTTAGTCGAAAAACCTTAACCTTAATTTCTTCTACCGATCAATCTATGTAAGTAGTATGGATCGATTAGCATGCGTGAATCTACCCCTGTACATTCTGTTCACTATGTCGTCTTCTCCAACGATCGATCGTCTAGGAAGTTGCCTCATCCCAGATACTTTAAGGCATACTGATCGGTTGGTAACAAGGCTATGGATCAATTGGTAGGCTAAATTCACTAGATCCCTTGAATTAAGTCTCCTTGATTGAATGGTAGGAGCTACCAAGACCGTGGTAGCCATTGTAGACCTACACATAAGATATAAAATTAATTAAATTCAATTAAAATTCATCCTTTTGTTAATAGGACAAGTATGTACTTACTTAATACTCACATAAAATCAAAAGTATATCATACCTTTGAAAGCTCAAAGTTTACATGTGTTCGATATGATACAAAAATCCTTAGAAGTGATGTTAAAATTATTCCACTTCTACAAAATCCTTAGAAGTAATGTTGAAATTGTTCTACTTGTGCTAAATCAAATACTCACAAATCAAAATCCATGTAATTAACCCAAGAATCAATACCTAAAAAAGTTAACTTCTCATTTAGGTTAGGCTTATGAAATTTGAAGTCAAGTCTAACATTTCAGACTAAGTGAAAAGTCTCGATATTTAATTGGTTGGCTGTATGCTAATGCCATGCAAATAGAGAGTAACCACTGAATCGTACCTCACTTCACCTCCCCGACTTTGGGAATAATTTTCATACTTTACTCGTTATTCTCTTTTTAGATTTAAGATTTTTCAATTTTTCTTGCTTTTTCTATTTCCTTCATTTTCTTTATTTCTTTTTCTTAACTACATTTTCTTTTGTGATGGGGTCGTACTTTTGATATGTAATGACTTTTCTTGATCCTCATCATTTTTTTTTCTTTTCAATTTTTCCTTTCTTTTCAAGCATTCATTATGCATTGATCAGGGAACATTCAAGTTAGTTTACATAACCTTAATAGACCACTTGATTCCTTAAAGGAATGGTGTATATATATAGGTCAACTTTTGAAAACACTATGAACTAACACCCAATCAAAACATTTGCCTAACTTCAAACCTCTAAACTACGCCTAAATTGGGCATAACTAAACAATGCAAAGATGCTATGAATTGATTACAAAGTTTTGAAAAATGTTCATAACTTATTCATAAGGGACTTTTTCCAAAATAAAGCCCTAATCACTTCCTTCTACCTTTTTTCATGCAAACTTTATTAATGATAACATACTCAAAGATTGAGGCACAACACATAAAGGAAAATGAATCCAACCTTTTGAAAAGAAACTATCTTATAAGTGTACAGAAGGGATTAGTTTAATCAAATCATTAAAGCCCATTCAGAATCACACAACTTCAATACTTATGTCTAACTTCCTACTCCTAACTTTAATTTAGATGCATATATTTTACAATTCAATGCATATGCAATGGGAAGTAGAAAGAGAAAGTTAGAAAAGGACTCCCTTGGTTTCTAGGTGTGATCTAAACTTTCAATTCCCCTTCTGGATTAGTTGACGATGTCTTAAGAATAATGGATTCAACACTTCCTCTTTTATTTACATGTGCGTGTATAACAAAAAATAGAAATAACTAAAAAGATCTTGGAAATTGAAAAGATTTAAACATCAAATACATAAAAATAAATAAATAAAAGGAGATGGTAGATTAGGTTGCCTCCTGCTAAGCACTTGTTTTTAAGCCTTCAGCTTAGCTTTTCAGTGCTAATTCATGGTGGGTCCTCTAAATAAGCAATTCCTTCTACTAGTTCATTTCCTTTTGTTTTGAAGAATGGTTTCAACATATGCCCATTTAGTTTGAAAGTTTCTCCTTCCTCTCCTTCAATCTCAATTACTCCATTAGTTAATATTCATGCTATCTTGGGTTTGGTGTGTGTTCGTTTTGTATATCTTGTCATGGTAGGCTACTATAGTAGTTGTTGATGTTGCTCTCAATGGAGGATAGTTAAGGACACGAGGTCGCTTGGTGTTAGAGGTTGCTGGGTTACAGTCAAGGCTGGGCGAGATCTAAAGAGCGAAGAGAAGCCGACAGTAGGTTTAGAGAAAGAGCTTATGGTAAGGGGTGAGATCATGTGTTTATGTTGCTTTAGGTCTAAATCCATTCCCCTATTCTTAGAATCAAGCATGCATAAATATTTTATTAGTTCCAGATCAAGAGGTTAGGATTAGTTCAAATCATTGGATAAAATTTTCAGTTTCAAACCTTAATCTCTTATTTTGATTATTAATCCTAGCCATCAATTGGTTCATATCCATTAATTATATTGAATCTTACTAGGTTGCTGGGTTGGGCGAGATTTAGAGAGAGAATAGAGGCCGACTGTAGGTTTAGAGAAAGAGTTGATGGTGGAGATTTATCCTTCTATAGTATATTTCGTGGAAAATTATACAAAAATGGTACGTTTTGGATAAATATTACGAAAATGGTATAGTGAAGGCACAAGCTGCATGTGCCTTTACTATATACACATTTTTTATATTAAAGGTGCACTGTGTGAGTGTACATTCCTCATTACTAAGAAGGCACATGCTGTGAGCACACCCCTCATTACAAGGAAGGTGCATGCTATAAGCACGCCTTCTTCATTATAAAGAAGACATGATTTTGACATGTGCCTTCTACTACCCTATAAATAACTCAATTTCTATAGTTTTCCCCCATTCTCACTTTTTTCAATTACATAAAACCTTGAAAACCTTTGATTTTCTCTCTCAAAGCGATAGTGTAGCCCTATTTTCTCTCTCCAAACAATAGTGTTACTTTATTTTCCTTAACCCATTTGTAAGCAACTCTCGACCATATTTATTTCACAATAATTTTTTTAAAATACAAATTACATTGTTAGTACAGTTATATTTATATTGTCTATATGAAATGTAGTTAGATGATAATTTTTTTAGTGTTTATATTTTCATAATATGCATGTTGCATTTTGTTCATTATTCATATGATAATATATAGTTATATAAGTTATGATGTTTACGTAAATATATATATATATATATATATATATGCGACCGGTAGATTATATGTGATTTTATTAATGTATTAGTGAAGCACATCTGTATTTATAATCATAGTATGTAATGAGATGCCCTAACGAGAAGTGAAAATGTGTAGGTGTGATAAGACGCCCTACTGAGAATTGATGCTATTTGGGTACTTAAAGTGATAGTGTATGATAAGATGCCCCACCAAGAAATGAAGTCGTGTAGGTGCTTACAGTTATAGTATGAAGTTATAATGTATGATAAGATGCCTCATTAAGAAGTAAGATTGTGTGGGTACGATGTAACGTCCCACTGAGAAATGAAGTCGTATGGATACTTACAGTTATAATGTGAGGTTATGTTATGTGATAAGATGCCCTACTGAGAAGTGAAAACATGTGGGTGTAATGAGACACCCCATCAAGAAGTGAAATTGTATGGGTGCTACGAACCAAGCAAAATTATATGGGCTTTACTGATATTGTAATTCATGAATCAACAGGTTGTCAATGGCTGATTACGTGAAGATAATTGTGTATACAAGTGAGAATATAGTAAATGGAAATAATGGCTCATAATATGATAGGGACTTGGTGAAAAAGTTAAAGATGAGGAAGGATACCAATTTCAGTCATTTCCTCCTGCGGATCTGTGCAAGCATTGAAGTTAATCCTTGTGAGATTGACCTTGTTCATCAACATCCTTCGTACTATAAGGGAGGTGTTTCGTATACTTTGATAGCCGTCATGGATGATAATGATGTAGAAAACTTCATAAAAATGGTCGATGCATTTAGAGAAAACTGGATATAGGAGATATATGTTAGGGCTTCTAGTAAGCCTAGTAGGAGTATTATTGATAGAACTTTACGGGTTAGGTCTTCCAATTTTCCTCAACCTCATATGCAATAATCCAAGGAAGATAGCCCTATGTATGACCGATTGGAAACTTATCCGATAGAAGACCCTACTTTTGGTGAGTGTGGTGTGAATGAAGAGGCAATTGATACAGAAATAAGGTCAATCTTATAGGATGACCCAGGCTACGACCCTAATGAAGATCTTCTAGTCCCTTGAGCACGCCTTCCATACTAAAACAGAAGGCAAGCACACGCAACACACCTTCAATATAAAAAATTCATCTACAATGAAGGCACGTACAATATGCATGCCTTCACTGTACTATTTTCGTAAAGTTTATCCAGAATGCCCCATTTTTGTACAATTTTTCGTGAAATATACTGTAGAAATACAAATCTTGCTGATAGTGTGGGGGGTAGGGGAGTTAGATCATGTGTTTATGTTATTTTAGGTCCAAATCCATTCCCTCATTCTCAAAATCAAGCATCCATAAATATTTCATTAGTTCTAGATCAAGAGGTTAGGATTAGTTCAAATCATTGGATAAAATTTTCAATTTCAAACCTTAATCTCTTATTTTGATTTTTAATTCTAGCCATCAATTTGTTCATATCCATTAATTATATTGAATCTTACTGACATTGAGGATTGATTCGTATCAAAATATGGTAAAAATTTGTAAAGAATCGCTAAAAAAGAAAAATTGGATAAAGATAGGTCTTTCTCTTCGTGACTGCTACCTAGGTTAAGAAGATGGAGGTTACGTGCATGGACTGGGCAAAATAAAGATAGGCATAGTTGTGGTTCGAACTCGTGACCTGGCCTGTTATACAATTCACAAATCCTTGCGCATAGCCAACTTAGCTCCACCTTTTTGCCATCAACTTTCCCAAATCAATTACATTAAACACTTCTTGATAGGCCAACTTTAATCTAGCCTTTCAATTCCAAGCTCAACTTGACCCAACTTATTTTAAAATGACCTTAACCTATTTATATATAGCCTAAAATATACAAGATAAAATTTAGTAAATCGTAAGTCTTATTTTAATTAGTCTAGTTAAAATATATATATATTTTTTAAATCTAACAAAAATTCTATTTATGAGCTCAAATATTTCACTAGACTACTTTAAAAAATACTTTTTCTAATGAAGCCCACATTTTAGAGACTCCAAATTTATTAAATTTTTTTTTTAACTTTACTTGACCTAACCCTAAATGACAAACTGGCTTAACTCAGACATTTTTTATACTTTGTATTTTTTTTTAATTTTTTTAAATCTTTTATAAACCTAACTTAAAAAGTTAAAAAGCAAATATAGGCTTTAAAGTTAGGCAAAATTATGTATTTTGTATAGCAATCACGGTTTGAAAACCCTCATCGGTCCCAAATACTAAGACTCTAACAAACTAAGTAATATAAGTCAATGAACTTAATTAAAGTGATAAAATATTGCAAGACCCCCTATTATACCCTAATTGGGCCTGAATTGCTTAATTAAGTATAATTGCAATTAATTATCTTAATTATCCTTTAATCCATCTACCAACCTTAGTCTTCTTGATTAAAGAATAGATAAGATCAATCAGGGAGATAAGATAAAAAGGATTAGTTGGTAATTGGGATATTTTGAGACAAACCCTAGCCAAATCAACTAAAGGGTCATGGTATAAGTGGTGCTCTTTTGATCATTATACCATTTTAACCAATTAAAGCAATATTTTGTCCCCCTTATCCTACCTTCAATATCTACCATTTCACCCTTAATAAAATATTCATTTAACCTCATTCCTCACTCTTAGAAAACTCTAGGAAATACTTTTTAGAAACTTAAACAAAAACTAAAGGAAAAAGGAAAGAAAAACAAATAGAGCTATTGGATGCCCCTGTGCACATCAATGCATAGAGCTTATACCCTTACCATACACCACTAAATTAAAAATGGCTACTGCCATTTGAACCACCACATCACTTAGTTTAATTTCTTATCGACAAATACTTGCTTTAAAAGGAGCACATTTCAACTTCATTTTCTGGTGAAAAAGTTGGAACTTGTGTAAACCATTCTAAGGTAAAACTCACTCAGCTTAAACTTTCTATTTACGCTAATTATATCGATGATATCTTAAGAGTTTAGGATTAGAAATAGCAAATAAATATGTAATAATCATGTACATGTCATTTTAGAGCCATATAATCACATCTTCATTCATGTACTTAGTTAATTTATTACTTGCAATGTAGAAGTATAAGAGATAGTTTTATATAGGTAATTTGACAAAGTGGTGAGAAACCACCATCAACCCCCCGCTACATGCTAGGGCTGAAGCATAAATTGTCCCATCTCTATCATATTTTTTTATTTTTCATGTTCATCTTCGAAAGACTTAGCTTAAAATGCATCATGGTAGTGGTTTTAGCATGTTACAACAAGTTGTGTAGAAAAATAGTTAAATTCCTCTTAAAAAGTCTCTTCAATTGCCCCTTTTACTTAGGAAAATAAGCTGTAAATTCTAGTTCAATAGGTTAATTATATGATTAATTAATGCCAATTAGGATTTAGAACTTAATTATTGGTATTAAGTAACTAAACAAGATCTTAGAAGCATAAAATCACCTAAAATGACATATAGACTTAGGAAAATTAATTTGGAGCCCTTAAATTAGATAAGACCAAATCTGGAACACTTAGTAAAATGGGTTATTTAGTAGACTCATTAAGATATTTGGCCTATTGGAATAAACTAGAATCAAGTTAAGGGCTCTAGAATGCAAATTAGGCTTAAATTATGTAAGTAAGCCCAAGAACAAGCCTTAGGCCACTTGGAATGAAATGACCAGCAACTGCACATGAAATTTGAAGCCATAAATAAGCTACCCATGATGCCCATTAAGTGTTTTAGAAGGCCTATGATAGGTTTAGACATCAACTTAGGCACATAACTAACTAAAAAGTTTATTTGGACCTTTGATTAATAAGAAATAGGCATGTGCCCAAAATTTAATATGGACTACTTGAAATCAAGACTTTAAAATAAAACAATGACGGCCTAATAATGAATAAAATTAGCCATTTCGCTTAAAATTAGACTTAGGCCCAAGATGAGGCCCAAAACCTTCAGGTAATAACTAAAAAAGACTAAGTAAATTACTAAGAGGCTCGTAGACGAAGACATAGGTGAAAATTGAAAATGCTAGACCCAATAACAAAATAAAAGTGCCAAAGCCTAAGTGGAGAAGCCAATACCTTAAAATTAAGCTTAAACCCTAACTCTAAAGCAATCAAATTAAGACCTTTGACCAATGAAATAGTTTGACCTAAACTGAAGTCTTGCGAGCCTAAACACTTTAAAAGGACCACATCAAATGAAGAACACTCAAAAATGACAAAAATTGATTATAAAAATGTGAAATTTCAACTTAAAACGAGAAAGTTATAATAAAAATATGAAATAGGCAGAAATAAGGAATCATAGTGAGACTAGCGAATAGATTAAGTCTAAAATGAGTCTTGGTTACTTTAATTGCCTTACTCAGTTGATTAAAATTCTAAGTTTGAGACTACTAAGGAGTATTGGGATTACTAGACTTCATGGGTACGTGAGTATATCCACTCCTGTCTTATCTTGTATATGCTTATAGTATAGTGCATTATTTAAATATATTTATGAAAATTGTTATGTTTAGGGAATGGGGATTCTTGTATGTGGTTGTATTGCTATTGTAAAAGGGCATTAGCACTACGTAGTGGAGTGGGAGATTATGCATGATGGATCCATGTTGTTATATGTGTTATTGTTGATTCGTGTGACATACTCGTGAGATATACTCTTCCCTTGATCTTTAGGATCTACTTGGCTTTGGAGAGTACCACTGTAAACCCTACAAATTTAGCTATTTAAGAGTAGAATCAAACCCTAATACTATGGATGACTCGAAGAGTTATTAAAGCCGAGCAAAATAAAAATTTAATAAATTATAAATTTAAATATATTATAAGTAGTAAAAACCTTAAAAATTAATTAAAACCCTACATCGCATACTAAAACCCTAAAACTGACTTATACACCATTAACCAAAATTGAACCCGAATTTGATCGAAACTCTAAACTTATAAATATAAACCTATAAAATAATTAAATATTACTCAATAGTGATAAAATTATAGTCGATTGTAATTTTTGACTAAAACTCCTATTCACGCGAAATTATAACAAAATCGCTATAATAACTTATAAAAATTATAATTGTAACGGATACCAATTAAATTAATAAAATTTCACAAAAATTTGAAAATTAATTTATGAGGAGAATCGTTATAATTTATATGATTCGAAAAATTACATATATTTGTTAATAATTTTCATTTTCCTTCTCTTCTATTTCCAATTTATCTCTTTTCTTTCTTCCCTTTCTCATTTCAATTCCTTATCCTGCACAAAATGGAACCAAAAATCAGCAAAATAAAACACTAACCAGCAGCCCACGTGATGGATTTCCAAGTGCCAAGTGTTAATTAATTAAACACACAAAAATATTGTAATAATTATTCAAGATTTAGCTTATAATCTAAGCTAATGTACACGTGAAATAAAAGGGAAAGAAAACAAAA